>JBBPBO010001986.1:29398926-29535554 GCA_037974295.1 Cicer cuneatum | reverse complement strand
TTCTTTTTTTTTTAAACCTTTTAAGATTATTAGTTTGTAATTTATTATTGGTTTTTAAGGTGTGATAGTTATATTTTTATATATTTTGTTATCATTTAAAATGTTGTGATCTATTTATGTGTAATGAATTATCATGAATAACTTAATATGAAATTAAATTTGGTATCAGAGTTATATTTTTTATCGTTAGTTTTAATCATAGAGTTATGAAATTAAGTTGATTATGTTTTAATTATATACTTTGTGGTTATTTAAGATGATTGTTATATTTTAATTATTAAAATATTGTGATGTATTTAAATGTGATGAATTATCGACAATAACTTAATATGAAATTAAGTTTATAATAATAGTTAAACTTTTTACTGTTAGTTTTTTAATCATAGAGATATAGGTAAAGTTATGGTATAAAAATTATACATGTTTTGGTTTATTATATGTTCGCTTTACCAAATTCATCTTATTCAAAGCACATCGGACCATAATAAAATGTATTTTCTTAATTATTTGTCTTTTCTTCTTCTTTGTGGTATTAAGAAGGTTGTTACATTTTAATTATTAAAATTGAATTAAAATATTGTGATGTATTTAATTGTAATGAATAACCAATAGCAACTTAATATGAAATTAAGTTTTTATAATAATAGTTATATTTTTTATTGTTAGTTTTTAAATCATAGAGATATATGCAAATTTATGATATAAAAATTATAGAGAGTCCTTTAGAAATCAAGTTAGTTTTTTGGGTTTATCATTGGTTTCGTTCACCAAGTTCTTCTTATTCAAAGTGTGTTGGACCATAAATATGGACAAATTGTATTTTTTTAATTGTTTATCATTTCTTCTTCTCTTTTGTGTTATTTATTAATTTTTTATACATGCATTAAGCCAAAAGAATATTTAGAATATTGTCCGAATGAGCTATTGGTGTGAACCGTAAACAACATTGTGTAAAGCCATGTTCCCATATGAGCTTATGGCCGAACAACTACTAAATTTTTTTTGTTGCTATTTTTATATATAGTTGAACTATAAATCTAAAAGAATTGAAAATGTCATTTTGTGGTTTAAGAATTCAAAAGGTCCAAAAAAATATTAATATTAGTTAAAGAAAAACAAACTATTTGTATCCAAAAGAAAATGTGTTATTTATATTAAATTAGAACTGAAAGATATATAAAAAAACGAAAAATAGAAGATGGTAAAATTAAATGGAGAAAGAAAATGACCTAAGCATAATAGATTAGAATTGAAAAACATATTAGATTATGAGAATTGAGAAAAATATTAGATTAGAACTGAAAGGTAAGAATTGAGAAACATATTAGATTAGAATTGAAAGACGTAGATAAAAAATAGAAGATTGATAAAATTTATGTATAGAAAGGTTAAACAATATAACATTTCTCATTGTTACTTCGGGTGAGAATTGAGAAACCGTGAAAAATTTAATGTTGTGTAAGCCACAAAAAATGTTAGAAATGGAGGAGCTATGAAAGTTGATTGAAGTGAGAAGATAGTAAAATTATTTTCATGAGAAGATAGTAAAATTATTTTCATGAGAAGATAGTAAAATTATTTTCATGAGAAGCTTTGATAGTAAAATTATTTTCATGAGGAGCTTTGTGTGAGGGTTCTCAACATATGTATACGATGATGTGTGAGATGCAAAAGCTAAACTGAGAAATAAAATATGTGAGATGCAAAAGTTAAATTGAGAAATGAAATGTGAGATAAATTGTAGAGGCATATGAAATGTGTCACATAAGAATATAAGTGATGTGGAACAAATGCTATGACACATAAATTTATGATGTGTCATCCAATAGATTTAGGGAGTTTGTTTTAATATATTATAATAAAGGCATCATAGCTCCCGTGGTCCCTTATCTTAATTTGAGTAACATTTTAGTCCTTTATTTTTTTTTTCCATTTAAGTATTTTATGTTTTTAAATAATTAAAATATTACCCTTTAATTAAGTGGGTTTTCGTTAAGGTAACGTTAAAAAAATTTCCTGCTCCGTTTTCTTCTTTTTCACATTTCGAAAACCATTGTTGGTTTTTTAGTTTTCTTCTTGTTTTCTTCTCCGACCCATAAAAATCCTTTTTGGGGCACTCTAAACGTTGTGTATGTATCTGATGTGGAGTTCTTTGTTGTGCTTAAGGTCTATAGTCTGAATCCCAAACAAAGTAATTGCATCTACATTCAATGTCATAACTCTAAATTGATGAACAAAGACAACATCAAAATAATTTTTATTTTTATTGAACTAATCTCAAATACATAAGAAACAATTCAATATTCCAAATCAACAATAATCAGATAACAAATTTTTAATCGGAACAAAAAAATTGTTAATCTAATAACCCTAATATGAGAAAACCAAATTGATAACCAAAATCCCAAAATCCAATCTAACATCGTCAAATAAAATAATCGAAAACCATAAAGGTATTGATGCTTATCACAAAATTCCTACAACCCCAAAATTTTATTCCTTTCTTCTCTCATTTTGTCACTGTGCGCATAACAGGTTTCATACCACAAGCACAATTTGGACTCTCACGAATTCTATTGGAAATGAAAGAACTATAGTTGTAGGACTGTGAACTTGACCCATTTGAACATAAGGCGATCATGGATTTCGAGTTTTGGGAACCGTGAATATGATTTTTCATGGGTGGGAGAGAAGAAGACCAAACAATGGTTTTCGAAATGTAAAAGAGATGAAAACAAAAAGAAACCAGAGTAGATAATTTTTTAACGTTGTCTTAACAGAAACTCACTTAAATGGTAAAATTGTAATTATTTAAAAACATAAAATACTTAGATGGTATAATAGATTGTTTATACATTTGGTCTTAATGTTTGTTTTTCTTTAAATGTTTCTCTATCTATCTTAACTATTCTATTTAGTATTTATTTTGGTATTAATATTTCTCTTTTTCTTCCCTGCAAAACCTCAAGCCCTTCAATCTTCCTCTTCCTCCGCGTGTCTTCTATTTAGTATTTATTTTATGTTTATCTAATTTAGTATTTATTTGTTATTCATCTTGAACCCATAATTGATATATGAAATCTTTCCATTCATGGATATGACTTCTCTAATGAATACAAGGCTATAGATTTTTTTGAGTATTTGACTAGGTCTGAAAAACTAATTTTTCAGCCAATTTGTAAAAGAATTATGGCTCAAAGATTACACAAGCAATAAAGGTGAAATTGGATTCATTCAACGTGAGAGGCTCATAATCTCTAAGAATGTTCTATGTTGTGTGCTCAACTTTCTAGGATGTGTCATTCTCAACTGCAACACATCTAAAATAATTGCAATGCAATTATTCTTGACAAAGTGCCAAATAATTATTTTAGCAGTTAAACTCTCAAAAAGTTAGAGACCGGATGTTATAACCTTTGGAAGAGAAATTTCCACCTATATAGAGTTCTATGCAATTCTAGGTCAACTTCGAGAATCTCCAAATTACTTTATCAGATAGTTATTGTCAACCTATGATGGGATGATTCTTAACTACAAAACCGTCATGAACATCAATATTCATCCTAATGAATTTATAGAGCATCCTATCTATGATGAATGAGAAGAATATTTAGAAATTTCCTCCGATGAATCTGCTTCTTAACCCTCAGCTGAACCTTCATCAAAATATTTATGACGTTTTTGATTTCTTAGATTTTTTCTCTGTTTTATTTTAGTAATTGTAATGTGTTTTTAGTTTAATGAAATAATAGTATTATTCACTTGGTATCAAAATCTAATACAGTGTATTTATTCGTCTGTGACTCTGACTACGTGGGATCGTTTATTAATATGAATATTTAATTTATTTTGTGCGAATGTTTCTGAGTGTATCTGTTTTACCGCCTTTAAATTATGTGTTTATTTAAATCCTTCAATTATGTGTTTTGTCCTTGCCTTGTGATGTTTCATTAAATGTTTGTATTTACATTAGTGTTTATAATTAAGCAATTTTTCTCCGACTTATCCTTCTTCCGTTCCACTCCTTTTGATAATGACAAATGAGGAGAAATATAAAACAAATATAAGAAAAATCATTTTCATCATCTTCATTTGTCTGTGTACATTTGTATCATATGCATCACATTATGTGTGTCATATCATCAAGTGCATTTGCATCACATGTATCTCGTTGTGTGCATTTGTTTGTCATATTTGCATTATGTGCGGTCATAACATCTAATGTATCATTGTTTGGATAGTTACTTGCAATTCGCCTTTGTTTTAAAAGAGTTAACATCCCTGAAAAATATGGATTGTTCCATTGAGCTTAACATCTTAAAAAGAACAAAAATCCAAATGTTTAACATCTTGAGGAATTGTGAATTGTCAATCAAAAGATTTCATATGTATCCAACAAACTAAGTGAATTCAATGAAAAATATTATCAAAATTACGATAAAACATGTGTGACATATTTGCATATGCTTAAATTTCCTATCTGCTTAATTTTATTTAATTTGTCTTCTATTTTTTTGTTCTTACTTTATTAACCCTTATGTGTACCAAAAATATGAATTAATTTAATAAGTTTGAAACTCTTTGAAATCATGTTTATCATATTAAGGGGGAGTTCTAAAATATTGATCTAAAACATTTTTCTTACAAAAATCAAAAGATTATCGAGTCAAACAAATTTTTTAATATTACACTCAGAGGGAGTGTTTTAAAATTTATTTTGTGAAGGAAAATTATTCATCAATGTATAGAGTTTTTGTCATCATAAAAAATGAGTAGATTGTAAAATGAAAAATTGATATAACTACAATCCTCTAATTAATGCTTTGATAATAACAAAAACAGTAGAACAATTATCCCATAACTATGTTTTTTTAGTGTACAAATTAAGTTAGAACATAAAATTTATATTAGTGACTATTTATTTTAAGGTAGCATACATTATGAGTATGTTAAGAACAAAAGTCTAAGTATTATTAACAAGAATATTATTATCTAATAAACAATTAGTTATGTTTACTAATAGAGTAAGTTGTAATATATAAGATTAAGAAGGTCCTTGAGAATGTTGTAAAGTGTATCTTCATCTGGTCGGAACAGATGATTCACTAAAGTAACGATTTTTGCAATGAGAATTTGATAACTTATATTCCAAATCACTGGAGAAAAGTCAATCAACATTCCTTTGATCACAGAGTAAGGAGCACAACAAAGATCATCTGACTCTTGCAAAAGTCAACAATAAGTCAAGAATTTTTTGTGATACTCTGAGTAAGATTCTATGAAGAAGAATATGTAATATTTATGTTTTATAATCCTCTAATCAAGGAAGTCTCTGCAAAAGTCAAGGATCAATGATATTTTGATCAAGATATAAAGAGAACCATCTTTGATATTGATAAACTAACAATTATTTGGAGCTATTGTCTGTTGAAGTCAATGACTTTGGAACGTCTATCTAAAGAAACAATTCCTTTAGTAAAGCTATCATCTGAAGAAGTTAATGCATCTGAGTTAACAAGTCAATTTTGAAGTTAATGAAGAATTATTATTCGTCTAAAGACAAAATCCTTGGGGAGAATTTTGATCCTTAGATGAATAGTACATGTGACGTGGCACAAGAACATGAAGCATCAAGATAAGAATGCTTGTAATCCTCTAGAAAGTACAAAACAACATGGAACAATACTATGGATAATACATATCTTTCAACGTCCCAATGTACTATTGCAACGTTTCATGATATTCAACTGCTCTATTCTGAACAAATATATTCTTAGCTATTTAAAAGAAAATTTAGAAACAGAAGAAGATGATGACCTTCATCATCCCTGGTCATAGGATTATTCAAAGAAAAATGAGTTCATAGATCTTTGAAAGATGGCCGAATATTAAACATTTCATATTTGATCATTCGAAAATATTAAAAGAAGAAGAAAAGGACAATGTTGAAATTAGATTCTAAAAAGCATTGAACACATCAAAAGAAAGATTGAATGAAAATCCTTTCCTATGAAAGTTATTACAAATTGATGTAAATTAATCATGTTGTTTTATACAGTTGAATTGGTATTGGATTGAATTGTATTATCCTCTCAATGAGAGTAAGAATCTTTTATGTGTCAATTCAGACACATACTTGAATTAATGTACACAAGCTCGATAGTGGTAACAACTCTTTAACTCAAAAGAGGTACCTAAAAAGGTGTAAGAATACATGTAATCCTCAATGGCAATTAGCCAGATTGGTGAGAAGACTAGAGAGGTTTCTAGTGGTATAGTCTGGAGAGGTAGTGGAAGAATATTCAATGTCTGAAGAGGTAGAGTAAAGAATACTTGTTTGCTAGTGAATTATTGTAGATTAAGTTCTCGATTGTACTGTGGCAAAATATATGTGTTTGAGAGGACTAGATATAAAATTAATTTATTGTGAACTAGAATAAAAATACTTGTGCCCTTCTCTTCTATCTCATCTCATTAATTTGACTAGTTCTTTATGGTTCAAATTCAATTTATATTTAAATTGATTTATAATCAAAGTTGAATGTTCGGATAAAGAACATAATTGAGATTCAAAAAGGAAATATTTTTAAAATGGTCCACACAATTCAAACCCCCTTCCTTCTTGATTGAACACTTTACCGTGCAAGTTTAAATATTCTTTACCATTGAAAATATCAAATAGTTGGATCCATGTGTTGGAGTTAGTTGGTGATTAGGCAGCATTGCATCTTATGTGTACTCACATTAGTGGAGGCACTAGGATATGTGTTATATGTGCATTGTTGTTATATGATTGCTTAATTTTATACTTAGAGTTCTGATGTTAACAAAATTATTTTATGAGAACAATATATTTGACTTCACATAGTATGAAAGAAGATTCATGTTTTTGAAGATAATCTAATATAAGATTTGATTCAGATTTATAATTGAAGAAAATCTTTGACCAAGTTGAAAAGAAGATATGGTCATGATTTGAAGAAGATTTGATCAACATCTTATCAACATTAAGATATAAATTATTTACAAAAAGATTTGATCAAGATTTATCTACAAGAAGATATGAATTATTTACAAGAAAATTTGATCAAGATTTATCACAAGAAGATATGAATTATTTATAATAAGATTTTATCAAAATTTATCTACAAGAAGATATTAATTTATAAGAAGATTTTATCAAGATTTATCACAAGAAGATATGAATTATTTACAAGAAGATGTGATCAAGATTTATCTATAAGAAGATATGAATTATTTAGAAGAAGATATGATCAAGAGTTGTTTACAAGAAGAAACACTCACAAGAAGATACATTTATTATTTGTAAAGATATGATTAAGATTTTCACAAAGGACAAAATAATGAATTGGACTTAGTCATATTCCTACTTGTGAAAATTCAAGAACCGGTCCAACACTATTTTCCCGCCTAGATCAAAGCAAGCAATAAGAAGAAAGTATCAATCTGAAGAACTTACAAACTCAATCTTAACAAAATATGAATAGTATCAATCTGAAGATTTTTTAAACTCAATCTTAACAAAATACGAACAGTATCAATCTGAAGAATTTACAAACTCAATTTGAACAAAATACGAACATAATCAATCTAGAAAAACTGCTTAGATTGGATTCAGAAAGAAAGAATTGGCTTAAGAACATATTATCAAAAAACATCTTGTTCAAAGTTAGTTTTGAATAAAATCATTGTTGACCAAGCTAGGAATGAAGATACAATTCATAATTAAACAAGGACCAAATTGAAGCCCTAATTTTATCTATAAATAGATACTTAAGGATGAAGAAGGAGATCATCAAATGGAAATATTTACTAAGTGTTATTTTAGAGTGTGATAGTCATTGTTATAATCAGCTTGTTAGAAGCAACTACTAAAGTTCCAAACCTTTGTATTTAAACCCGATAGTGGTGTTAGTGTGCCTTCAACATTCTGGAGCTGTTAGATTTTGTGGAGAAGACTTGACTGGTAGAGTCAAGTTGTGTGTGTTCCTCAAAAGTCTTGGGTTTTCAGGCTGTTTGAGAAGACTGACTTGGAGGGTCAGGTGCTTTGTAATTCAAGTTGTTGAATTAGTCGATTAAATCCTTCTGAGTGAAGGGACTGAATGTAGCCAAGTTAGTGATGAACTAGGATAAATTACTTGTGTCACTTTATTTCTGCACTCCTTAGTTTTGTTATTGTTTCTACTCCATGTAAATCATCAAGTCTGAACCAGTTTAATCAAATAATGAAAAACTTATCAACTTAGTCAAACACAATTCAAACTATCTTTCTTGTGTTTGCACCTTCATGTTATGCTCATTCTATATGTTTTATATGCATGCATTGTGATTCTCATCGTGCATACCAACATAATTTCATATGTGCTACAATGTACAAATCTCATTGAAGTTCTCACAATGTGATGTCAAGGATTAATAACTTTTAATCCTTATATTCTTGATACATTAGGCTTTGACCAAGTGACAAGGGGTTTCATGTATTTTTGTTCCTAGATGTTTTGTGAAATTTTAACTGATATTCTTTACAAGTTGTATGATATGTTTGATATAAATAAATTTTTTAAATTTTCAATATTTTTCTTATCATTTACCTTTCTTCTAGAAATTTGGGTAAAGGGTGTGACATATAATATATGTTTTGATATGTAGGTTGAGGATCTCAGAAATGAGATTTATTGTTCAAAATAGTTACTATGAAGATTCCCTTGTGAAAAGTTGGAACATTCGTCTAAGCAATTATTGAAGGATACCTATTTATGCTTCTAAAATAAATTTTTAGATGAATACCAACTTTGCTTTTGTTAACGGGGCTGATCAGATAAAGCAAATCAATCCTCTCACTCCAAAAATATTCTATAAAAATAAATCTTAAAAGTAGATAAATAAATAGAACCAATGTGATTTTTGCATCTAGTTAGAAGATCGACTAAAAATTAACTTGGCAGACTCTCATGTAAGACAATAGTAAAGATAAGAAATTGTTGTTTCACTATCATCTATCCTCGATCAAGTACTTTGTAATTTATTTTAATTATAAATACATGTTAATACTTAATTGATTTTGTCTTGTTTACTTTTGTTGTCAACATCATATCTTTTGCTTTATTTGTCTTATTCCTTTTGTGTGATGCTTGTGTTTTATTTTAATTGTGTGCAGAAAAATATTTTCATGTGTATCTTTTAAAACATTACTTGTAGCTTTGGAATTCGTAGTACATATCCTTGTTCTTATCATTTTTAAGGCATTTTTTATAGGTTACTTTATTGGATCTTTCTATTTCTCAATGTAATTTAAGAAATCTCTTTATTTTCTCTAATATTTCTGACTTAATAAGTCAAAATATATTTGAAAATGTAGTTTGTGATAAATGAGTATTCAATACTCATTTGTATCGTTAGGTTGATTTCTTGTAAATAGTTGGTAAAATATTTATTGTTCACAAAAACCAAAGTATTGGTTTCTAATTTTTTCTTGCCCTTTTAAATGCTCTTTTGTATCAAATGTTTTTCTAAACCGTTCTCCTCTCGTCACCGCAATCTTTTTACATCCAAATGTTTTGAACATGAATTCCATTAGGATAACAAATTATTTCTCTCATTCTTTGTTTAGTCTTCATATCTTCCTTAATGACCCTCTTCTTAAACTAAACTCTCACATGATCCTCTTCCTAAATTATTTCCAATAGATATATTCTTTAATATTTTAAAAGAAATATTTTGAAACTGAAGAAGATGACGATGACCTTCGCCATCGGGAGTAAATAATACTTGTTTTTTATTGAATTAAAGTGGATTAAGTCTTCGACTGTACTAACGCAAAATCTCTATGCAAGAGAAGGACTAGATGTAGCAACAATTTGTTATAAACTAATATAAAAATAATCGTGTCCCTCTCTTCTATCTCATCTCCTTAATTTAATTAGTTCTTTATAGTTCAACTTCAATTATTATTTAGATGAATGTTTAGATAATTAATACAACTGAGATTCAAAAAGGAAATATTCTTAAAATGGTCAACACAATTCAAACGACTTTTTTGTGTGTTTTTCCAACACCTTCACCCTCATGTGTGACCTCTAAAGTGTCCCACATTTGTTTGGCAGTTTTACAATGAAAAAATATATAATATTCATCTTGTCCTAAAGCAAACGTGATGACATTCTTAGCTTTGCCATTATATTGTATTTTCTTCTAATCTAAATCTATCTAATCCATTTTAGGTTTGTTAATTGCAATATTATCAAAAACAATTCTCGATACAATGGTCCATTTTCTACAATTTTCGATATATCAAAATCACAAGAAATGATATGGATTATCATGCATTCTTTCTAATATGAAGAGTCTTCTCCATTAAAACTTGGTGTTCTATTATATGCTCTCTTAGGTTCCATAATCACATTGGGTGCCATCTCAAATACTCTTAATTCGATATGACTCGTATCACTAACATATCGAACTCTTGATGCAACTTGTAAGACAAGATGCTCCAAAGACTATATAAGAGGAGGTTGAATAGAGCGATTACTCTTTCAACGATTTTTGTAGCAATGGATATTTTGAAAAAAAACGTATTGAGCAAAGCAATTTTATTGGAAATTTCACGCGAAAGAGCATATAGATATTGAAATTATTCGTTTAAAGTTTAGAAACTTCAAATAAGAAGATGTTGGTTGATTGATTCACGATTAATTCAACCATTCAACTAATGTATAAAATTAATCTTAAACCAAAGTGAATGCTACTAATTGATAAAAAAACTTAATCAATAAAAAAGTTCAATTTAAAGACAATTCATGATGATTGATTCTTTTTTGAAACACTTTTTTCAAAATGCATTCCATATCATAAATAGACTCACAAAACATAAATTTTCAAATGTAAGTTTCTATATAAAAAACCAAATTTGATCGTCTCCCAACACTAATATCAAAATCAATATAAACAAACACATAAAAAAAATTAAAGAGATAAGGGAGATAAAAAATCACACCAATATTTATATATTTTTCCCCTTCTAATCCTTGCTATGTAGAGTATACCTAATCCTCGTTCAAACAAATGAGTGTTTTTCCCTTTATTATTTATAATAAGAACATTTATAAGACCAATCGACAATTTTCTTCATGGCTTGTACAACAATGCTTTCTTCTCTAAACGCTCAAAAATTAGATTTTTTGAAAACTCTTCAAGAATAATCTAAACCACTATCTTTAATATGAAGAAACTGCTTAAAAACATGTTAGGTAGAAATACATAGAGTAGTCAAGAATTCTATCTTTGAAAATATCTTCCTTTTCAACCCTTATACGGCGAAGCCAATTAATCCCAAATCGCTTACAAAAGTACAATCATTCCATATAAAGGATAATTGACTTTTGATGTTTTTCTCTCAAAACCTCAAGGCCAAAAAAAGAAATAATCAAAAAAATGTTTAATCTTGATAGGATTTGTAACACATCGATATTTAACGGTGAAGATGTATTTTTTGTTTCTAAAATAATCCAATTTTTTTTAAACTTTAGTCGTAATCATTTTTTATCAAATCATAGTATTTTTTTTAAAAAGTGTTTTCCAATAATGACGATAGGAGCGAATACCATTATTCAAAGCCAAAACTTTTAATGTATAGCAGAACCGCAACTCAATACATAATTTGATACAACCATAACCAAAATATTTTAGAGTAAAACACTTTCTCTTTTAAATTAGCATACACTACAAAAATAAACAGTGAAATGAAGACTTCATAAAATCCATTTCAAGTTATTACTATGCTACACCTCCGTCATCGCCTCAATCTCTGTAACTCGCTCCTCTAAATCTGGGGCGTTCAACCCATTCCAAAACAACATAAATGGTCCCCAACTAAAACCAGCATATATATATATATATATAGCATATACAGAGAAAACGCATATTTACATCACATAGCATGCACAATAAAATATATTCAACATATATCATTCTCATAGCATCATATGCAACATTAATTTAGCACAACATCCTAAGATCACAATTTAAAGAACCAACTCAATGCACCACATACCCTAATTACCCAACACAATGCACCACTTTCCTTAATCGCCTACTACAATGCATTATACCCTATTGTAATGACTATATGTCCATGTACATTGATCCGCATTTGTACACAGGTAAAAAAAAATTAAAAAACATGGAATATAGTAACAAGACTAATAATCATGGTCGTCTCACAAGGATCTCAAATATAATGATAACCAAAATCAATAACGTGAAACAAAATAAATAAAAATGAGGGTTTTAGTTTGAAAAACAGATTGAATAATTATAAAGAATTATCAATTAATCAAAACAATCAATACATTAGTTGTAAGAGTTATTCCTTCGGACTCTATAATATATTATAAATAAACATTTGCTCTATGTTTTTATTCTCGTCTGATCTTAAAACTAAACAATCGATTAATCATGATAGTAAACTAGCGTTGCAAAACACGATTAATGTCATAACTGAATTCAACCAAATCTATAACAAAACATTCCCAATTCTATTTATTGATATTTGAACAAAACTAAAACAAGTGTTCAATTTGTTGGAACCTAGTTGTTTTAAGCTAAGAGTTTTGATGTTAACAAAAGTATTTTATGAGAACAATATATTTGACTTCATAAAGTATGAAATAAGATTTATAATTGAAGAAAATCTAAAATAAGATTTTATTCAAATTTATAATTGAAGAAAATCTAAAATAAGTTTTGATTCAAATTTATAATTGAAGCAAATCTAAAATAAGATTTGATTCAAATTTATAATTGAAGAAAATCTAAAATAAGATTTGATTAAGATTTATAATTGACGAAAATATTTGACTGAGTTGAAAAGAAGATATTGTCAAGATTTGAAGAAGATTTGATCAATCTACAACAATCTGAACAAAATACAAACATAATCAATATGAAGAATTTACAAACTCAATCTGAACAAAATGCGAACAAAATCAATCTAGAAGAATTGCTCAGATTGGATTCAAAAATAAAGAATTTGCTAAAGCACAATTATCTAAAAGCATCTTGTTCAAAATTATTTTTGAATAAGATCATTGTTGACCAAGCTAGGAATGAAGATACAATTGAGAATTAAACAAGGACTAAATTGAAACCCTAATTTTAACTATAAATAGATACTCAAGGATGAAGAAGAAGAAGATCATCAAAAATTAAAAAAGAGTAGAAGAACTCATAAGCTCAAAATTTCTAATTCATCTTAAAGTTCAAATAGAGAAACACTTGTTCAAGTTAGAGTGTGAGAATTATTATTATTAGCTTTGTAAGAAGCAAACACTTAAAGTTCTAATCTTTGGTATTCAACCCGATAGTGGTTTAGTTCCTTGTTCAATTTGGGGTTGTCAGGAGAAGACTTGGCTTGTAGGGTCAAGGTGGTTAGTTCCTTAAAAGTCTGGGGTTGTTAGGCTGTTTGGAAAGACTAGCTTGGAGGGCTAGGTGCTTTGTAATTCAAAGTATTTGAATTAGTGGATTAAAGCCTTTTGAATGAGGGGATTAGAGTAGCCAAGTTAGTGGTTGTAACACCCCGAGTTTAAAACACAGCGCGAGTGTATTTTTTTTTTAAATAATTAATTAAAATAATTTCCCAATTTCATTACTTCAAAAGGATTGAAATAAAATTTCCTTTAATTCGTTTCATAAAAATAGTACGTCGTGGATTAATTGATGAACGTAATTAAATAATTTCATCAAAAAATATCACTAAGTACTTATCTTTGGAAATTAATATTAAACATTAATACATCCCAAAATATCAGTGTCATATCATACCAACAGAAAATATCAGAGTGCATGGTTTAGCGGAAAGTAGTACAAATATCTCCAAAATAAAGCAAATTACAATCCCAGTTCAAATCTTATACATCAAGTCTAACTGATCATGTACTAAAGCTACAGTAGCACGGATTTCCTCCGCATCCCAAACAAGTCTCATCCGTCTTCGTCGCTCGCCTCAATGTGACCTCCTCCTCCTCCTCATCATACATAGAGGGATCTGTCTCCTCCGAAGTCAGGTCAATGCATAGTCTCGGTCGCTTCGGCGGTGCCGGAATCTCATAACAATCATCGGAGATCCTAGACGGACCCGGAATATCAGCTGCTACTGGCCTCGACTCTTCGTTCTTCTCTTCCGTCTCAGACTCATGTGCATCTCCTCCAATCACCGGGTTAGGAGTCACCACTCCTACGGTGGCCTCCGTCGTAACTCCTCTAGTTGGCTCCTCAACATCATCAAAAATCCCGTGCGCCTCCAAAATCAAACGAGAAGGCACAGGAAAATCAATCCTCGCATAGCTGTGCTCCACGTAGTGCACCACTCCATTGGTCCTACAAGTCCTCGTCAATCTCCCCGTGTATGTAGGCCTGCTTGAGGTGGGGTTGTAAACCCAAGCAATAGGCACGGCACGATCAATGAAGTCGAGCGACGTTTCCGTCGTCTCGGGACCCACGGGTGGCATGGTTTTGGGGGGCATCTGAGGGCAAAGCCCAATTTCCACAATATAACAGCAAGGGTCACCGACCGAAATTAACAAATAATCATAGAGCATATATCTCACAGCAACAAATATATTCATGGCATAATATATGACAATGATGAAATTTAAGGATGCTCATTTGAATTTTCATGACATATAAGCTTTTTCAAACAGCAACCGTCTCATCTGGAAATATATAGTAAGTACAGTCACCACTTCAATAAACACAATAATTAATCAGAAATTCAGATCTGTCAAGTACTCACACACATCAATTTCCAAACATCATCATATAAACCAATCGTGACCCACCGGTCAATCCCTCGATGCAATATGTATATGCTCATGTATACAATTTCTTGGAATCACCAAGGTGCAGTCGCTCAACAGACCAGCACAATATGTTTGACTTTAACGGCCCTCAAGACCAAGGTGCAATCGCTCAACAGATCAGCACCTAGTGCAGTTGCTCAACACACCAGCACTCGTGCAGTCGCTCAACAGACCAACACGTTTGACATATACCAAGGTACAATCGCTCAACAGATCAGTACCTAGTGCAGTCGCTCAACAGACCAGCACTCGTGCAATCGCTCAACAGACCAGCACGTGGTTGCGCATTTCAGGGTACAAATGCTCAACAGTCCAGTACCAGTGCAGTCGCTCAACAGACCAGCACTATATACCAAGGTACAATCGCTCAACAGATCAGTACCTAGTGCAGTCGCTCAACAGACCAGCACCTATATACCAAGGTACAATCGCTCAACAGATCAGTACCTAGTGCAGTCGCTCAACAGACCAGCACTCGTGCAATCGCTCAACAAATCAGCACGTGGTTGCGCATTACTTTGTGGCCCATCGCGGGTACCACTTGACTATGCAATGCATGAATATGCATGTTTCGCTTCTCTGGAAACAGTATGCAAAATCAGAAAATTCATGCCTTTCCATCATATTTAAAAATATCTCAGCACAATCAAGATTATCATCATGACAAACATGACTAAACAGCCAGTAAATCATTAACATTTCGTAATGTTTTCCGAACTCTTAAAATTCATAACACAGTGTTTAAAACTGGGATTTTCTGGAAAATACGAATCTGTATTCGAATAGAGAAGCCAAAAAAAGTGCAGAATTACACTCTGTATTCGAATACATCCATCTGGTATTCGAATACAGAGGCAGTCTCAGTGCACAAATCAACATTTTTCACTTCATCAGAAGAGTCTCAAAAACTACATCACCACTACTTCAAAATATCATCAAAAGTTCCATTTTAATTCACTTTAACCCTTCTCAAAGTTTCCCAACACTTTAAAATTCACAAGGCAGTGTTTAAAAACTTGATTTTTTGGAAAACACGAATCTGTATTCGAATACAGCTTCCTTGTATTCGAATACAGAAGCTAAAAACTGAGTTTCTGGAAAAACCCGAATCCGTATTCGAATACAGATTCCTTGTATTCGAATATAGAACTGAAACTAGTGAAAATCTACATTCTGTATTCGAATACAGCATGTCTGTAGTCGAATACAGATGCGAATACAGTGTTCAAATTTCACTTATGTATTCGAATATGACATGGTCGTAGTCGAATACAGATGCTAAGTCAGAAACAAAAATCCCTCCTCTGTATTCGAATACATGGGCTCGTATTCGAATACAAGTTTGAAAACTTAAGTAAAACAGAAGCTTGACAAGTTGTATTCGAATACACTAATATTGTATTCGAATACACCTTCGAAATCAGTGAGATTTTCCTGAGATTTCAACACATTTCAAACTGTTCCTTTGAAAAGTCAGCCCAACCCCAAAACAGTTTTATCACTCTTTTAAACCACAAAACTCAGACTTTTACATCAATACAGATTTTCCAGAAGAAACACTTTCATCATTTTAAAATCCCTTTTCTTTTGAAAATATCAACAACACCAGAATCACTCCAAAACAGAACCAGAAGCAGAATCATCAACACCAGATTCTTCAGAAGCAGAAATAGAATGATCAACACCAGAATCATCAGAAGCAGAAATAGAATGATCAACATCAGAATCATCCAGAACCAGAACATGCATCTCCAAAACAACATGCATGGTGTTCTCCAGTATGCTTACACAACCACACAACATGGAAAGCATATTCCAGCTTTCTCACACAAACAGAATCAACATGCAAAGCATTTCAGCTTTCTCACACAAACAGAATCAACATGCAAAGCATTTCAGATTTCTCAAACATCAGAACAACATGCAAAACATTTTAGTTTTCTCACACAACCAGAATGACATTAATACATTTAGTCAAGCAGAAATCATCACATAGCAGCAAACACCAACAGAATGTGTTTTCACATTTTATAACAACATTCAAAACAGTTTATGAACATGTATTTTAATCATCTTTTAAAATAACATGCAAAACATTTTTCAGCTTTCCCACACCAACCAAATAGCATTACAGTAACAACCAGAACAACAACATTACAGACTCATCACACATCACAGAATGCATTTTCTTCATTTTTTTCAAAATGTCATTACAAAATAGTTTTTTTTCTTCAAAATAGTGATGAAAATATCAGTAATGCTGTGCCAGTTATGCATTTACAACCCTAATGCAACTAGAAAATGGAAGGTGCCCTTACCCTTGTTGCGTGTTCTGCTTCTGCTCAAGTGAATGCTTCAAAAACCGGTGAAACTGCAGCCTGCGTTTGCTGCTACGAAATTGGGTTCTTTAGCTCCGTAATGGTGTGTAGAATAACTTTTGTACTGGGGTTTTGGTGTTTCAGTGCTTGGATGTCCAAGTAATGGCACTTTTGAGGAACTCTCTTTTTCCTCTTTGAAATCGTGAACTGGAACAGAAAACAGAAACAGGATGGGAGGGAAAAATGGGGTACTGTTACATGCAGTATGGGCAGTGAGGGAGGAGGAATGGTGTTCTGATTTCACCATCCTTCTCACTCCTATTTATAGGCTTTTGTGGTGCCACCTCACCCGACACTTGTCTGATTTTCAGCACTTTACCCGTCTCGTCGCAATTAGCCGCTAATCCCTTAATTTACATCGATTCGGGTTTGTATCTGAATTGGCACAAAGTGTATAAAAAAACTTGATTGATTTACATCAATTCTATTAACTCTCTACTAAGAGGATTTTTTTTCATTCACTCTATTCTTTTGACGCGTTCTAGACTTTTACAGAAATCTTCTTAGAAAATTGCCTTTTTCATTCTCTCCATTTTTTTTCAAATTGTTTAGTTTCTACTTTATTGTTGAGGAATATATTCACTGAGGATATTATAGTCAGAGATCTTGAATCAGCATTTAAAGCAAATCTGCCTCTAAGCAAGTCAGCGTATTCTAATTTAAGAAGCCATATTCAGAGGATGACACTTTCAAAGGATGTCATGCGTTTTTGTAGAGGAAGTTATCTTTTCCATGGTTCTGGGTTCAGGTGATTGATTTAAGAATGTTGAGTTTTTATCAGAGCGTTGACTTTGTTAGAGTGTTTCCTTTATCAAAGTGTTATTGTGATGTGTTGACTAGGTTATCAACTTGTTTCCCAGATTTATCAAACACATAATAGTCATAGAAAGCTTGTATAATAAGATTGTCTGAGGCGCGTTGAGCATGCATTGATCAGAGTTAGACATATTTTAACCGATTTTTCATTGCATCGGTGAATTTTCCTTGAGTAATTAATTCCCTTTCTTTTTTATTAGAGGATTTGACTTTCAAAGCATTGACTCAAACAATGGCTTCATTCAATGTTTTTTTCTTTGGGCATGAGTCAATTGTTGACTCATGTTTCCTTTGAATTTAATGTTTTGACTTGTTATGTAGATAACTAAATGCTTGTTACAAAGCTTCTTACAACTTATATCAAGATTCACTCTATTAGTAAACATAATGAATTGTTTATTAGGTGATAATACTCTTTGTGTTAAAAATACTTAGACTATTATCTCTTACTTACTCATAATTTATACTACTTTAAAATGGATAGTCATTAATATAAATCTTTATCTTATAACTAAATATGCACACTTAGCAAATAGCTAGGGGATAATTGTTCTTATTGTTTTTGTTATATTAGAGCATTTTTGCTAAAACCACTTTTACACTAACAATCTCCCCCTTTTTGATTATGACAAACAATTATACAATTAATGGACAATTTTCCTTCACATAATAAAGTTTTACAAGTATGCTCCCTCTTAATGTAATATTCTAGGACACCCCCTGAATATGATAACATGACTTTTAAGAGTTTCAAACTTATTAAGTTATTATATATTTTTTATATACATAAAATTAAAATTGAAAATAAAAGAGAGGTAAAACACAAAGATAAACAAACAGATAAGGAATATGTTACTTTATCACAATTTTGACAATTTTTTTCAATTGAATTCACAAATTGCTAGTATGTTAAGCCTTTGGATTCTTAAGAAGCCTATTGATCAACAATTCACAATTCCTCAGGATGTAAAGCCTTTGGGTTATTGTTCTTCTTAGGATGCTGAGCCTAATGGAACAAACCATATTTTTAGAGGATGTTAAGCCTTTAAAAACAAAGATGAATTGCAAGTAATTATCATAATAATGATGTGTACTGATTATATGCAAATTACACTCGCAGATGATGCAGTGCAAATGACACCCAGATGCAGATGATAATGATGGCGCAAATAAACATACAAAAGTGCAATTAAATGCAAGGAAACACACAGTAGTGCAATCATTACAAACATGTAGTTAATTGAATTACTATATCGTCTATAGTTCTCCCATTTTTCATTATCAAGAAGGGTGATTTTTGAAAGACACATAGAAAGAATTCACACGTAAAGACCAAACAAACAAAATAAACTCAAGAACACCACACTACATACAAAAATTTAACATGTGTAAATTTCATAGGAAACAAGATAGAGAGATCAAATACTACAACAAAGAGTGAAAAAGAGATAAAGCATACTAGAAAGAGAGAAAAGAGAAATAAAGAAAGGTAGCATTTCATTGAGATGAGAATGATGATTACAACAACTGAGAAAGAAAAGAACTTAAAGGAAACTTGTCATAGATAGATGATCTAAACACATCTAAGTAACTCCTCAAGAGCTCAGTTGCTTCCTCCATTTGATTGGTGAGAAGGTTCAACTTGTGAACTTCTCGCATAGCTATTCGAACTTCAAGTCGTTCGAGGAGAATGTCGCTCACCATCGAAGTAACTTTAGATGGTGGGATTTCCCTTTTCTCGTGAGAAGAAGGTGACTTCCTATTCCTAGAAGAAGACGAACTAGCATCCATAGCAGAAAAATTTTAAAAAGGCTTAAAACAACACAGGAAGTTTGAGAGATGAATGAAAATAACATATAGGGAAACTAAAAAAACAATTGAGATATAACTAGCCATTTTTTCGAGAAAGGAAAAGAAATCATTTTGAAAAACGAAAAACTATTGATGAGAGCGTGAAGATAAACAAAAAGTGAAATGGAAACGTGTACAAAGATTTTGACAAACACTTTATTACACATGGAATAATTTAAAAGCTCGAGACGAAAAGAAGTCCAAACGAGGTAAATAAGAAATAACATAAAAAAGACTCAACAAGAAGAAAAGAGATGAGAACAAGATGGAAAAAAGTAGGGAATAAAATAGAAAGAACATGTACTCAATTTATAATTCATATTACACTTGTAACACATATAAATTACATTACAAGAACAATACTTATTAAAAAATGGATAAAAAGTAAAAGGGTTATCTAATTAAACCAGATCCATTAATTTAAATTATATATTAGGTTTGAATCACCAATTCCTAATACCTAGTTAAACTAATTCTCTTTATTGACACTCTCTTTAGTAAGTGGAATCCTTCTTTGAACTTTCATTTAAGAGAGTGATGAACAAGTTTTTCGTATTCAAGAGCCTACTTTCTAACTTGTCAAACGTAACTAAAGAAAATGACATACTTTAGCTTCCTTTTTATCTAATTGTTTTTTACTTGATTGATGAGACTTTCTATGAATATTAAATTGGAGATAAAATTTTCAAAAGATATAAATCTTTGATAGGATTATAGGGGCTCCAACCCTTCTTCTTTTTACTTTTAGATTTTCATTCATTAAAATAGATTCTGACAAAATGAGGCACAAGTCTTTCAATGTTCTTTTCTCACAAGCTCTTTGTACTTATGGCTCTTGGTAAGAGAATGAGACATTGACATCCAAGGTTTGCACAAAGTGAACCTTTGAATGTATTCTGTGAATCTCCTTGTATACTTTATGTTGCTGACAATACTTAATAGATGTAAAGAATTTATGATTTTTAAACTTTTCAACATTAAAGTTGAGTAGTTCTTGTTTTAAGAAGATTTTAAAGTCATTTTGAGATTACAGTGTAGGAAGAGAATCATTTAGGAAGACGAAGACTCAACGAATCACGAGAGATTGAACTGGTTTTTCCTAAAGAGTTTTAAGTTTAAAACTTTTGGATGTAAAAGGATTTGGAGTGATGAGAGGAGAATGAATATTGAAAAACACTAGAGAAAAGATGAGTTTAAATAGGCGAGGGAAAGGTAGGAATCAAAACTTTGGCTTTATCGAAAGTAATCTAAGATCAAATGTGAAAAAGAATACATGTGATAAAGTGAATACCTATCTTCAGGTAGTGGTTTGGTGAATATGTCAGCCCATTGGTGTTCAGTGTCTACAAACTGAATATCGAGTACCCCTTTTTGAACAAAGTCACTGATGAAGTGATGTTTGATCAACTTTTTGGCCTGAATCATCCTTTTCAAGTGAACAGGTAGCGTGCGTTGGGGTAGCCATAGGTTTGCAATCACTCATCTTAAACTTCTTGAGAAGCTTTTTTGTATATTTCGTTTGATGAATGAATATACCCTTTTAACTTTGCTGAATTTTTATCCCTAGGAAGAACTTAAGTTCTCCCATCATGCTCATTTGAAATTCCTACCACATCAATTTAGAAAATTCTTGGCAGAGAGTGCCATTAGTAGATCCAAAGATAATATCATCAACATATACTTGAATGATAAGAATATCATATTCTATTGATTTTCTTAAAAATGTATTGTCTACTTGTCCTCTTTCAAAGTTATTTTTAAGCAAGAAGTTACTAAGTCTATCATACCATACCCTAGGTGCTTGTTTTAAACCATACAATTTTTTTTAGGTTTAAAGACATGATTTGGAAATTCAGAACTTTCAAAACCTAGGGGTTGTTTAACATAGACCTCTTCACTTGAATAACCATTTAGAAACGCGCTTTTAATATCCATTTGAAATAATGTAATGTTATTATTAGCAGGAAAGTAGGATACGAATAGCTTCTAACCTGGCCACTGGAGCAAAATGTCTTAGTGTAGTCAATGCCTTCTTGCTGACTGTAGCCTTGTGCAACAAGTCTTGCCTTGTTTCTGACCACTTAACCTTTTTCATTTAGCTTGTTTATGAAAACCCATTTGGTTCCAATAACGTCCTTTTTTGGTCTTGGAACTAGATCCCAAACATCATTCCTCTCAAATTCATTTAACTATTCTGGCATTGCAAGAATCCATCCATCTTCTGCCAATGCTTCATCAATAGAGGTAGGCTCAATTGCTTTGACTTTTTAGGGTCAAGCTGTTTGTCATCAAACATAATAAAAATCATATGATTTAAGAATGAACTCAATACAGCCAGAACATCAATTTTGTTTCTCGTGGTTTCTGCCTATTTTTGAGACTTCTGGTATGTTGTTTCTGTTGAAGTGTTCAATTATTGTGGATCACCTGGTTCCTTTAAATCTTTGAGAAACTGCAAAATACCTATCTAGCTTTGATGTTTAAGATCAAGCTTTTGGTTATCACAGTAAACATAATATCAAAACAATAATAATATTTACAGAAGGACATAACCTGTATGCCAACAGTTTCAGTTTCACTCTGAAAACCCTCTTATTTCTTCTTTTCTGGTTTTCAGATTCTGAGTTTGCATATTCTGTGATTAGAGAGTCTGGATGAAGGGATTAGAATTCCCATCCAGGTTTGTAGTCTTGATGATTTTGATTGGAGTGATTAAGGAAGTCTCCTGATTTTGATTGTTAGTCTGACACTTTTGTTTCTGCTGATATATCAGGTTCCTCTGATAGTTCTAGAACTGATGGTAATTTTGATTCTTCCGTTAGTTCCAGTTTTGTTGATATGAGTGATTTCTCTGATATTTCCTGTTCCTCTTATGATTTTGGTTCTGGTTCTGATAGGTATTGTGTTGACCAGTTCTTCTTCCACCAGAGTCAATTGGCTTATGTTTGGTAGGTGTTGGAACATAGAATTTTTTCCCTTCATATATTGCAAGCATCCATTGACCAGCCACCATGACCGGTGTTTCAATTTGGTTGCTTAGAACATCTGCAACATAAACAATTTTATCTTTTGGTACCCAAATCTGGTTGGGTCCTGGTTTGTTAGTCTTGAAAGGTTTCTTGTCTTTCCTTGATTTTATCACGGGACAAGACACTTTTGAGTGACCTTTCTTAGCACAAACACCACACAAAGCATTAGAGGAAATAGGTTTAGTTACAATTATAGATTCATCAAATCCTATGCTTCTTTTACCATTATTACTAACTCCATAAATCATAGAAGCATATTTACTTCTTTCCATACCATTTGCAATCAAATCTTGTAATACTTGTGTATGCTTATCAAAATTACATTCAGTATTTTGACTTGATGTTGAACAAAGATTACTTTTTAGAGTTAGGTTGTCAGCCTTAAGTTTAGCACTCTCAGTTTTAAGAACTGCATTTTCTGTTTTACATTCTGCATTTTTATTCTTTAAAACAGTAACTTCTTTGGTTAGAATTGTTTTTTCTTTCCTAAGTGTTTTCAATTTTAAAGACAGCTTGTTATTGACATTTAAAACATCATTCATTGTAGTAATTAAATCAGATCGGGTAAGTTTAGAAAATACCTCTTTTTCTTCTTCTGATGATGATTCACTTCCAGAATCAGAGTCTGTATCGAATCCAGAGGCAGTATTGGTGTGAGCCATCAAAACCAATTCTTTTTCTGATTAACTTCCAAAATCAGAGTCTGTGTTAGATCCAGAGGCAGTGCTATTGTGAGCCATCAGAGCCAGTCCTGCTTCTTCATCTTTTGATTCTCTTCCAGAGTCAGCATCTGGGTCAGATCCAGAGGCAGAATGAATGTCAGCCATCAGAGCCAATTGTGCTTCTTCATCTTCTGATTTTCTTCCAGAGTCATAATCTTTGTTGGATCTAGAGGCAGAATGAGTGTGAGCTATTAGAGCCAATTCTGCTTCTTCTGATTCACTTCCAAATTCAGATTCTATGTTGGATCCAGAGGAAGAATGAGTGTGAGCCTTCAGAGCCAATTCTACTTCTTCTAATCAAAAGGCAGAATTGATGTGAACCATCATGGCTAATTCTGCTTCTTCATCATCAGAAGATTCATCAGAATCATCCTATGTTGCGATCAGATTTTTCTTCTTGGGTCTGGAGTCTTTCTTCTGGTGTTTTCCTTTCTCAAGGTTTGTGCATTCCGACTTGATGTGCCCAGGTTCATTAAATCCATAGCAGATGATGCTCTTCTTGTTATGTTCATCCTTTCCTTTGTTGGAATGCTTGGAATACCTCTGGGGAAACTTCTTCTTTCTGTTCTGCCATATCTTCATAACCTTCCTGGTTATGAAGGCAATTTCTTCTTCTTCTAGTTTCTGATTCTGGTCATCAGAGTCACTGTCTTCTAATTCTGATTCTGCTTCTACTTTTACAGCTTTCTTCTGTTTGGATTTCAAAGCTAGGGTTTTGTTCTTCTTCCAGCTCGATTTCATGTGATTTGAGAGAGCTGATTAATTCTTCTAGCTTTAGAGTGTTTAGGTCCTTAGCTTCCTGAATGGCAGTGATCTTTTGTCACCACTTGGTTGGAAGACTTCTAAGAATTTTATTCACGTGGTCAGCAGTGGTGTAGCTCTTCTTGAGAACCCTTAATCCCAAAACCAGAGTCTGGAATCTGGAAAACATGGTTTCAATATTTTCATCTTCTTCCATCTTGAATAGCTCGTACTTCTTGACTAGGATGTTTGCCTTAGCTTCTTAAACCTGCTTGCTGCCTTCGTAAGTCATAGTCAGACTATCATAGATGCTCTTTGTCGTCTTTTTGTTGGTGTATTTGTCGAATTCCTTGAATGCGATTCCATTGATCATGAACATTTTGGATTTGTGATGCATCTTGTACATCTTCTTCTGGTCATCATCCATCTATTTTCTGGGAATTTCAATATCATCAGCATCTTCTGGAGAAGTATAGCCATCTTCCACCAAGTCCAAAAGTTCAGGATCTTGTGAAATAAAGAAACTCTTCAGCATGTCCTTCCAGTACTCAAACCATTCCCCATCAAATAGAGGTGGTCTATTGATGTTTCCTCCAGCAGCTTCTTCATTGAATACAGACATGTTGAACCCTTGGATCTTTTCTCAGACACTGTAAAGTGCTCAGTCTTGAGACCGAACTCTGATGCCAATTGAAGGTGCAAACACGACAAGGGGGTTGAATTGTGTTTGTCAAATATGAATTCTTTTGTTGTTTTGTTGAATGTTGATGTAAATTATTTGATGAATAAATAATCAGACTCAGCAGTGGATAATAACAACATAAGAACACAGCGCTTTATCCTAGTTCACCATTAACTTGGCTACATCCAGTCCCTTCATTCCGAAGGCTTTAATCCATTAATTCAAAACACTTTGAATTACAACACATGACCCTCCAAGCCAGTCTTCCCAAACAGTCTGACAACCCCAGACTTTTGAGGAACAATAACAACACCTTGATCCTACAAGTCAAGTCTTCTCTTACCAATCTGACAACCCCAGATTGAAGAAGGAACTTCCACACCTTAACCCTACAAGTCAAGTCTTCTCCTACCAATCTGACAGTCCCAGATTGAAGAAGGAACCTACACCTCTATCGGGTTTGATTACAAGGGTTTGGAACTCTGCAATGTTGCTTCTAGAAAGCTGATTGCTGCACTGAATTTATCTCTCGAAAACACTTAGAAAATCTTGCTCTTGCACACTTGTGTTTCTCTCTTTTGAACTCTCAGATAACTTTGAATTGAAGCTTGAGTTCTTGTGTTTTTCGATCGATTTGCACTATAAGATGAATCTGGATTTTATGCTTGAGTTCTTCTACTTTTCGATGCTTTCTGCTGCAGCCTGAAGCCTCCTTTTATAGCTGAGATATGGGCTTTGTCCAAGCTTAATTTCGAGATGTATCTTGCTCAAATTTCCATTGAAAATTCAGTTGACCAATTTTGTTTCTTTTCAATTTCGAACAATTTCTTTTTGCTTCAGATCTTATTCAAATTTTCTTTAGGTCTTCTTTGATTTTTAAATCAAATCTTCTTAAACCCAGGATTAGATCTCTTTCAAGTATGGACCAAGTCTGGATCGTGACTACTGATCTGAACCATGTTGTCTCCTGATTTGGACCGTGTGATCTTCTGATCTAGACCATGTGATCTTCTGATCTGGACCAAGTCTTCTGTTCTAGACCATGCTTATCTTTTGATCTGGACCATGTCTTCTGTTCTGGACCAAGTTATCTTTTGATCTGGACCATGTTATCTTCTAGATAATGTTTCCTTCTGATCTGGACCATGTTATCTTCTAGATAATGTTTCCCTCTGATCTGGACCATGTCTTCTTCTCGACAATGTTTTCTTCTAGTCTGGACCAAGTCTCCTTCTGGACCAACTTTTCTTATGGTTTGGACCAAGTCTCCTTCTAGACCAAGTTTCCTTCTGGTCTGGACCACGAATCATATCCTTTGATGATGTCATTGATTATTTCCTCTGATGATATCCTCTGATTTTTGCTTTTGATGACATCCTCTGATTCTTGCTTCTGATGGGATCCTCTAGTGATATCCTCTGGTATCTTCTGGTATCCTCTAGAGGTATCATCTGGTATCCTCTTGAGGTATCCTCTAGATGTATCCTCTGATTACATCCTCTAGATGTATCCTCTGGTGATATCTTCTGGTCGTATCTTCTTGTGACGTCATCCTATGATGACATCTTCTGCTGACGTTGATATCTTCTGGTTGTATCTTCTGATTTGTATCTTCTGGTGACGTCATCATCTGATGGCATCCTCTAGTGACGTCATCCTCTAGTGTATCCTCTGAGTTTTCACTTCCTCTGATTTTTCATTCTTCTTCTAAGTCAAAATGTGATTTTCATAAAATACTTTTGTTGACATCAAAACTTTAATTGAAAGAACCAACTTGGTTCCAACAATCTCCCCCCTTTTGATGATGACAAAACTTTGTATGTTTTATAACTATTTTTCTTTTTTTGACTTTGACTCCCATAAGATTAAGCTCCAATTATTTTTCTCCCCCTAAGTCTAATGCCCCATATTTTCTAATACTTTATCAAATACATCTTCTCCCCCTTTTGTCATTAGACAAAAAGGAATGAATAAATAAAGAAGATCCTCTGAATTTTTTATTTATTTTTTTTTTATCTTTTGCTCTTTTTTTTTCATCTTATGCTCTTTTTTTTTATATATTTTGAAAAACAATACACGAAAATAATAATAATAAAATACAATAAAAACATAACTAAGCTATTGGTCAGGGATAGGGGTAAGGTTTAGGTTTTTCTTGATGAAGTCAAACTTATCTTCAGGTAGGGGTTTGGTGAATATATCAGCCCATTGATGGTCAGTGTCTACAAATTGGATGTTGAGTGTCCCTTTTTGAACATAATCTCTGATGAAGTGGCGTTTGATCTCTGTGTTTGGCTCTAGAATGAAAGATAGGGTTTTTGGTTAGGTTGATGGCTGAAGTGTTTTCACAATATCCACTAAATTGATATGTAGGAGTTTTCTTGTAGAACAGGGTGAGATTGGTATTGCCTTTTAGGTATCTCTATAGGATTTTTTGCCTTAGTCATCCTTTTTCAAGTAAGCTGGTAGGGTGCATTGGGGTAGTCATAGGTTTGCAATCACTCCTCTTAAACTTCTTGAGAAGCTCTCTGTATATTTTGTTTGATGAATGTATAGACCTTTTTGACTTTGCTGAATTTGAATCCCTAGGAAGAACTTATGTTCTCCTATCATGCTCATTTGAAATTCCTGCTGCATCAATTTAGAAAATTCTTGGCAGAGAGTGCCATTAGTAGATCCAAAGATAATATCATCAATATAAACTTGAATGATCTGAATATCATCTTTAATTGATTTTCTAAAAAGTGTATTGTCTACTTGTCCTCTTTCAAAGTTATTTTTAAGTAAGAAGTAACTAAGTCTATCATATCATGCCCTAGGTGCTTGTTTTAAACCATACAAAGATTTTTTAAGTTTAAAAACATGGCTTGGAAATTCAGAACGTTCAAAACTTGGGTGTTGTTTAATATAGATTTCTTCACTTATATAACCTTTTAAAAATGCACTTTTAACATCCATTTGAAATAATGAAATGTTAATAAGCAGAAAAAGAAAGTAGGATACGAATAGCTTCTAACCTGGCCAATGGAGCAAATGTTTCACTGTAGTCAATACCTTTTTGCTGACTGTATCCTTGTGCAACACATCGTGCCTTGTTTCTAACAACTTCTCCTTTTTCATTCAGCTTGTTTCTGAAAACCCACTTGGTTCCAATAATGTTCTTTTCTAGTCTTGGAACTAGATCCAAAATATCATGCATTTATCTCTTCTTGCATTGGTAGACTCCATCTATATCCTTCTTCTGACTCATCTTCAGATTTATCCTTTGAAGATTTGTCGTATTCTTGCTTGTAGCTTCTGCTTTTTCAAGTTCTTTTGCCTGTATCAGCTTCTGATTCTAGTAAATCAGCTTCTAGTTCTGGTAGATCTGCATCAGCTTCTGGTTCTAGTAAACCTGCATCAGCTTCCTCTGGTTCTGGTAAACCAGCATCGATTTCCTCTGATTCTGGTAAACCAACTTCGGTTTCCTCTAGTTCTAGTAAACCAATATCAGTTTCCTCTTACAGTTTGAAAACCTGCAGAATACTTATCTAGCTTTGATTATTAAGATCGAGCTTCTTGTTATCACAGTAAACATAAATATCAAACAATAATAGTATTTACAGCAAGATGTAACCTCTATGTCAACAGTTTTGAATTTTACTCTAAAAATTCTCTTGTTTCTGATTTTTAGATTCTGAATCTGTATGTTCTGTGATTAGATGGTTTGGATGAAGGGCTTCAAATTCCCTTCCTGGTTTGTAGTCTTGATGAATTTTACTGGAGTGTTTGAAGAACTCTTTTGATTCGGATTCTTCTCTTTATGCTGATATAGCAGGTTCCTCTTATAATTTTGGAATTGATGATAATTTTGTTTCTTCTGGTAGTTCTAGTTTTATTGATATGTGTGCTTCCTCTGTCTGTTTTGATATTTCCTGTTCTTCATATAGTTTTGGTTCTGATGGGCATTGTATTTACCAGTTCTTCTTCCACCAGAGTCACTTTGCTTCTGCATGGTAAGTGCTGGAACATAGACCTTTTTCCCTTCATATATTGCCAGCATCCATTGACCAGACACCATGATTGGTGTGTCACTTTGGTTGCTCAGAACATCTGCAATATAAACAGATTTATCTTTTAGTACCCAAATCTGGTTGGGTCCAAGTTTGTTAGTCTTGAAAGGTTTCTTGTCTTTCCTTGATTGTATCATGGGACAAGACAATTTTGAGTGACCTTTCTTAGCACAAACAACACACAAAACATTATAGGGAATAGGTTTAGTTGCAATTACAGATTCATCAAATCCTAAGCCTCTTTTACCATTGTTACTAACCCCATAGATCATATAAGCATATTTGCTTCTTTCCATACCTTTAGCAATAAAATCTTGTAACACTTGTTCATGCATATCAGAATTACATACAGTATTTGATGTTGAACAAAGATTACTTTTTAGAGTTAGATTTTCATATTTAAGCCCAGCAATTTCAGTTTTAAGATATGTATTTTCTGTTTTACTTTCTGCATTTTGATTCTTTAAAACATTTAATTCTTTGGTTAGAATTGTATTCTCTTTCCTACGTATTTTCAGTTTTAAAGACAGTTTATTATTGTCATTTAAAATATCATTCATTGCTGTGATTAAATCAGATCAGGTAAGTTCTGAAAATACCTCTTTTTCATCTTGTAATGATTCACTTCCAGGATCACAGTCTGTATCGGATCCAGAGGCAGAGCTTGTGTGCGCAATCATAGCCAGTTCTGTTTCTGATTCACTTCCTGAATCAGAGTCTGGGTTGGATCTAGAGGCAGAGCTGGTGTAAGCCATTAGAGCCAGTTCTGATTCTCTTCCAAAGTCAGCATCAGTGTCGTATCCAGAGGCAGAATGAATATGACCTATCAAAGCCAATTCTGCTTCTTCTGATTCACTTCTAGAGTCAGATTTTATGTTGAATCCAGAGGCAGAATTGATGTGAGCCATTATTGCTAATTCCTCTTCTTCATCATCAGAAGATTCATCAAAATCATCCCATGTTGCCATCACATTTTTCTTCTTGGATCTGGAGTTTTTCTGATGGTGTTTTCCTTTCTCCAGGTTTGTGCATTCTGATTTGATGTGTCCAAGTTCATTGCATCCATAGCAGATGATGCTCTTCTTGTCATGTTCATCCTTTCCTTGTTGGACTGCTTTGAATACCTCTAGGGAAACTTCTTCTTTCTGTTCTACCATATCTTCATAACATTCCTGGTTATGAAGGCAATTTCTTCTTCTTCTTCTGGTTTCTGGTTTTGGTCATCAGAGTCATTGTTTTCTGATTCTGCTTTTAGAACTTTCTTCTGTTTTGATTTTAAAGCTATGGTTTTGTTCTTCTTCTTTGGTTCATCTTCTTCCAACTCAATTTCATGTGACTTGAGGGAGCTGATTAGTTCTTCCAGCTTTAGAGTGTTTAGGTCTTTTGCTTCTTGTATGGCCGTGATCTTTGGTGTCCACTTGGTTGGCAGACTTCTAAGGATTTTCTTCACGTTGTCAACAGTGGTGTAGCTATTTTTGAGAACCCTAAATCCCGAAACCAGAGTTTGGAATCTGGAAAGCATTGCCTCAATGTCTTCACCTTCTTCCATCTTGAACAGCTCATAGTTCTTGACTAGAATGTTGGCCTTTGCTTCTTGAACTTGCTTGCTGCCTTCGTAAGTCAGAGTTAGACTATCATATATGCTCTTTGCTGTTTCTTTGTTGCTGCACTTTTCGAATTCCTTGAATGTGATTACGTTGATCATGAACATTCTGGATTTGTGATGCATCTTGTACATCTTCTTTTCGTCAGCATCCATCTCTTTTCTGGGAATTTTAACACCATCAGCATCTTCTGGAGCAGTATAGCCATCATCCACCAAGTCCCAAAGTTCAGGATCTTGTGAAATAAAAAAGCTCCTCAGCCTGTCCTTCCAATACTCGAACCGTTCCCCATTAAATAGAGGTGGTCTATTGATGTTTCCTCCAGTAGCTTCTTCACTAAATCCAGACATGTTGAACACTTGGATCTTTTCTCAAACACTATAAAGTGCTCAGCCTTGAGACCGAGCTTTGAGGCCAATTGAAGGGGCAAACACAAGAAGGGGGGTTGATTTGTGTTTGCCAAACTTGAATTCTTTTTGCTGTTTGGACGAATGTTGATGTGAGTTACTTGTTGAATAAACAATCAGAACACAACAATTTATCTTGGATCACCATTAACTTGGCTACATCCAGTCCCTTCATCCTAAAGTCTTTAATCCACTAATTCAAAACCTTTGAATTACAGCACCTGACCCTCCAAGTAAGTCTTCCCAAATCGTCTGACAACCTCAGACTTTTGAGGAACGATAACAACACATTGACCCTACAAGTCAAGTCTTCTCCTACCAATCTGACAACCCCAGATTAAAGAAGGAACTTCCACACCTTGACTCTACAAGTCAAGTCTTCTCCTACCAATCTGACAACCCCAAATTGAAGAAGGAATCTACACCTCTAACGGGTTTGATTACAAGGGTTTGGAAATCTACAAAGGTGCTTCTGGATAAGCTGATTGCTGCACTGTTTCACTCTCGAAAACACTTAGAAATTTTTTTTTTGCACTCAAGTGTTTCTCTCTATTGAATTCTCATATAACATTGAATTTGAAGCTTGAGTTCTTGTGTTTTTTGATCTCCTTGAACTCTAAGATGAATCTGGATTTTGTGCATGAGTTCTTCTACTTTGAGATGCCTATTGCTGCGGCCTGAAGCCTCCTTTTATAGCTGCAATATGGGCTTTATCCAAGATTAATTTCGAGTGCAATCTTGCTCAGGCTTCCTTTGAAAATTCTGTTAGCCAATCATATTTTACTTTAATTTTGAACCGTATCTTCTTGCTTCAGATTTCATTCGAATTTCCTTCAAGTCTTCAGTGATTTTTGAATCAGATCTCCTTAATACTTTGATCACATTTCTATCAAAAATCAATCAAGTCTTCTTCGAATTTTAATTAAGTCTTCACTGATCTGCATCATGATTTAAATCTGGACCATATGTTCTACTGATCTAGACCAAGTCTCGACCATGTGATCTGATGTGTACCATTCTATTTTCTGATCTGGATAGTGTAACCTTCTGATCTGGACTATGTGATATTCTGATCTAGACCTGTGATCTTCTGTTCTGAACCATGTGATATGTTATGGATCATGCTATCTTCTGGTCTGGACCAAGTCTTCTGTTTTGGACCAAGTCTGGAACATGTCTTCTGTTCTGGACCAAGTCTGGAACATGTCTTCTGTTCTTCACCAAGTCAGGAATATGTCTTCTATTCTGGACTGAGTTATCTTCTGAACTTTGTTTTGCTCTGGTCTGACCAAGTCTCCTTCTGGACAAGATTACCTTCTGGTCTTACCAAGTCTTCTTCTGGACAATGTTTCCTTATGGTCTGGACCAAGTCTCCTTCAAGACATGCTTCCTTCTGGTCTAGACCAAGTCTCCTTCTGGACCATGTTTCCTTCTGGTCTGGACCAAATCTCCTTCTAGACTATGCTTCCTTCTAATTTGGGACATGAATAATATCCTCTGATAATGTCATTGTTTCTTCCCTTTGATGATATCCTCTGATGTTTGCCTTTGATGACATCCTTGGATTCTTGCTTCTGATGGGATCCTCCGGCGATATCCTCTGGAGGTATCTTCTGGTATCCTCTAAAGGTATCCTCTGGATGTATCCTCCGGTGATATCTTCTAGTCGTATCTTTTGGTGGCATTTTTATCTTCTAGTGACGTCGTCCTCTGATGACATCCTCTGGTGACGTTATCCTCTGGTGACGTCATCCTCTGATTTTGCTTCTGGTGATGTCATCCTCTGGTGACGTCATCCTCTGATTTCTGCTTCTGGTGACGTCATCCTCTGATTTTTCATTCTTCTTCTAAGTCAAAATGTGATTTTCATAAAAAAACTTTAATTGAAAGAACCAACTTGATTCCAACAGGAATAACTTCAAACCTTGCAATCAAAGGATTGCCAAAGCAACTCTTTCGAGGTTCTGATATATTTATGAGTTTGACTAGATGACGAGATATTTAAACACATGCTATACAAACTTCTCTAGTGGAGGAATCAATTGATGATCTTCCATGATAGAGTGTTGGTCCTTTACTTGCAGTTCAAGCTTCCTCAAAGATAATCTTTTTATCATAATTATGGTGCATATATTATCTATGGATCATATCAGATTTAAATATTTGACCCATTAGAAGGATGAACTTCAATCTTACTCGACATTATACTCATGCTGCTTATTCCTAGAGGATGACGACCAGATGATTGATTCTGATTGATCTACCCATTTGAAGCATGGTCGGATTTTATCTTGATTTTAATTAAGGACGCTTGTATGTACCCTCCAACCTTTGTTTTAATTGAAGACTTCAGCTTGTTACTATTCAACCTTCATAATATGTGTTGATGAGTGAGAGGTCGCATTACAATCCATTTCTTCTAAGGATTACCTGCACATTTGGACATACATAAGATCATTGAAGTTTTAATAAACTCCACCCTGTCTGGTTAGTTTCATATATTGAAATGCATTATAATATTTCCACTATCTTGCACTAACAATTTTGTTGTGTTTACTAATACTTCTTCTTATCACCAAATAAATTTTAGTATTAGTTTATTGACTTTTCTGACTACTTTGCTGAAGCACAAAAGTTTTGTCCAGCTTTTTGTTGAAGAGTTTCAAAAACAAAAACAGAAGTTTGATAAGAGATTTAAATAGAACAAAATTAAGAGAATTTTTAGAATTTAGTTAAGCAAATCATGATCAAAGAAGGGAGTTTCTACCTGCAGTTGAAAACTAATTACATGATGAAATATTTTCTTATATAATCTAAATGTAATCTAAGATGATATATCCTATTCATATATGAATTTGAGATTTTTACCATGTTCAAAAGACATATTAATAATCATTTTTCATTTATGTTCCTTCAATTTGAGCATTCATTTATTTCAACACAGAGATTCTATTTTACAACTCAAAATGTTATTAAAGAGTAATTACATCCAAAAAACATTAACAATAATACTCAATTTTTAAAAGAAAACCTATACAAAAGAACACTAGGAAAACACTTTCAAGAAATGAGGGTACAGAGATGAAAGATTTTTTTTTGTCAATCCATGTTTTGAATAAAATTAAAAAAAAATGATTTTCAAAAGAAGTTAAAAATAGGATTGAACCAAAAACATACACTAATTCAGACGATTTTCACTTGTATTTCTAGTAGTAAAGAATCTTTACTCTTACATAGTAAAATGCTTAATCAAGAGATCGATCTCTAATAACAATTGAAGGTGCTAGAAAACACAAGAAATTGGTTTTTAAATTGTGTTTTTCCATTTATGAAAATTATTTGAGTTGCATAAACAAAATCATTCAACTTGTGAATATAAAACATATTAAGTGAGATAAAGTTGAATAATAAAGAACTTAAGTGAAACAATGAACTAGTTCACAACAAACTATTGCTATTTCTAGTCTTCTCCTAACAGAGTGATTTGGCCTCAGTACTCTTGATGACTTAATCCATTATTTAAACAATAGCATACAAGTATTATTTACTCTACCTCTTCGGGTTCTGAGTATTTTTCTTATGCCTCTCTATGTTGTCACTGTTAGAACCCTTCTCACCTTTTTGGCAAGCAACCGTTGAGATTTATAAGTATTCTTACACCTCTTCAGGTAGCTCTTATAGATGAAATTTTTTTTTGCCACTATAAGGCTTATTTACACCGGTTACAGTTTGTTTGTGAATTGACTCAATTTCTTTCTAGGATTCTAACTCTCATTAAGAGAATATTGCATTTCGAATCCTATATCAATTCAAGTGTATCAAATAACTTGATTGGTTTACATTAATTCTAATAATTGTATACTGAGAGGATTTTTTTTCCATTCATTCTTTTAATTTGATGCGTTCTAGGCTTTTACAGAAATCTTCTTAAAACTTTTCCTTTTTCATTCTCTCTATTTTTTCATATTGTTTTTCTTATCATTCATTCTTTTAATTTGATGTTCTTATTATTTTTCTTATCATCAAAACATCAATCAGAGGATTGTGGCTCTAACCACTTTTGCACTAATAGTAAGCTTAAACTTCTTTAAATTCCTATTTATATTATAATTCTAGGTTGACCTATATTAATAAAAGGTTTCTAAGCAAAACAAAGACCAAAAAGATGATGATGAATTCAATAATAACTAATTACATTCGTAAATCTTGGAATAACTTTTATAGCATCTGTATTTTGATTTTTGATCGTCAAGGCCTTTAAATTGGGTTTTTACCTCCCCACAAGAGTTGTAGCTCTATGTCTTAGCTTTGCAACATCACAAAGATCACCGAAATCAGATAAATACAGCCCAAGTTATGACTTGCACAAGAATATAGGGTCGGCATGTAACAAAATTCGAAAACAAACTAAGAATATCACTAAAATCCAAGTTTGACCCCAAAATATAAAAACATGGTAAAAAGTTATTAATAGGCCAAACACACATCTAAAATCATGATGTGCAATGCAATAAAAAATGTATTAAATTGCGTTGATCAAATTCCACAAACTCTCGTTCCATGAGTCTTGTTTGCTTCTAACTTTTTCTTCATTGAGGTGAGTTCATCAAGAATGCTCTCTAAGTTCTTATATTTAGTGGCTTGTATTTCATTGACTCCTTTTGTCTGCACAACTGAATAGCTTCTGGTAGTGAAATGCTGAGAGTTAATGGACATATTCAAAATAAGGCTTCTTGCTTTTGTTGGGGTTTAAAAAACAGGTGAACCTCCACTAGTAGCATCTATAATATTTTGATCCATAGGCAACGAGCCTTCATAAAATTATTGAATGAGCAGTTGTTCATAGATTTTATGGTGAGGACAACTTGCACATAATTTCTTGAATCTCACCCAATATTCATGCAATGATTCTTTGACAACCTGTCTGATGCCACATATTTCTTTCTCGATTGATGTTGCTCTAAAGGCACAAAAGAATTTCCCTAAAAATAACTTCTATAAATTAATCTAGCTAGCCACAGAACCTGGTTGAAGGTAGTACAACCAATCTTAAGCAGCATCTTCCAATGAAAATGGAAAGGCTCTCAGCTTGATATGATCCTCTAGAATTCCTTAAGGCTTCATGGTGGAGCACACAATATGAAACTCCTTGAGATGTTTGTGAGGATCTTCACCTGCAAGATCATTAAACTTAGGGAGCAAATATTAAACAATAATTAAGCTCAAATGACATATTCACGTTAGGATAATCAATACATAAAGCATTATAAGTAACAAAAGCGCAACAAGTGCTCTTAGTATTCTAGCAGCCATGGTATGATCAATAAATTCATAATCAAAATCAAAAAGAGTATGGCTGAATATACTACCACTATAGCTAATAAGCTTACTACCTATGCTATTACTACTATCCCTTATTAAAACTATAAAGTGACCTAGCCATGCATCATTAGAACATAAAATGGAAACAAAACAATTCAAGTAATACCTATAATATCCTAATTACTAAAATAAACGGAAAATTGATAAACCGTATCAAATAAAATCTAAAGAATATAAAAAAAAATAGCACCAAAATCAAACAAATCTAACTCAGATTTTTTGAAGATATGAAAAACTAAAAACAAAAATAAAAGTAGTCTAAACGACGGAATTTCGAATATCAATCCTTTATTTTTGTATTAAAGATACAAAAGTTTGAAAATGGATCCCTTCATGTTGAAATCACATAAGGGGGTAATGTGTTCATCTCAACCATTCATTTTTCTAATTTTACTTTTACACCCATTATCAACACATAACTCTCTCGTGTTTTTTTTTTCAACATGAGGGGATCTATTCCCCAAACGTTTTGAGCCTTGATTTATTTATTCTTTTCACACTAAATCATTGAACAATTAACAAGTTGACTGAAAATAGATTTTTTTTCAGCTTCAATGCATAATCCAACATCATTACCAAAAACACATTGAAATGGTAGGGTTCTTATCAGAGATCCCACGTTTCACACCAATTTGATATGCAGTCGTACATGAATCAAAATAAATCATAAATGTAGGCAGACACACAAGGATTTCAAATATAACGATAACCAAAATCAAGAACATGCAACAAAATAAATAAAACAGGGAGTTTTCAGTTTGAAAAACAGATTGAGTAATTATAAAGAATTATCAATTAATCGAACAATTGATTTTAGGAGTTCTTCGTCATGACTCTATAACAGATTTTAAATAAACATTTGGTATGTGTTTCTATTCTTGTTTGATCATAAAACTAACCAAATAAGTTTCAATTAATTTTATCTGAAATCCTACTAGATCAAGCACCACATCGTTCTATTAATCATGATAGTAAACAACGTCATAAAACACGACTAATGTCAAAATTGAATTCAACCAAACCTATAACTAAGGGTTACATAATCTATCAATTCCTATTCAAACAAAACTAAAACAATCATTCAATCTATTTTGAATAATCTCAATCAAAGGTATAAATCGAAATCAGCACAATCAAGCATCAGAACATAAATCGAATTCTTACACAAAGATCATGTAGAGAAATGAAATTAACCAAAAAATATATAAAAACATTAAACAAAATTTCACTAAGAATCAAACGTCAAGAATCTAACAAAGTATCCTTAACTAATGGAATGATTTAAAAACATAAGTTGCCATGGAATTCAGAAAACAAAAAACTTGTATGAAAGTAGTAAGCTATGTGACAAAGCTCTTAAAAATCTTATTTATATTATAATCCTAGGTTAACCTAAATTACTAAAATGTTTTCTGACTAAAAGAAAGGCCCAAAAGATGATGATCTACCCAATAATAACTAATTACATCAATAAATTCTACAATAACTTTTCAAGTATCTGTAATTTTCATTTTTTACTATCAAGCCCTTCGAATTGGGCTTTTACCTCAACATAAGAGTTGTATTTCTGCATCTTACCTTTCCATCGTTACCAAGATCACTGACATCGGATAAATATAGGCCAAGTTATGACCAATAGAAGAAGTTGGGTCATGATGTAACAAAATCCAAAAATTAACTAAGAATTTCAAAGTTCAAGTAACATGATAGAATCCTCACATGATATTAAATTCTCTCATATTCTCTAGTGTTTAGGCTAGTGTTTGCTCTCAAGTTGTCCCTCCTTGAACTCGTAGCTGAAGCCATAACTCTATTATTCATTCACTGTCATCCTAAACTCTATGTAATCTTACCCTAATAATATGGGGCGTTCAATCCAGTCCACAAAAAGTAAAGGGTTGCCAACCATAATTTACATATAATACTAAATAATTACGACATTATAAAACAACAAATAACATTCCATACATATCTCTTATGGTATCAAATACGACTCGTGAAGTAGCAATATCGATTTACAAGAAAAGGGGGTTTGAATTGTAAATCCGCCCTTTTAAAATTCCTGTTAAAAACTTAAGAAAATAACTCAAGATTGATCTTGGTTGTGAAAACAGAAAAGGAGAACGTTCTTGGTTTTCACCAGAAAATAGAGAACGTTCTTGGTTTTCACCAAAAAACAGAGAACGTTCTTGGTTAGTTAAAATCAATAGTTCAGTTTATCTATTTAACTTGATAATTAACAGACTGAAAGTAAATAGAGATAAGGGAAGAGATATCACATACAGATATATCCTGGTTCACCCAACCCGGGCTACGTCCAGTTCTCACAATGGTGAGATTTTCCACTAAGTGTTTAAAACAAGAACCTTCTTGGTTTTACAGTGTAACACCCCAAATTTTTATAATAAACTATTTTATTAATGAAATAAGATTTTAAATAATTAATTTGATATTAATATTATTTTAGAATATATGTTGATAGATTTTGTGATTAATTTCCGTTATATGGATGTTTTCTATGACGTGTTAGTTTGATATATATTATATTATATTAAATGAGTTATATAAATAATAAATATTTTATTTTATTATTTTATATGTTTTTCTAAAAGTAATTGTATTTTAGTGTAATATTTTAAAGAATAAGATTTCATGTGATTTTACGTGTATATACGCGTACCCAACTAATGTTATTATTATTTTTATTTTTGTGCTTTGACTGATGTTAAGTATCCACGTAGTTATATTTCAATTATTTAGAACTATTTTCTATTTTTAGTTATTTATTTTATAAATAATTATCTTGGGATAGTAGTGATATTATGTTTGATTTACTTTATTTTTATATACTTGTTATGACATTGTGATTTTATATATATTTATTATGATTTAGTAATTAATATAAAATGTAGATGTTATATTTATTTATTTTATAATTTCGACTATTCACTAATGATGGTAATATTTTAATTTGGGTATTTGGAAAAATAAGTATTATTATAGTGCTTATTTGGAATATGATAATTTTGGTTATTAATGTATTTTAAAAGATTAATTATTTTATAAAATATTAATTTTGGAATATTAGTAATGTTTTATTAATGAAATTGTGTTTTAAAAATAAATAAATAAATAAATAAATAAAATAAAAATAGTAATAGTAATGGTAAAAAAATAAATAAATAAATAAAGAGACTAATGGGCTTGGCCATGTGTATAAATGATTTAAATCACTAATTGTATTAATGAAATAGCATAAAAGAATAATAAAGAGAGTTTTGCATCAGCCGCCGTAAAATCAAGAGGATGATACTAACAACAAGCTTATCGTTTGGCACCCGTGGTCGATAACTATTCCAGAAAACTTTCTCTGTTTTCGTCCAAATTTCAGTATGTTGTTTCACTCATTTAGTTAGTCAATTAAACTTACTTTCCCAGATTTTTAACCATCCCAATTTGTCTCTAAAATACCCGACTTCTCCGTTTACGGAATTCGTTATTTTGCACCGTTCTTCTTCACCGTAAGTCTGATTTGAGTGAAACTAACGCCAAAACAATCGTGTGAAAAGTGGCTATATTATCCACTGATTGATTTTCTGATTTACGGTAAGCTTTCTTGACCGAATTTCGAAATTAGTTTTTAGAGTGTCTTTTCATAATTTATTTTTGACGTCTACCCATAAACTGTCGAGTTAGATCGATTGAAGGACAAAGAGTCAGAGGACAAAGGCTGTTTGCTCGTGGAATTGTATTCCTGTGTGAAAGCGTCGAAATAAGGTAAGGGGTGAGAGAGCGTATGAATTTATGAGTATAATATATTTTGAGATGAACGAGAAAACCGTATTTCCTAACAATTCATTCGGGGCTTGCTATGTACAGCAGTAGCCCTTTGAGTGATAAATTGATTAATGTGAAAATATGGAAATTGTGAGATTAAAATTTGGAATAGAAATATTTATGAGGTGTTGATTGATTTAATTTTTTTAAATGTGTGTTATTTGATATTATCGTGATATTTGATTTATTTTCGTTAAATGTGTGATATTTGATATTACTGTGATATTGGATGTCGAATGAATTTTATGCATGTTTGATTAGATGAGTTTTGTGATGTGATAATGTGATGATGATGATGTATGATTAATAATTGTGATGTTATAAATTTGTGATGAGGATATTGAAGTAACCCCATAATTGATGAAATGGTGATGATTCCAATTTGTGTTTGAGACTATGGTCTTAATGGAGTATCATAGGCCAACGAGGGGAGAAAATAAATATTGAGAATTTTTGAAGTGGAGATTATTTTGTCACCATATAGGTAGGGCCTGACAAGCCTAGTGATTTCGGGGAAGTACAACTGAATGAGCCTGATCGTGGCGGTCTGCTGTTGAGCCTTAGGGCAAGATTGTTAGACCTTGGAGGTATTCGGGTGGGGAATTCCTAGGTGACTTGGAGGTAGCACTCCAAATGTCGGGAGCTACCATGCAACACACGTTTACCTCGACTGTCGCGTATATGTGTCTCGGGTTGAGTTGAGTGGATCTATGAGGACAGGGCCAATTTGAATTGTCCGCCCACCGGGATGGTGGCATAGTATCAAGTCTCATAACGAAGTACTTCAGAGTTAGAATGGTACCACATTGTGAAGTAAAGTCTAAGCTCATGCATAGCATTGCATCTTCTTGTGATTGTTTTGTTGTGATTAATATGTATCGTGTGCGATAATAATTTCTCTTAGATGATTTGATGTTATAGTAAAATATATTGATTTCTCTTTAGTGATTTTGACTTTATAATGTGGTGTTTCTTTTCTTGAAGAATGTTTGTATAATGATACGGTTTGTTATGATTAATTGCGTGTTCTTCTTACTTATATTATACTATAAGCATGATTTCGAAACTCACCTCCTTCGTTGTTTGTGTTCGTCTGGCTTTGCCTTGCGTTTGCGAAATCACAGTTATTACAGGTTAACGAGTCTTGAAGTTCAAGTTTGGGAGAAACTCCGCTCTGATAGGTGATACCGGGAATAAGAGTTGTAAATTATATTTTACTTTTACTTTTTATTAGAAACGACTTTTCGGTATGAAAATCTTATAAGTACTTGTTAGTTTTTGAAATTAAATAAAAAAAATCTAGTATAAATTACTATATATGTTATTTTGGGGTTTAGGGTGTCACATACAGCACCTAGCTTAGATCAACCTTGATTTTTGTTACAGACTTTAATCTAATTCCACCCAAAAAGAGATTAATCAAATCACCTACCAACCTTGATAGTGATTTCTTACAATCTACCCCAAACTATACTTATCTCTTATAGTTTGAGTTTTACAATAATGATGAGATTGTTTAGAATCTGAGATGTCTCAACTCTTGTTTGAGATTTGATTCTTTGAAAAGAATTCAATATAAATGTATCAGAGTAAAACGAAATTAACCAAACTGATTCTTGTAAGTGATTGGAGATTTTCAAGTATGTATGTAAGTGATTGATGATATATCTTGGTACTTGAATGTCTTTGATTTTTGGACAGAATCTGAGTATGCTCAACTCGTGTTTGAGATTAGATTCTTGACAAAAGAATTCAGTAGATGATTCTGATATGAAGAAGAAAAACAGAACTGAATCTTTTGTTTGTGATTGAGAAGCTTTCAAGTATGTAGATGTATGTGAATGATGTTTTTCTCTGTACTTGAAGCTGTGTTTTCTTCCTAAGCTTTGGCCTTCCTTTTATAGGCGTGAGAGCATTTAATGATGGTCAAATAGAGCCGTTGGTAGTGCTCTTGTTAGGCTTGACCAAAGGCAATATTTCTGATTAAAAATAATCTAGCTTTTGACTATTTTTAATTTCTGTTTTGACTAGGCTGAAACCTTTGATTCTTGATCAGATTTCCTTTGTTTAATGATCCTTTGTACTTCAAATATATTTGTTAATATCTTTGATTTGATCTGGAGTTTTGATTATGTCAAAACAGTTTGGAGAATGATGATGGACTTCTGCAGAATATTAATGAAAATTCTGGAGATTGATAATCAATCTGGAGTCCTAGTATTTGAACTTTCTGGAGATTGATAATCAATCTAGAGGTTCTGTTTTGATCATTATGGATGTCTTCCTAATCTTTCCTTGGATCTGCTTTGATGTAAACTGTAACACCCCGAGTTTAAAACACAGTGCGAGTGTATTTTTTTTCCAATAAATAATTAAAATGAGTTTTCCAAAATTAATGTCAAGGGAATTAAAATAAAATTTTCATCAGTTCATTTCAAAAGAGAACACCCGGCCTGTGGCCACTAAATAGCATCAAAGTGCAGAATAATACAGCGGAAAAGTCATACAATAATTCCCAAAATAAAATTACATTTCCCAAAACTCAAGACCCTATACAAAAAGTCTAGTCTGATCATGCACTAAGCTACAGTAGCACGGTCTCCACCGTATCCTCTATAAGTCTCGTCTTCAACAAGTTGTCCGTCCCTCTGCATTGTCCACGTAGACTCCGTACGTAAAGATCAGGGGAAACTAACGATGTTTCCGTCGTTAGTGTATCCGTCGGTAGGACGGTTTCGGGTAACATCTGAGGGCAAAGCCCAATTTCCCCAATATAATGGCAAGGGTCACCGACCGAAATTAACAAATAATCACATAGCATATATTTCACAGCAACAACTATATAGATGGCATATCGTATAACAATGATGGAAATAATGATGCTCATTTGAAATTCAATGACATATATGCCTTTTCAAAAACAATAGCCAATGAATATGAAAAATATGTGGTAAGTACAACCAACACTTCAGCAATCACAATCATTAATCAGAAATTCAGATTCTATAAAGTACTCACACATATTCAATTTCCACTCATCATCATAATCCAATCGTGACCCACCGGTCAATCACCCCGATGCAATATGTATATGCTCATGTATACAATTTCTTGGAATCACCAAGGTGCAGTCGCTCAACAGACCAGCACAATTTATATGTATGATAGACTTTAACGGCCCTCAAGACCATGGTGCAATCGCTCAACAGATCAGCACCAGTGCAGTCGCTCATCAGACCAGCACTCGTGCAGTCGCTCAACAAACCAGCACGTTATACATCTTTGAATGGACCACCACGAACACGCGGCCATTCCGTAGCCCGGATAGAATGGACCACCACGAACACGCGGCCACTCTGAAACTGGATAGAATGGACCACCACGAACACGCGGCCACTCTACAACCTATCACAGTTACTACTTTCACATGTATTAGCCTCTCACAGGCCAAATACACAGAAGTTAAATCCTCGCACGGATAGAATGGACCACCACGAACACGCGGCCATTCCGTAGCCCGAGTAGAATAGACCGTCTAATACACGCGGAACTACTCTGACCCCGGATAGAATAGACCGTCTAATACACGCGGAACTATTCTATAACCCATGGTTACTACTTAACTTCGCGGCCCATCACGGTCACCGCATTACTCTGTGGCCCATCGCGGTCACCACCTGAATATGCAATGTATGAATATGCATTGTTTTCTCTTCACTGAAAACAGTATGCAATATCATAAAAATTCATGCCATCCCACCATATTTCAAAACATCTCAACATAATCAATATCATCAACAACACATCAATGATTAGACAGTCAAGCAATCATTAATAATTCACATTATCTCACAAATTCCATACTGAATCATCTCAAGTCTTTCCATTATTCCCCAAACTCTTAAAATTCACAAAACAGTGTTTAAAACTGAGTTTTCTGGAAAATACGAATCTGTATTTGAATACAGCCTCTCTGTATTCGAATACAGGAGCCAAAACAGTACAGAATTAACACTCTGTATTCGACAACAGCCCCCTGGTAGTCGAATACAGAGGCAGTCTCAGTGCACAAATCAACATTTTTCACTACACCAGTAAAGTCTCAAAAACATCATCACCACCACTTCAAACTATCACCAAAAGTTCCATTTTAATTCACCACAAACATTCCCAATATTCCCCAACACTTAGGGTTTATAAACACTGTTGAAAAACTTGAAATTTCTGAAAACTCGAATCTGTATTCGAATACAGATCCCTTGTATTCGAATACAGAAGCTGAAACTGTAATTTCAACATTCTGTATTCGAATACAACATGCCTGTAGTCGAATAAAGAAGCCAAAAACAGAACAGGAATGATCAACATCAGAAACAGAACCAGAATGATTATCATCAAAACCATCAGAAGCAGAAACAGAATGATTAACATCAAAATCATCAGAAGCAGAAATAGGATGATTAACATCAGAATCATCAGAAGAAGAAACAGAATGATTAACATCAGAATCATCAGAAGCAGAAACAGAATGATTAACATCATAATCATCAGAAGCAAAACAAAATGATTCACAACAGAATCATCAGAAGCAAAACAGAATGATTCACACCAGAATCATCAGAAGCAAAACAGAATGATTTGCACCAGAATCATCAGAAGCAAAACAGAATGATTCGCACCAGAATCATCATAAGCAAAACAGAATGATTCACACCAGAATCATCAGAAGCAAAACAGAATGATTCACACCAGAATCATCAGAAGCAAAACAGAATGATTCACACCAGAATCATCAGAAGCAAAACAGAATGATTCACTCCAGAATCATCAGAAGCAAAACAGAATAATCCACACCAGAATCATCAGAAGCAAAACAGAATGATTCACTCCAGAATCATCAGAAGTTAACCATTCTGTTTTGCTTCTGATGATTCTGGTGTTAACCATTCTGTTTTGCTTCTGATGATTCTGGTGTTAGCCATTCTGTTTTGCCTCTGATGATTCTGGTGTGAGCCATTCTGTTTTGCTTCTGATGATTCTGGTGTGAGTCATTCTGTTTTGCTTATGATGATTCTAGTGTGAGTCATTCTGTTTTGCTTCTGATGATTCTGGTGTGAATCATTCTGTTTTGCCTCTGATTATTCTGGTGTGACTCATTCTGTTTTGCTTCTGATTATTCTGGTGTGAATCATTCTGTTTTGCTTCTGATGATTCTGGTGTGAACTATTCTATTTTGCTTCTGATGATTCTAGTGTGAATCATTCTGTTTTGATTCTGATGATTCTGGTGTGAAACACCAGAATCATCAGAAGCAGAAACAGAATGATTAACATCAGAATCATCAGAAGTAGAAACAGAATGATTAACATCAGAATCATCAGAAGCAGAAATAGGTAATTAACATCAGAATCATCAGAAGCAGAAATAGGATGATTAACATCAAAATCATCAGAAACAGAAATAGGATGATTAACATCAGAATCATCAGAAGCAGAAACAGGATGATTAACATCAAAATCATCAGAAGCAGAAACATGATGATTAACATCAGAATCATCAAAAGCAGAAACAGGATGATTAACATCAGAAGCAGAAACAGGATGATTTACATCAGAATCATCAGAAGCAAAAATCCTTCCTCTGTATTCAACTACAGGGGCTCGTAGTCGAATACAAGTTTGAAAACTTAAGTAAAACACAAGCTTGATAGGTTGTATTCGAATACACACATGTTGTATTCCAATACACCTTCGAAAACCAGTGAAATTTTCCCGAGACTTCAACACATTTCAAACTGTTTCTTTTGAAAAATCAGCACAATTCCAAAACAGTTTTATCACTCTTTTAAACCACAAAACTCAGACTTTGACATCAAACCAGATTTTCCAGAAGAAAACACTTTCATCAGTTTTAAAACCCTTTTTATTTTGAAATCATCAGTAACAGAATGAGTCACACCAGAATAATCAGAGGCAAAACAGAATGATTCACACCAGAATCATCAGAAGCAAAACAGAATGACTCACACTAGAATCATCATAAGCAAAACAGAATGACTCACACCAGAATCATCAGAAGCAAAACAGAATGGCTCACACCAGAATCATCAGAGGCAAAACAGAATGGCTAACACCAGAATCATCAGAAGCAAAACAGAATGATTCACACCAGAATCATCAGAAGCAAAACAGAATGATTCACTCCAGAATCATCAGAAGCAAAACAGAATAATCCACACCAGAATCATCAGAAGCAAAACAGAATGATTCACTCCAGAATCATCAGAAGTTAACCATTCTGTTTTGCTTCTGATGATTCTGGTGTTAACCATTCTGTTTTGCTTCTGATGATTCTGATGTTAATCATTCTGTTTCTACTTCTGATGATTCTGATGTTAATCATTCTGTTTCTGCTTCTGATGATTCTGGTGTTTCACACCAGAATCATCAGAATCAAAACAGAATGATTCACACTAGAATCATCAGAAGCAAAATAGAATAGTTCACACCAGAATCATCAGAAGCAAAACAGAATGATTCACACCAGAATAATCAGAAGCAAAACAGAATGAGTCACACCAGAATAATCAGAGGCAAAACAGAATGATTCACACCAGAATCATCAGAAGCAAAACAGAATGACTCACACTAGAATCATCATAAGCAAAACAGAATGACTCACACCAGAATCATCAGAAGCAAAACAGAATGGCTCACACCAGAATCATCAGAGGCAAAACAGAATGGCTAACACCAGAATCATCAGAAGCAAAACAGAATGGTTAACACCAGAATCATCAGAAGCAAAACAGAATGGTTAACTTCTGATGATTCTGGAGTGAATCATTCTGTTTTGCTTCTGATGATTCTGGTGTGGATTATTCTGTTTTGCTTCTGATGATTCTGGAGTGAATCATTCTGTTTTGCTTCTGATGATTCTGGTGTGAATCATTCTGTTTTGCTTCTGATGATTCTGGTGTGAATCATTCTGTTTTGCTTCTGATGATTCTGGTGTGAATCATTCTGTTTTGCTTCTGATGATTCTGGTGTGAATCATTCTGTTTTTCTTTTGATGATTCTGGTGTGAATCATTCTGTTTTGCTTTTGATGATTCTAGTGTTAATCATTCGGATTCTGGTTCTATTTTCTAATGTTCTGGTGTTGATGATTCTGATTTTGGTTTTGTTTCTGATGTTCTGATGTTGATCATTCTGGTTCTGTTTCTGATGTTCTGATGTTGATCATTCTGGTTCTGTTTTTGGCTTCTGTATTCGACTACAGGCATGCTGTATTCGAATACAGAATGTTGAAATTACAGTTTCAGCTTCTGTATTCGAATACAAGGGATCTGTATTCGAATACAGATTCGAGTTTTCAGAAATTTCAAGTTTTTCAACAGTGTTTATAAACCCTAAGTGTTGGGGAATATTGGGAATGTTTGTGGTGAATTATAATGGAACTTTTGGTGATAGTTTGAAGTGGTGGTGATGAAGTTTTTGAGACTTTAATAATGTAGTGAAAAATGTTGATTTGTGCACTGAGACTGCCTCTGTATTCGACTACCAGGGGGGCTGTAGTCGAATACACAGTGTTAATTCTGCACTGTTTTGGCTCCTGTATTCGAATACAGATTTGTATTTTCCAGAAATCTCAGTTTTAAACACTGTTTTGTAAATTTTAAGAGTTTGGGGAATAATGGAAAGACTTGAGATGATTAAGTATGGAATTTGTGAGATAATGTGAATTATTAATGATTGCTTGACTGTTTAATCATTGATGTGTTGTTGATGATATTGATTATGTTGAGATGTTTTGAAATATGGTGGGATGGCATGAATTTTTATGATTTTGCATACTGTTTTCTGTGAAGAGAAAACACTGCATATTCATGCATTGCATAGTCAGGTGGTGACCGCGGTGGGCCACAGAGCTGATGCAGTGACAGTGATGGGCCGCGAATTTAAGTAGTAACCATGGGTTATAGAATAGTTCCGCGTGTATTAGACGGTCTGTTCTATCCGGGGTCAGAGTAGTTCCGCGTGTATTAGACGGTCTATTCTACTCGGGCTACGGAATGGCCGCGTGTTCGTGGTGGTCCATTCTATCCGTGCGAGGATTTAACTTCTGTGTATTTGGCCTGTGAGAGGCTAATACACGTGAATGTAGTAACCGTGATGGGTTGTAGAGTGGCCGTGTGTTCGTGGTGGTCCATTCTATCCGGTTTCAGAGTGGCCGCGTGTTCGTGGTGGTCCATTCTATCCGGGCTACGGAATGGCCGCGTGTTCGTGGTGGACCATTCAAATATGCGCAACCACGTGCTGATCTGTTGAGCGATTGCACGAGTGCTGGACTGTTGAGCGTCTGCACTAGGTACTGATCTGTTGAGCGATTGTACCTTGGTATATAAGTGCTGGTCTGTTGAGCGACTGCACTGGTACTGGACTGTTGAGCGTCTGTACCCTGAAATGCGCAACCACGTGCTGATCTGTTGAGCGATTGCACGAGTGCTGGACTGTTGAGCGTCTGCACTAGGTACTGATCTGTTGAGCGATTGTACCTTGGTATATAAGTGCTGGACTGTTGAGCGTCTGCACTGGTACTGGACTGTTGAGCGTCTGTACCCTGAAATGCGCAACCCCGTGCTGATCTGTTGAGCGATTGCACGAGTGCTGGACTGTTGAGCGTCTGCACTAGGTACTGATCTGTTGAGCGATTGTACCTTGGGTGATGTCAAACGTGCTGGTCTGTTGAGCGACTGCACGATAAGCTGGACTGTTGAGCGTCTGCACTGGTGCTGATCTGTTGAGCGATTGCACCCTAGTCATGAGGGCCGTTAAATTGGGCTGGTCTGTGAGCGACTGCACCTTGGTGATTCCAAGAAAATTATGCATGAGCATATATGCATTACATTGAGGGATTTGACCGTTGTGTCACGATTGTTTATATGATGAATGTTGGGAATTAATGTGTGTGAGTGCTGTCCAGAATCTGAAATTCTGAATTAATGATTGTGTTTTGTTGATGTGTGTTTGTACTTACCTCATACTTCATAATCATTAACTGCTGTTTTGAAAAGGCATGAAAGTCATAAATTTTCAAATGAGCATGATTATTTCTTCATCATCATACGATATACCATGATTATACATGTTGTTGTGCAATATATGCTATGTGATTGTCTGTTATTTTCGGTCGGTGACCCCTTGCTTTATATTGTGGACTTTGGGCTTTGCCCTCAGATGCCTCCCAAACCCACGCTGCCCGTGGGTACCCGAACGACGGAAACGTCGTTGAATTTCCTTGATCGCTACTCGCGCACTGCTTGGGCTTTTGACCCCCTCTCAAGCAGAGTGACTTATACGGGGTGGCTGGAGCGGACTAGTAGGACTGACGGTGTGGAAGACTTCGTAGAGCGCACACACGCGAGCATAGAGTTTCCCGTGCCTTCCCGCCTGGTACTAGAAGCGCACGGAGTTTTCGACGACGCGGAGGAGTCGGCTGAAAGGGTTGAGACGGAGGCCACTGTAGGAGTGGTGACTCCCAACCCTGTGTTTGGAAGGGAGACACATGAGTCTGATGCGGTAGAGAAGCGTGATGAGTTGAGACCAGTAGCGACTGAGATTTCGGGTCCATCTAGGATTTCCGAGGACTGCTACGAGATTCTGGCACCGCCAAAGCGGCCACGAGTGTGTATTGATTTGGCTTCGGAGGAGACCGATCCCTCTATGTACGAGGAGGAGGAGGATACGTCGAAGCGAGCTGCAGTGTCAGAAGAGACTTGCGTGGGATGCGGAGGGAATCCATGCTACTGCAGCTTCGGCGCATGATCAGTTAGACTTATTGTATTAGGTTTTGGGTTGAAATTGTAATTTGTCTTATTTTGGAAATCCTGTACTATTTTCCGCTGAACCATGTACTCTGATATTTACTATTGATGTATTATGACAATGATATTTTGGGATGTATTAATATTTAGAAGTGAATTTCCAAGATAAGTACTTCGTGATAATCCTGATGAAGTATTTGATTTACGTTCATCGATTAATCAATAACGTACTATATTAGGAAAAACTTTATTTTAATTCTTTTGAAATAAATTTGGGAAAAACTTATTTTAATTATTATTTTAAAAAAAAAATGCACCCGCGCTGTGTTTTAAACTCGGGGTGTTACAGATTCTTCCAGAATCATCAGAAGCAACACAGAATGATTTACACCAGAATTATCAGAAACAACACAGAATAATTCATCCAGAATCATCAGAAACAACACAGAATGATGTTGGAACCAAGTTGGTTCTAAATAAACTGGATTTTGATGTGTACACATACACTTGATGGAATCTTATTTTGAACGTGAATTACTACGGTAAAAACCATCAAAAGATGAATGTATCAGAGTATACATTCTGAATTTACAGAAGATGCATTTCTGAAATTATTAGAAGATAAATCAGAATGTCCAAAACCGACCAAAAGATAACTTTGGAGGCTTATATCAAATAGAAACAAAATCAGAAGAACATCTGGAAAACACCAGAGGGAAGCCTGCCATAATATGAATTGCTCCAAACAACAATGATTCAAATATCAGAAGCAATCAAGAAGTTATACTAATCAGAACATAGTCTGGCAGTGTAATTTCAATACAGTCCATACTTGTCCAGAAGTGACCAAAAGATATCTTTGATGGATTATATCAGGGGGAATAAATATCAGAAGATTCTTTGGACCATACTACTGTGAAGCCTGCCATGTGGAGAGTTGTTCCAGGCCATAAGTTGTCAAAAACAAGAAGTTATCCAGAAGATAATTTGACCAGAACATGGCATGACAATCGAATTTTGAATAACCCAGACTTCATCACCACCACTTCAAACTATCACCAAAAGTTCCATTTTAATTCACCACAAACATTCCCAATATTCCCCAACACTTAGGGTTTATAAACACTGTTGAAAAACTTGAAATTTCTGAAAACTCGAATCTGTATTCGAATACAGATCCCTTGTATTCGAATACAGAAGCTGAAACTGTAATTTCAACATTCTGTATTCGAATACAGCATGCCTGTAGTCGAATACAGAAGCCAAAAACAGAACCAGAATGATCAACATCAGAACATCAGAAACAGAACCAGAATGATCAACATCAGAACATCAGAAACAAAACCAAAATCAGAATCATCAACACCAGAACATTAGAAAATAGAACCAGAATCCGAATGATTAACACTAGAATCATCAAAAGCAAAACAGAATGATTCACACCAGAATCATCAAAAGAAAAACAGAATGATTCACACCAGAATCATCAGAAGCAAAACAGAATGATTCACACCAGAATCATCAGAAGCAAAACAGAATGATTCACACCAGAATCATCAGAAGCAAAACAGAATGATTCACACCAGAATCATCAGAAGCAAAACAGAATGATTCACTCCAGAATCATCAGAAGCAAAACAGAATAATCCACACCAGAATCATCAGAAGCAAAACAGAATGATTCACTCCAGAATCATCAGAAGTTAACCATTCTGTTTTGCTTCTGATGATTCTGGTGTTAACCATTCTGTTTTGCTTCTGATGATTCTGGTGTTAGCCATTCTGTTTTGCCTCTGATGATTCTGGTGTGAGCCATTCTGTTTTGCTTCTGATGATTCTGGTGTGAGTCATTCTGTTTTGCTTATGATGATTCTAGTGTGAGTCATTCTGTTTTGCTTCTGATGATTCTGGTGTGAATCATTCTGTTTTGCCTCTGATTATTCTGGTGTGACTCATTCTGTTTTGCTTCTGATTATTCTGGTGTGAATCATTCTGTTTTGCTTCTGATGATTCTGGTGTGAACTATTCTATTTTGCTTCTGATGATTCTAGTGTGAATCATTCTGTTTTGATTCTGATGATTCTGGTGTGAAACACCAGAATCATCAGAAGCAGAAACAGAATGATTAACATCAGAATCATCAGAAGTAGAAACAGAATGATTAACATCAGAATCATCAGAAGCAGAAATAGGTAATTAACATCAGAATCATCAGAAGCAGAAATAGGATGATTAACATCAAAATATCAGAAACAGAAATAGGATGATTAACATCAGAATCATCAGAAGCAGAAACAGGATGATTAACATCAAAATCATCAGAAGCAGAAACATGATGATTAACATCAGAATCATCAAAAGCAGAAACAGGATGATTAACATCAGAAGCAGAAACAGGATGATTTACATCAGAATCATCAGAAGCAAAAATCCTTCCTCTGTATTCAACTACAGGGGCTCGTAGTCGAATACAAGTTTGAAAACTTAAGTAAAACACAAGCTTGATAGGTTGTATTCGAATACACACATGTTGTATTCCAATACACCTTCGAAAACCAGTGAAATTTTCCCGAGACTTCAACACATTTCAAACTGTTTCTTTTGAAAAATCAGCACAATTCCAAAACAGTTTTATCACTCTTTTAAACCACAAAACTCAGACTTTGACATCAAACCAGATTTTCCAGAAGAAAACACTTTCATCAGTTTTAAAACCCTTTTTATTTTGAAATCATCAGTAACACCAGATTTTCATCAACAGAACAGCATGCAAGCATTTCAGCTTTCTCAAACCATCAGAACATCATGCAAGCATTTCAGCTTTTTCAAACATCAGAACGACATGCAAAGCATTCAGCTTTCTCACTCAGCAGAACAACATGCAAAGCATTTTAGCTTTCTCAAACATCAGAACAACATACAAGCATTTCAGCTTTCTCAAAACATCATAACAACATACAAGCATTCAGTCAAACAGCAAGCATCACATAGCAGCAAAATACCAACATAATGCATTTTTTTGCAATATTCAAAACAGTTTTATGAATATGCTTTTTACTCCTCTTCAAAATAACATGCAATGCATTCTAGACTGATGATACTCTGTTGGAGAATGATGTTAAACATGCTGGAGATTTGATTGTTAACATGCTGGAGATTGATGTTTGATCATTCTGAAGATAGTTGTTAATCATGCTCAAGATTGATGATCATTTCTGGAGACTAATGATCATTCCTAGAGACTGGTGATCATTCTTGATAGAAGATCATTCTGGAGATTGTTCTGATTATTCTGGACATTCTGATGTTCAAGAACAGACTTGGTTCTTCCTCTGAATATATTCCTCTGAATGTATTTTCTGGAGATATCCTCTGATATCATTTTCTGGAGGTATCTTCTGATAGTATTCTGGAGGTATCCTCTGATAGTATTCTGGAGGTATCCTCTGGATGTATTTTCTGGAGATATCCTCTAATATCGTTTTCTGGAGGTATCCTCTGAAACTATTCTGGAGGTATCCTCTGATATCGTCTACTGGAGTTATCCTCTAATATCGTCTTCTGGAGGTATCCTCTGGTGATGTATCCTCTGGAGGTATCCTCTAGTGACGTCTTCTTGAGTTATCCTCTGGTGACGTCTTCTTGAGGTATCATCTGGTATCCTCTTCTTGAGGTATCCTCTGGTATCCCCTTCTTGAGGTATCCTCTGGTGATGTTATCTTCTGGTGACGTCATCATCCTCTGATGATGTCATCCTCTGGTGACAGCTTCTGGTATCCTCTAGAGGCATCTTCTAGTATCCTTTGGAGGTATCTTATGGTGATGTCATCGGGTAACATCTTCTGTTTTTCCAGATTGTGTCAAGAGTGTCCTTTATGCTGATTTCTTGGTTTTCCTTAAATCATTAACATGTTGTTAATTCTGGACATTCTGGAGACTGTTCAGTCTTATTTTGGCAGCTTGATTCATGGCCTTTTTCTTTGTGATTCGAATGGCTTCTTTTGATTGTAATTGATCACATTTGTGCATTTTGATGAAGTGAATGGTTTCTTGCTTTGTTCACTTATGAATTCATGTTCCTTAAACAAAACTTAAGTGAAATCATTAGTAGACCACCATTCATAAAACTTAATCATTTAATTTAAAAGGTTTGTTTTCATTAAAACATATATCAAAAAGGTTTTTTCCTCAACAATCTCCCCCTTTTTGATGATGACAAACCTTTTGAATAAATCATAAGTTTTATGGATGGATATAAATAAAATGCAAGAATGTTCTTAGATATGTAATTAAACTCCCCCTAAACACATGCAAGAGTTTAATTCTTATCATTCTAATTAAACTCCCCCTAAACATATGCAAGATGTTAATTCTTAACATTCTTCATTAACTTCTATCATCCTATATCCATCATATATTTCTCTCCCCCTTTTGACATCTATCAAAAAGGTTGGGGAATAGACATAGAAGTAAAAAAAATGGAGTAATAGCATGAGTGCACTACACATAGAAATCATGTGGTTGACTGGCATTCATATATCAAACTAGTCAAGTTTGCATTTAGCATTAAAGAACATAGCATGTATGATGATCATATCATTGTAGTCAATATTGCAATCAAGATATGGATAACGATAGCAACAATAATATGAATATAATGCAGTCAAGTTTGAAAAATAGTCAATGACTATATATATTCTTCTCATTTTTTAGAAAGAGAAAAATGAGTAAACTTCAGTTTTAAGAAGAATAATATTTTAAAAACTCCCCCTGAGTATTATGAAATTAACATTCTTTAATATTTCAAAGTTCCATAAAACAAGGAAAATGTCACTTTGCTCTTTGTCCTCTTTCACAAGCGATCACCTTTCAATTGGAACATGATCAAGCTTATTGTTAGAAATAGATCCATTTTTCATTTTTGTAACTAGAGAGAATGAGCGCATACAAGGAAGCGAAATAAGATGAAACACATATAATTTCTCTCTTTACAAAACATTCTTATGCTAAGAATGTTTGTATTTTTCAAAAACTAATATTTAAATGGATAATAAAAAAATATGCCAAAGGATTTGCCCACATTAAAGAAATGTTTTTCTCAAAGTTTTTTGTAAACACACAAATAAACAATAAGGCATATGTTCAAGCTTACTTTCATAAGACTTTTTTATTGTTGCTATTTTTATCTATTATGCTTAAAATAAATTTAAACACTTTAGATCAATTTTCACAAAAGAAGTAAGCAACAAATAAGACTCATTTTTAAAGACATCTATTAATATGCTTCAAAATGTTCACATATCAATTTTTGACTTTTCATGGCATAATCTTTTTGGATTAGTTTTGAGTTTTAAAGCTACAAGAGACAAAAATCATTTTCATGAAGACTTAACACATATTCTCTTGTTGAAATCCTTCAAAAATGAATCCTAAACAAGGATATAAATTTAAAATATGTTGAAGAAGGATATTTTTCAAAAGCCACATTATAAACTCAATTTTTTGGTTTTTTGAAAAGCCATATTAAAAAAAAAATTATACTTAGACAACAAGCAATGTATAGGCTATTTCAATATATTCAAAACAATTGAAGAGAACATGATAAAGAATACTTTCTAATTCATAAGAAGGTGAATGATGTTAATTCATTTAACATGATAATTTGAAAGATATTATTGTGCAAAGTGTAAAAAGGTTCAATGAAGTATACTTGACAAAACAGCCCTTTGTCTAATTATTAAAGACACTAATTTATTTTAAATGTCTTTATAACTAGAACAATAATTTTGAACTTCAAACTGGGTTTGCACACTGGTTTATCATAAAAAGTGTATGAACAAAGAGTGAAAACATGTTGAATTTAGAATAGAAAATAGGCATATGCACATACAAGTAATGACAAAGAGTAATGTAATCAATTTAAACTTTAAAGTGATACTTGCATAAAAAATAACATATATTTTTAATTTGAAGACCACCCAATCAATCACATAATATAAAAAAAATATTCATTCTTGTCATGATGCAAATATCATAAGAATTTGGGATTGAGTGTACCTCCTTTAGTGATCTTGTTCATTGACGAGAAATCTTCGAATATTTTGGAGCTTTTCTTCATGCTCATTCATTTATCTCGATTGATGGTTGAAATGAGACAATCTAGCTTTTGTTGTTAAGAGAATTCCTCCATTACGACATTAAGTCAAGATTTTTCTATTTTGGCTTCATTGATCGATTTTTGACTATGTTTGAGAAATCGTAGCCACATTGTTATCATATTTTTGTAATATCAATTGAAGTAGTAATGTTGAATGGAGGGAGAAGGGAGAATGTTTGTTGGAGGTGAAGAACGTTCGTTAGGGGCAGTTGTTGTGGTTGTACAAGATGGAGAACGTTCTTGAGCAGTAGCAATGTTATTCTCATTAATTGAGGTTTCTTTTTCACCTCCAGCAACTTTGGTACCAGTAATAAATTCCTCCCAATTAGTTCTTCCAATACCTTGATTATGAGGAGATGTTTTTGGATGAAGGGTCAATAGTGAGATAGGTGTAGGAATGCAAAAAACAAATGGTTCAAACTCATTTAGAAGTTGTTGATGTTCTTCAACCATATCATCATAATAGGAAACATCAGTTTTGATTAGATGTTGCATATAAACTGTCAAGAACATTCTGCTTTTGTGGAGAACGTTCTGCTCATGTGGAGAATGTTCTGGTATGAACCATTTTTGCTTAAATTGATCATTCTCTTAGATTCTTCTTCATCTAGCTTGTTTCTGGATACCCATCTTGTTCCAATGATAGATTGATCTTGTGGATCTAGAACAAGAGTCCAGATTTTATTCTTGTCAAATTGAAGAAGTTCTTCCTTCATTACTTCAATCCAAGATTGATCAACTATGACTTCTTTAATTGATTTTGTTTTCAATTTGGGAGATCATTGCCATGTTATTGTTGACAGCATATTTGAATGACATTTTTGTTCTAATACCATCAGTTGTATCTCCAATGATTTGTGTTTGAGGATGGTCTCCAATTGTTCTCCAGTTGTACCATGGTTGAACGTTAACCAAAGAATGGCATTAATACATTTGAAGACCATGATGAATGACTTGGAAAACCCTTGCGATCACTTTGTTCACAATGCTAAAATCATGCTATAGCCATTTAGTACCATAGACTAAGTTCAATACACATATATATCCTTAACTTTTTTCCACAATCTGATTTTTAGATATTTGACTACATTTTTAGATATAGACTACGTTCAATACACATATATAGCATTTTAGTACCATAGACTTATGGTTTGAAGAAATATGCCCCTTAATTGTTTTGATGATAACAAAATCGTTTGTGGGCAAAACAAACACAAAGTGTGCATATCTTAAATCAAGTGAATTATATATTGTCTATTGTCGTATCCTTTGATAATTGAATGAAGACAAAGGAACAACTAGACTTCGCTTCATTTCTGATTCTGTTAGTCTCACGGAAGCGCTCTGACACGCGCCACCAGTGACTCGAGTGACGCTTTGTGTTGGTTGACTCCGATAATGCAAGCTATACTATGGTTCTGATGACTCTAGATATACATGATATGTTCTGATTCAGTTGCTTTTGCTAACACAGCTTTGCTGCTTTCTTCTACCTCTGACACGATTGACAAAACAAGTTTTCATCTGCCTCTAATATCATTGACAAAGCAATTTTTCATCCGCCTCTGATACAATTGTCAAAGCAAGTGATCGTATGCCTCGGATAATCACAGCATCACTTCAAGCGTCTGACTCTAACTTATGTTGTACGCTTTGATGAAAGTCAACATGCTGATGAAAGTCAATATCCAAATAAGACAAAGCATTTTCCCATCCTCTGATGAACATCCTGAATTTGCTACTTATCTAAAGATCTTAAGACATGTTTTGACCATCGTATCCTCTGTTTCCCAACTATTTTAAACATGATTAGCTAAATCAGTTATATGATCAGTTCTGGAAAGTTTCTATGGAAAATCAATCTCAAAAGATATGATACGAAATTCATGGATTATATTGATTTCTTGCAATCAAGACAACAATCAGAAACCCTAAATCGTTCTCTATAAAAGGATGTGCGTCCCTCAAAGGAAAAGAAAAAAATACACAAGCTATAAGCACATATGCATTCTTGCTCATTAGCATTTTTTTTCACTTTAGTGCTGAGAAAAGTTTCTAAAGGAACAAATTTGTAAGCACTCTCTATGAGAGCTAATTCAAAAAATCCAAAACCTTTCATTTGTAACCTAGCCCAGTAGTGGTTATCTTCCTCAATAGAAGATTGAACACAGTCAGTGTAACTAGTAGGTGTTCAAGTGTAAGTTTGATTCTTTGGTGAACAAGTGGATTAAATCCTTCAGGTTGAAGACATTGGACGTAGCTATCATGTTGGTAGTGAATCAGGATAAATTGATTGTGTCTTTTTGCTCTGTTTTCATTTACTTGCATTGTTTTCTTTACATTAGTATAGCCACGCGAAATGTTTTTAAACAGAAAACATAATTCAAACCCCTTTTCTAGTGTTTTTCGTTCTACAATTGGCATCAGAGCTCAGTCTCAAAGTTGAGCATTTAACCGTGTTTCAACAAAGATATGTTTTTATGGCTAACTGTGGTGAAGAAGTTACAGGTGGATATGTTAACAGGGCTTCCCTGTTTGATGGATAGAGACTCGAGTACTGGAAAGACAAACTCAGAAGCTTCTACATATCTCACGATTCTGAACTCTAGGACATATTCGAAGATGGCTATAGGGCTCCAAAAGATGATGCTGGTCTTGAAATATCCAGAAAGAATTTTGATGTTGATCAAAAGAAACAATACAAAATGCATCATAAATCCAGAACCATCACGATGAATGTTATCACCTTCATGGAGTTTGATAAATGTAGCAACAAAGAAATATCTAAGAGTATCTTTGATTCTCTGGTTCTTAACTACGAAGGAAACAAACAGATACAGGAAGCCAAAGCTAATCTACTTGTCAAAAAGTTTTAACTCTTTCAGACGGAAGAAGATGAAGACATTGAAAAAATGTTTTCTAGATTCCAAACTCTAGTTTCTGGACCAAAGGTTCTCTAGAAGAGATATACTACTAGAGACCAAAGCTAATGACTATTCAAAAGGCTAAGGATCTAAACAAACTACCTCTAGAAGAGCTAATGGGTTCACTCAAATCCTATGAGATTGAACTACTTGAAGATGAGCCCAAAAAATAAGTCAAAGTCCTTGGCTCTCAAATCCCAATGAAAGAAGATGGATTCTAAGGCTCTGTAAGCACCTAAAGACTCAGAGGAAAGCAATGGGAAAGTCATAGTGAAAACCTACATAATGAAGATTTGTCCTTTATCTCAAGAAAAATCTAGTGCATGTGGAACTATAGAAAGAAATCATTTCCCAAAAGATATTTTTTATGGTCCCAAAATAGTAGATAAGAAAATGAAAAGGTAGACAAAAAGAAGCTCATCTATTATGAAAGCAAAGAACCAGGTCACTTGAGAAAGGAAATTCTGAAAGGAAAGACTTCAAGACTAAGAAGAAAGGTCTTATGGCTACTTGGGTGACTCTGATTAATCATCTAATGAAGATGAAGAGTATGCAAACATGGCTCTGATGGCAAATACTCACTCTTATTCTGACTCTGAATAAGTTTCTCAAGAAGAATCATAAGGTTTCTTCAAAACATAAGTCTATCAAAAAAGTTCATGACATCTTAACAAACAAATGCAATTCCCTTGAAAAATATTTTGAAAACCTAAAAAGAGAAAATCTAACTTTGAAAGAAAGGGTTTCAAAAACTTCAGAGGATGAAGTCTAAAATTTTGTTAAGTATGAAATATCCTTTCAAGAATTTATTGCAAATGGCATAGACAGAAGTAAACAAGCTTATATGATCTACGGTATCAGCAGAAACAATAAGTGTGGCAAATGCTTTGAAGAAACCAAAGAATATCCTAGATTTACCCAGCCGAATATTGTTTACGCATACTACCATAAGAAAGGTCACAACAGAATAACTTGTCCTATACTGAAAATAGGGAAATACAAGATACCTTTATTTGGGAACCAAAGGACAAAATAATTTATCTAGTAGATGTCCATAGCAACAAAGTCAAAACACTAGTCATGGTACTTGGAAAATGGATACTCACGACCCATGAGGAGAGAAAAGCATATGTTCCTAGACATAAACCTCATGAATAGAGGATTGATCAACACAGTAAATATAAGAGGAACCAAATATATTCGAAGGTATCCCTAAGCACTCAACTTAAGTTTATCAAGAATGCAAACTTGGATGGGAATACAAATCTACAATATAAGCACAATATATCTTAGTAGCTAGTTGCATCACTCAACTATTGTGAATGAAACATCAACTAGATTATTTCAAATTTTATGAGAGTAACATTTCTATCTTTTGTGATAACACTTCAATCATATGTTTAACCAAAAACTCTATGTTACATTCTAGACCAAAACATATAGAGATTAAACATCACTTTATAAGGGATTATGTCCAGAAAGGTATTTTAGACATTAAATTTATCGACACTAATCATTAGTGGCCAGATATTTTCATAATACCCGTTGTTGAGGACAAATTCAGTCTTATAAAGAAACATCTAAAGATTCTAATGATCAAATAATGATGTTTAATCCTCCATATGCCTTGCCTCTAGTAAAACAACGTGAATGGTTAAGAATACGTTTGCTCTGCCTCTTATGACATTGAATTTATTTGTGCCTTTGGTTAATCTAAAATCAATTAATCTCGAATACGAACAATTTTTATTTTCATAAGGTGTGATACTCTGAAAGGTGTCTCACGCGTGCGTCTAATACTGTCTTTGAAAACTCAACCACTTTGGCTCTTAAAATTTTTGTTACTCACAATCACTCATAACTCTGAAAATTTTGTTCTTTGCAAACCGATAACCTTCTCGCTCTACCTAAATCTCTCATGTTTCAATGGCGTCAAGTTCTTCGTCAATCCCCTAAATTGGAAATGTCTGATATGTAACCTAGACCAACTTGAGATTCGTCATGAATTCAAGGTCGATTTCACAAACCTAGCTGAGAACAAATTCAACTTCATCAAGGACCTTATTGAGGTCGGCTAGTTTGAATACTTTAACCCAGAACAAGATATGGCTTTTGACATTCTAGTAAAAGTGTTTTGGAGGTTTGCCAGTGCAAACATCCACGACGAGGTTTCAAGCATTATGTTGGGTCTCCCTATCAAGATCACTTAGCAATCTCTTGCTTCCATCACAAAAATGCCAAAATGGAGGCATGTTGCTCAAAAATGGGTTAAGTCAAGGGTTGGCTCTTTCAGAGTCAACAAATAACTCTTCAAATGCCCCAAAGTGAATTCCAACTCTATACACCTTAAACCTAAGTATAGAGTTATTTTCAAAATCCTTATTGGATGTGTGGTTCCCAAAGGTGGGTCAGTGGACCATGTTAGCAAAGACCACAAAGATCTAATGTGTAACATCTCTCAAAGGATCAAGATGAACCTTCCCCACATCATCTTGGAACACGTGAGGTCATGCATCATCAACTTCAGAATAGGGAAAATCAAGTCTATCCCCTACCCCAATGCGATAATTGTTGTACTCATGTGTATTTCCCTCATTCAGGCCCTACAGAAAGTTCGAAGCTCTGGTCAAGATGAACACTTTGTATCATCATCTGCTAACATATTCAATATCTCCAACTTCATCAAGATAGGACTGGTGTCCCCATGCATTGTATTCGACTTAGTGGGGACGCTAAAAGAACAACGGGTTGATGATTTTGTTGCTCCCGTATTTGCAGAAGACAACAAGGAAGTCATTATGGAATATCTAAGAATGTGTTAGTCTGGCCAAGTTATGGCCCCAGTTTGTTTGCCTCTACCTCATGTTGCACAAGTTTTTGAAAAGAATAAGAAAAAAGTCACTTAGACTCTAAGAATTGAAGAAGATGAGACAACCATCGCCGATGAAGACACGACAACCCTTCTTCAAAGGAAGAAACAGAAGTTACATTCAAACTCTGAGCAACCTATTCATTTCCCCTACATTAAACCTGAACCAACCCCTTTATTTCCCTCTCCCGAACCAACCAACATTGTATGTCCTCCCTCTGACCTTGCACCCATCACCCCTCCTACTTCAAACTCTGGTACCTTTGATGAAATGTTTGAAGCTACTCTAATTGAACACTTTGCTTCCCTCAGAAACAAAACCCATCATTTCTTTCACAAGTTTAGAACCTTATTTCAAACACCTACCCCACCTTCTTCCTCTTCCACCCTAGTTGTAACATCTCGACCATTACCTTTATCGTTGATGCTACTCACGATCTTCTCACCCCCTTTTCCACCCAATGAAAATAGCGAGTTTTTTCCTTCCGTGAGAGTCAAACCTGGTACTTGGGGGATAAGTATCGCCTCATCTCATTCCCACTACCAATTGATAAATCACCAATAACGGTAATGGTCGGGATATTACATAAAAAGGCTTATGTAACGTTCCGACCATTATCGTTATCGGCTATGCTACACACGATCTTCTCACCCCCTTTCCACCTAGTGGAAATAGCGATTTTTTGCCTTCAATGGGAGTCGAACCCAGTACTTGGGGGATAAGTACCGCCTCATCTCATTCCCACTACCAATTGATCCGCGGACTCTCACAACTCCCACAACTCCCACACTTTTGTTCTTTGCAAACTGTTCAACTTACCGCCCTCCTCAAACTCTCATGTTTCAATGTCATCAAGCTAATCTTCTATTCTCTCGTCTGCCAATGCAACCTACGTTCCAACACTTCAAAGCAACCTCGATCAACTTGAGATTCTCCGTGAACTGAAGGTCAATCTCGCAAACGTAGCTGAGAACAATTTCAAGTTCATCGATTACCTAGTTGTAGTAGGTTGGTTTGAATACTTCAACCTAGGACAAAATGTTGCTTTGCATGTCCTAGTAAAAGAATTTTGGAGGTTTGTTGATGCAAATGCCGATGATGAGGTTTCTAGCACCATTATGGTTCTTCCGATCAAGATCACTCACCAATCCCTAGCCGTTATCACAAGATGTCCTAATGAAGGGATGATACCGGAAAAGGGGTATGAATCAAGGGTGGGCATGTTCAGAATCAACAAGGAAGTTTTCAAGGACCCAATGGTGAGTTCCAAGTTTGTTCATCTTAAACCTAGGTATCGCATTCTCTTCAAAATCCTTATTGGGTGTGTGGTTCTAAGAGGTGGGTCGGCACACCATGTTAGCAAGAACCACAAAAGTCTTATGTGGAACATTTCTCGTGGAATCAAGACAAATCTTCCCCACATCATCTTAGAGCACATGTGGTCCAACATCATCAACTCAAGAATAAGGAAAATCAAGAACATTACCTGTCCCTGATTGATAATTGATGTACTATATTATGGGAAAGCAATATGTGACTTGGGAGCAAACATCATTCTAATGCCTAAGTCCATTTTTAAACAACTTGGTATAGGTGAAGCAAGGCCTATAACTATCAACCATCAACTTGCAGACAGATCCATTTTCCATCATGAAGGAAGAATTAATGATGTATTAGTTAAGGTTGATAAATTTCCTTTAGACTTTATCATCCTTGATTTTGAAGTTGATTAAGAAATTCGTATAATCGTAGGGAGACCTTCTCTTGCTACAGGAAGGACTTTAGTTGATGTTCAAAAGGGTGAATTAACTATGAGAGTGAATGACCATCGCATCACTTTCAACATTCAAAAAGCCATGAAATACCAAAATCAAGACTTAGAGGAATGTTCCATCATCAAATATGTGGATTCTTTAGTACACAAACAGTTTTTCAAACAACAAGAGCTGCTTGATTTTGCTTATTGATGAGATGGATCGGTTACAGTGAAAGAGAAAAAGTTGCCTCCACCTAAACTCTAGACTAGAAGAAATGAATCATTAGAGTTGACTAGTGAAAGTTTCAAAAACAATGTGACATCCATTGAGTCCCCTACTGAACTTGAATTGAAGCAGCTCCCGTCTCACTTAAAGTATGTGTATTGTGAGGAGAATGAAACACTTACAGCCATTATCTCTTCCTTGCTAGATTCTACACAAGAGAACTTATTGCTTTATGTGTTGAAGAAGCATAAAAAAGTGATGGGTTGGCAAATGGAAGACATCAACGGGAATAAGCCACATTATTTGCATGCATAGAGTTTTGTTGGAAGATAAATCTAAAAACAATGTTGACATCCAAAAGAGGTTGAATCTTATCATGGAAAAGGTTGTTAAAAAGGAAATCATCAAGTGGTTGGATTTAGGAATTGTTAATCCCGTATCAAATGGTGTGTTGGTCAGCCCTGGGCAATGTGTGCCAATCACAGCATGAGTCATTGTGGTTCAAAATGAAAAGAATGAGAAGATTCCAACTAGAATTGTCACTAATTAGAGGCTTTGCATGGATTATAGAAAACTCAACAAAGCCACCAAGAAAGATCATTTCCCGCTATTTTTCATTTATCATACTACTTTCTTGATGTTGAAGGTGCAAACACGAGAAAGGGGTTGAATTGTGTTTGTGTAAGCTGGATTCTTTTTAATTATTTATTCAAGAATTGGTTCAGGTTTGGTGATTTTAAGTAAAATAGAGGCAGTAGCAATCATAATTAAGTAATCAATGGCAACAGTAAAGTAAAAAGTGCAGAAGTAAAGCGACACAAGCAAATTTATCCTGGTTCACCACCAACTTGGTAGCTACATCCAATCCCTTCACTTAGAAAGATTTAACCACTAATTCAAATCCTTGAATTACACACCACCAGACCCTACAAGTCAGTCTTCACAAAAACAACCTGCCACCTACAGACGTTTTGAGGAAAACAAATACCTTGACCCTGAAGTAGCAAAATTGATTTACAAGGAAGGGGGTTTGAATTGTAAATCTTCCTATTTAAAATTTCCTAAAAAACTTAAGATTTTAACTCAAGAATGATCTTGGTTAAGAAAAAAGAAAACGAAGAACGTTTTGGGTTTTTATCAGAAAATAGAGAACATTCTTGGTTAGTTAAAAATCAGAAAAACAGTTAGTATTTTTAACTTGAAAATTAATCAGACTTAATACAAAGTTAAGGGATAAGAGATACCACACAAGGATATATCCTGGTTCACCCAACTCGGGCTACGTCCAGTCCTCACAATTGTGAGATTTTCCACTAAGTGTTTAAAACAAGAATTCCTTCTTGATTTATAGCACCTAGTCTTGATCTATTTACAAACTGTAATCTTTTCACCCAGAAAGAAACACAATTGATCTACCTATCAATCTTTAGATAGGAGTTTACACTTTACCTTTTAACCATAAAAGGATTTCAAACAATCTACTCAAACTATACTCAACACTTATAGTCTTGAGTTTTTACACAATAATAATAAGATTGTTTGATAGAATCTGATGTGTCTCAACTCGTGTTTGAGATTAAATTCTTTACAAGAGATTCAGAACAAGTATAACAATGGATTGAAATAAAAACAAAACTGACTCTCTTTTGAGAATGGGAGAATTTCAAGTATATGAGTGTGAATGATTTGATCAGATTAATTAGCACTTAAACTTTTGCGTTTTCCTTGAGCAATGGCCTTCCTTTTATAGGCTTGAGAGCATTTAATGAAGGTCAAAAGAGTCGTTGGTAATGCTCTTTTCAGACTTGACCAAAACTAATTTTTATGAATAAAAGTATTCCAGCCTTAGAATACTTTTTGAGTTCTATTTTGATTGGGCTGAGTTCCTCGTTCTTGATCAGATTCTCTTGAGTTTAATGATCTTTTACTACTTCAGATATATGTGATGATGCCCTTAGCTTGATCTGGAGTTTTGATTCTTGTTAAAACAGATTTAGAGAATTAAGATGAGTTGTTGCAGCATGTTTACTAAAGCTACTAGAGATTGATAATCAATTTAAAGTTTTTAGTCTTTGAACTTCCTAGAGATTGATAATCAATCTGGACTTTTTCCTGATCATTCTAGAATATGTTCTGATGTCTTATATATCTCAAGATCGTTCATCATTCTTGACGGTGAAGATGGAGAAATTCTATACTTGTTTGTACTTGCTTGATTCATGGTCTTTTCCCTTTGTAATTCAAATGGTTCCTTTGACTAGACTAAATCCTATTTGTTCCTTGTCAAGTACTGATAGTATTGATGTGAACTCCAGAAGCTATATCTTCATTTAATTAATGGAGATTGATTGATCTTGAGGTTGTCTTGATCATTCTTGAACTTGGAGAACATTCTCCGTTTTCTAGAATTTGTCAAGAATGTTCTCTGTTATTGTCATGTTCAGATTTTTGCTTTATTATGTTGATTTCTCTGTTTTGCTTGAATCCTATCTTTGAATTAATACACTCAAAAGCACAAGTTCAATTAACATAACATTTAGAATCATAATTAACGTTCTTAATTAACCTTTGTTTATTTTCATCAAAAATTAAATTGAGAGTTTTTCTTAACAATCTCCCCCTTTTTTATGATGACAAACATGTTAATTTAGATTTTTATTTTGATTCTAATTTTAATTTTGAAGAGCTTAAAAGCCCCCCCTCTATTTATGCAGTAATTAATTTTTGACAAACAATTAAAAGCATACATCTTACATGGATTCAAAAGCATACACAAATTCATCATAAAGAGAATTTTCATTGAAATATTCAGAAGATAGATACATAGTAAGATTAAGTCAAAATATACATAAATGCCATAAAGAAAAGGACTTCTAATTACATAGCAGAGTCTATTAAAAACATTAACTTAATTCTCCCCCATTGTCATAGCAAAAAGAAAGGAGAAACTGATCCTAAGAAGCAAAAGATGGAGAAGACCCTTCAGATGATGAAGATTTTGCAAGATCAGGGATTGGCTGAGCAAAGGGAGAAGGATGAACAAGAGGAGGGACCAGACCCAACTTGGGAGCAAGATGCTCTGTCATCCAAGTTCTCTGTAATGTATCCTCCAAATCTTGTTGAGTCTGACGTGCCAGGATAGTTTGCAGGGCAGTCATGATCTCTGAGTTGGTGGGTTCCTTTGGTGGACGAGGAGGAGAAGGAGGAGGAGCGGGAGTGGTGGAATTTGTAGGTAGAGAGGTGGAATGAATGATGACATGAGGTAATACTCACAAATGGATTTCTGGTTTATGGAAGGTCCAGGAGTATCAGAAAAAGCCAGAAATTGACTTATTCCAAATATGGAAGGGCTGGTTTTGTGAGGGGAGATGAACACATGTAACATGGTGGATACGTGATTGTTGGGAAGCAGAGTACACATGTCATCATATGGAGATTGGAAATATTGAGAGTAGGAAAGGAAGTCTGTTGAGGATATAGTGGATGGTTAGGGAAAACGGATAAAGTTTGGAGATTGTTGGTTTGGTCTCGAGAACGTTCTCGGTTTGTTGGAGAACGTTCTTGAGCAGTTTCAGCTACTACTTCTGTGAGTTCAGGGGTTTGTTGTGGCGAAGCTGCGGCTAGTGCATTAGTAGCTCTTCTTCTTACAGAGCGCTTTCTTTTCAATATCTTTGATGCAAAAGAGGATGAAGGAGCGCTCGTTTCAAATGTGGTTTTCCTCATGTGAGAGATGTTTTTAGAGGAAAACTTGGAGATTTTGATGAGGCTTTTCTCATTTGTGAGGGGTCTCTAGAAGTGCCTAAAGATTCTGGTTAAGAACATCCCATAAGGGAATGTGTTCTTTCTATAATCTTTATTGGCAGCGGCTATCATATGGTGGATGATGATGTGAGGAAGGTTGAGGTGTTTGGAGTTGAGGAGATGGTAGATGATTAAGGCTTCGTTATCAGATACATACTCATGACTTCTACAGTGAGGAAGTATAGCATGTTGGCTGACGATGTTGAACACTTTTGAAAGAGGCTTGAGGTATGTTGAAAGGTAACGAGTGGACCCTTCTTGGAATATATCAGATAGCACCTCTGTCTTTTTCAAGTTTAAAGCTTCATAACCTTTTTCCTCCAAAATGGCAGGTCCCTCTATTGGAAGGTTGAGAATGGAGGCCAGAGAGTTTGGTGTTAATTTGATTTCAATCCCTTTGATCTTAGAGATGATTAGGGATTTATTAAGGAATGTTTTGGCTTGACAGTAAAAAGCCCTAATAACATCTGGGTAGAAGCATTTAGATGTTTGTAGAAAAGAGGTCCAGCCCAAAACATCAGTGTGATGTTTTACTGCGTTTCCATCTACAATCAGATTGTCAAGGACAACAACTCTTCCAACTCCTATAGGGCATTGAGCCCATTTCTCTTTGAAGAGTTTGGATATTTTGGAGGGAACAAGATGGGTGTTTTTGGATTTTGGAGAATGTTGAGAAGCAGGTGGAGATAGTTCAGGTGATGGGGAACGTTCTTGAAAAGGAGATGGAGAACGTTTTGGATTGGAGGAACGTTCTTGATTTTGGAGAGGAGAATGTTCTGGAGTTTGTTCTTTAGTAAGAGGAGAACATCTCCGTGTAGTTTGTTTTGGAGCATTTGATTTCTTTATCTGTGGATTCCTTAATTTGCTCTTTGCTAGGAATTGAGAAAGGGTGATGGTTGTTTTTACCTTCATGATTTTGAAGGAAGGTTGAGATGGCTTTGAAGAGAAAAATATTTCATCCATTGTTTTTCTTTTCTGGTTTGGAGGAGTTGTTTATGATGGCTCGGAATAGAAGGATGGCTTAGAATGGGTAGTTGGTTTTGATGGTTGCATTTGTGGAGGATTTGAAGACTTATCATAGTCGGTTTTTGAATCAGAAATAAAAAAAAGGTTGATTTAGGTTTTGATGTACCTATTCTAGATAGTATGTGTAACACCCCGAGTTTAAAACACAGCGCGGGTGCATTTCTTTTCAATAAATAATTAAAATGAGTTTTCCAAAATTAATTCGAAAGGAATTAAAATAATTACTTAATTCTGGAAATTTAATGGTAAGCAATAAAACATTTTTGGAAGATAATAATGTCATAACATTTCCAAAAGTCAATATCAGAGTGCGGAATAAATAGTACAACAATTGTTTTCAAAATAAAAATAAAATACATTTCCAGCTCAAATCCTAATACATCAAGTCTAACTGATCATGCGCTAAAGCTACAGCAGCACGGATTTCCTCCGCATCCCAAGCAAGTCTTCTCCGAATCTGCCGCTCGCCTCGACGTGACCTCCTCCTCCTCATCATACAGAGAGGGGTCGGTCTCCTCATAAGTCAGATCAATACATACTTTAGGTCGCTTCGGCGGAGCCGGAATCTCATAACAATCGTCGGAGATCCTTGACGGACCCGGAGTCTCAGCTGCTACTAGCTTCAGCTCATCAGTCTTCCCTTCTGCCTCTGACTCATGTACAACTCCTCCAGTCACTGGGTTGGGAGTCACCACTCCTACGGTGGCCTCCGTCTCAACCCCTCTAACGGACTCCTCAGCATCGTCGAAAATTTCGTGCGCCTCCAATACCAGACGGGAAGGCACAGGAAAGTCTATACTCGCATGCGTGCGCTCTACGAAATCCTCCACGCCGTCAGTCCTGCTCGTCCGCTCCAACCACTCTGTGTAAGTAGCTCTGCTTGAGATGGGGTCGAATTCCCAAGCAGTGCGCGAATAGCGATCAAGGAAGTTCAACGACGTTTCCGTCGTTCGGGTACCCACAGGTGGCATGGGTTTGGGGGGCATCTGAGGGCAAAGCCCAAAGTCCACAATATAATAGCAAGGGTCACCAACCGAAATTAACAAATAATCACATAGCATATATTACACAACAACAAATATATCCATTATATCACATATGACGATGAGGAAGATAATAATGCTCGTTTGAAATTTAATGACATATATGTCTTTTCAAAAACAGCAGCCAACTATTATGAAATATGTGATAAGTACAAACAACACCTCAGCAAATCACCATCATTAAATCAGAAATTCAGATTCTGAACAGCACTCACACACATTCAATTTCCACTCATTCATCATAAAATCAAACGTGACCCACCGGTCAATCCCTCAATGCAATATGTATATGCTCATGTATACAATTTTCTTGGAATCACCAAGGTGCAGTCGCTCAACAGACCAGCACAATATGTTTGACTTTAACGGCCCTCAAGACCAGGGTGCAATCGCTCAACAGATCAGCACCAGTGCATACGCTCAACAGTCCAGCACTCGTGCAGTCGCTCAACAGACCAGCACGTTTGACATATACCAAGGTACAATCGCTCAACAGATCAGTACCTAGTGCAGACGCTCAACAGTCCAGCACTCGTGCAATCGCTCAACAGATCAGCACGTGGCTGCGCATTTCAGGGTACAGACGCTCAACAGTCCAGTACCAGTGCAGTCGCTCAACAGACCAGCACTTATATACCAAGGTACAATCGCTCAACATATCAGTACCTAATGCAGATGCTCAACAGTCCAGCACTCGTGCAATCGCTCAACAGATCAGCACGTGGTTGCGCATTACTCTGTGGCCCATCGCGGGTACCACTTGATTATGCAATGCATGAATATGCAGTGTTTCACTTCTCTAGAAACAGTATGCAAACTCAGAAAATTCATGCTTTTTATCATGTTTAAAATATCTCAGCACAGTCAGAATTATCATCATCACAATCATGATTAAACAGTCAAGTAATCATTAACACTTTGAAATGTTTTCCCAGACTCTTAAAATTCAATTACAGTGTTTAGAACTGGGATTTCTGGAATTTTACGAATCTGTATTCGAATACAGCTTCTCTGTATTCGAATACAGAGGCCAAAAACAGTGCAGAATTACACTCTGTATTCGAATACAGCCCTCTGGTATTCGAATACAGAGGCAGTCTCAGTGCACAAAACAACATCTTTCATTACATCAGTAAAGTCTTAAAAACTTTATCACCACCATTTCAAAATATCACCAAAAGTTCCATTTTAATTCACCACAACAATCCCAACATTCCCCAAACACTCAGGGTTTACAGAACACTCTTAAAAACTTGGGAATTTCTGGAAACTCGAATCTGTATTCGAATACAGACCCCTTGTATTCGAATACAGAAGCATAAACTACAATTTTTAACATTCTGTATTCGAATACAACATGCCTATAGCCGAATACAGAAGACAAAACCTTGAAAAATTCAACATTTTCTCCCAAATCATTAAAGGTTTTCAATACTTCATCCTCTCCTCTTCAAAAATATTTCAAGAACTCCATTTAAAATCACTTTAACCCTTCCCAAGGTTTCCCAACACTTTAAAATGTATATCACAGTGTTTAAAACTTGATTTTCTGGAAAACACGAATCTGTATTCGAATACAGCTTCCTTGTATTCGAATACAGAAACTAAAAACTGAGCTTCTGGAAACACATGAATTTGTATTCGAATACAGAAGCTGAAACTAGTGAAAATCGGCATTCTGTATTTGAATACAGCATGCCTGTAGTCGAATACAGATGTGAATACAGTGTTAAAATCCCACTTCTGTATTCGAATACGACATGGTCGTAGTCGAATACAGATGCTAAGTCAGAAGCAAAAATCTTTCCTCTGTATTCGAATACAGGGGCTCGTATTCGAATACAAGTTTGAAAACTTAAGTAAAACAGAAACTTGACAGGTTGTAGTCAAATACACACCTGTCGTATTCGAATACACCTTCGAAAACCAGTGACATTTTCCTGAGATTTCAACCCTTTTCAAACTGTTTTCTTTTATAAACAAACAACCAACATTAAAATGGATTCAACACTTTTTCCAACAATACTTTCCTCATTAAAAATCCCTTTTCTTTTTAAATCATCAACATCATCAGAATCACTCAAAACAGAAACAGAATCAGGATCATCAACAACAAATCATCCAGACTTTCAAACCATCAGAACATCATACACCATTTCAGCCTTCTCAATATCAGAATAACATGCAAGCATTTCAGCTTTCACAACACATCAGAATAACATGCAAGCATTTCAGCTCTCACAACACATCAGAATAACATGCAGCATCACAGAGCAGCAAAACACAAACAGAATGCATTTTTGCTTTTCAAAACCATTTTTCAAAACAGTTTTATGAACATGCATTTTAAATCATGTTTGAAGTAACATTCAAGACATTTTCCACTTTCCCACATAAACAACACAACTTTCATGCATTCAGCCCAAACAGCACTCATCACAGAGCTTTTAAAACATCAAAAAATATGCATTTTTCATTTCTTTCAAGCATCAAGCAAACTAGTTTCAAAACAGTAATGAAAACACTAGTAATGCCATGAAAATCATGCACTTACAACCCTAATGCATCTAGAAAGTGGAAGGTGCCCTTACCCTTGTAGCGTGTTCTGCTGTTTCTCTCGTTTCTGCTGTCGTTCCCGTTTTTGCGCCAAAAACCGGTGAAACTGCAGCCTGCGTTTGCTGCTACAAAACTGAGCTCTCTAGCTCCGTAATAATGTGGGGATTAACTTTAATATTGGGGGTTTTCTGTTTTGATGCTTGGATTTTCAAGTAATGGTGTTTTTGAGGAACGCCCTCTTTTTCACTTTGAAATCGTGACTGGAAATGGGGAAGGCAGAAACAGCACACAGAATGGGAGGAAAATGGGTACTGTTACATGCAGCACTATTACATGCAGTATGGGCAGTGAGGAAGGAGGGATGGTGTTCTGATTTCACCATCCTTCTCACTCCTATTTATAGGCTTTTGTGGTGCCACCTCACCCAAAAATAATATTAAAATAATGCTGGCTCCTTCAGCACTTAATTGCATGTAATTAGCCACTAATCCTCAATTAACTGCCCAATTAATTTAATTACTCGTAATTAAATTAATTTAATCTTCATCCAATAATTTTTATTTCATCCTCCAAAATAAATATTTATATATATATATATATTTACTCAAACATACATATTTAAATATTTTACAAATATCCCCAAAAATACAATTAAAATTAATTCTATAATTTTAATTAAAAATTAAGGGTCTTACAGTATGCGCATAGAACGACGTTGAGCCTTAGTGGGTGTAGTTACTGGCTTTCTTAAGTATGAGGGACTTGAGAATCGTTTGGAGTAGGGCATTGAAACATTGGAGGAAGTACCGTTGAGAGTGGTCGAAGGGGAAGAGCAATGGGACTTGATTCTTTGGAGGAGGAGGACAAGTAATCAGAAAAGGTTTTATCAGAGGAGTTTGGTGATGGTCTTGGTGGTGGTGATGGAGATCGATTTTTGAATGGAGAAGACGAAGATGGGGATGGAGAGTGAGATTTAGTGCATGCATTCTTACGAGAAGATGATTTAGTTCTGGCCATTTGGAATTTTTGGTTTCAGAGAACAAAAAGGGATTTCAGGGAAGATGAAGAAGGAAGTTTGAAGGGTTTGCGTGAGATAGTTCAGCAATCGTTTCTTATTTATGAAGAAAAAATGCAATGATGATTTGAGCCTAGGGAAGGAGGATGAGTGGATGTAGAGAGTCACTTTGACAGCTTGTTAGTGAGGCTCTTGGTGGCAGGGGACATGAGCATTAAATGCCAACATTTCCCTTTTCCTTTTTCTGCACAAGAGGGAAAATGACGACGCAGAGGAGAAAGTTGATTTAAAAACGAAGAAAGATGACTGAAAAACGGAGATTGATAAACGTTCTCTGTTTTCTACATGGGCAGAATTTAATGAGAATTCTCTGGATTTCTCACAGTTTTCAATTTTTCCTTAATTGAATTGAAACTATCCTCAACTAGAGACTTTGTAAAAATGTCAGCAAGCTGATTTTGAGTATCAACAAAGATTAATTCAATATCTTTCCTATTATCATGATCACGAATAAAATGATGTTTTATTTCAATATGTTTTGATCTTAAGTGCTGAATAGGATTTTTAGATAAATTGATTACACTAGTGTTATCACAATAAATTGGAATACTTGAATAACTGATAGAGAAGTCTTCAAGTTGATTTTTAATCCAAAGGACTTGTGAGCTGATTTCTCTGTTTTCTAGAATTTGTCAAGAATGTTCTTTGTTCTTGTCTTATTTAGATTTTTTCTTTATTATGCTGATTTCTTTGTTTTGCTTGAATCCTATCTTTGAATTAATATACTCAAAAGCACAAGTTAAATTAACATAACATTTAGAATCATAATTAATGTTATTAATTAACCTTTGTTTATTTTCATCAAAACTTAAATTGAGAGTTTTTCTTAATAGACCCTCCAAATCAAGTCTTCTCCACACAACCTGAAAATCAAAAATTGTTGAAGGCAACTACTTCTTGACCCTACAAGTCAAGTCTTCTCAACACAACCTGAAATCCATATTTTGCTTGAGGAACACTAAAGCCACTAACGGGCTGGGTTACACAAGTTTGGAACGGATTGTGTTTTGCTTCGACTAAACAAATTGTTACAATTAATTTCTCACACTAAAACACTTGGAAAATATTTCTTTGAGCAAGTGCTTCTCTAGAACTCAAACCTTTGAACTTTGAATACTTAGGAAATTTGAGCTCTCTAAAGCTTTTCTGAATTGCATGGATTTCTGACTTTATGAGTTCGTATTTTCTTCTTCAGCCTTGAGTATCTATTTATATAATAGATTAGGGTTTCACTTTTGTCCTTGTAAAATTTGGATCATACTTTTTCTTGTGAATAAATTCAGAATGTATCTTCTTGTGAACAAATTATGCGTGTATCTTCTTGTGAATAATTTTGAGTGTTTCTTCTTGTGAATAATTATGAGTGTATCATCTTGTGAATAATTCTAAGTTTACCTTCTTGTGAACAAATTATGAGCATATATTCTTGTGAACAAATTTTGAGCATATCTTCTTGTGAAAAATATTTTGACCATATCTTCTTGTGAACAATATGTTGACCATATCTTCTTGTGAGCAATATTTTGACCATATCTTCTTGTGAACAATATTTTGACCATATCTTCTTGTGAACAATATTTTGGTCATATCTTCTTGTAAACAATATTTTGACCATATCTTCTTGTGAACAATATTTTACCATATCTTATTTTCACCTAGGTCAAAGATTTCCTTCAATTATAATTTTGAATTGTATCTAATTTCATATTGTGTTCAAAAACTTATTCACTCGAGTCTTCCTTCATACTCTTGATTGATGGAGCGGGAATGGATTTCGGCTTGTTCTTGAATATTCATAAATTTTGATTCGGCTAAGTCTTTTCTTCAGAATGAATTCTTTTAATCAGGGTCGTTGATTTTCCATAAGAGCCATTTAGTTTCTTATTTGAGGGAGATGTTGTGTTTCTTGGATAATAAAAGTCAGAGGCACAATTGTGTGACTTAGAATTAGTGACTTTGGGAAAATCGCATTGTTGAATCATCAGTGTTAGTGCAACATTAGAGGCTGCATATCAGAGCCAACATTTTGAGTGTGTTGCAACTTTTGATTAGAGGAATATGAGCTTTGAATGCATGGCTTAAACAATCTCTTCAAAGTTAATGATAGCTTGATATAAACTCTTCAAAGGCATGTTCAGTTTGTGCACATCAGAGGCACGCAAGGGCTTCAAAGGCATGCTTCAAATTCAGTCTTCAGACCCAGTTTCAGAGGTAATCGTTAGAGCCGGTCTTCAGACCCAGTTATCAAAGGCAGTCTTCATACCCAAACTTTAGAGCCAAACATCAGAGGCAGTCTTCGTAACCTTCGAAGGCATGTTGCTTTCAGAGGCAGACACATCTGCTTTTGTGTTCCTCTGATCTCATCTTCTAGTCATCTCCTCTGGTAGCTTCCTCTAGTCGCTTCCTCTTATTTTCTTGTTCTAATTGCTGCACACTTAATGAATTGTTAAGATCAAAATCACAAGAGGAAAACCAACTTGGTTCCAACAAATGCTTATTTTAGTTACAACCAGATTGCTATAGAACCTGAAGATCAAGAAAAGACAACTTTCATATGCCCTTATGGAACTTTTGCATTTAGAAGAATATCATCTGGATTGTGTAGTTCACTGAATACTTTTCAGAGGTGTATAATGTCAATTGTTTCTAATTTAATAAAAAAATCCTTGGAAATATTTATAGATGATTTTTCAATCTTTGGAGAAGCATTCCATAAATGTTTAAATAACCTGGAACAAGTGTTGGAAAGATGTGAAGAGACCAATTTGGTACTTAACTAGGACAACATTCATTTTATGGTAAAAGAGGGAATTGTATTGAGACATAAAATTTCAAAGAAAGGATTGAAGATAGATTAGGCAAAGATTGAAGTGACTGAAAAATTTCCTTATCTTACTTCTGGAAAAGAGGTAAGAAGTTTCTTAGAACTTGTTCGGTTCTATAGAAGATTTATCAAAGCTTTTTCTCAAATCTCCAAGCCTCTGTGCAAATTGCTACACCATGATGTAGCATTTGAATTTGATACTCTAAAGGAAGCACTCATCACAGCACATGTTATTACTGCTTCAGATTGGGAGAAGCCATTTGAAGCCATGTATGATGCAAGTGATTATGTTGTGGGAGCAGTACTTGGTCAACGGCATGGAAAGATATTTCATTTAATCTACTATGCCAATAGAATTCTGGTTAATGCACAATTGAACTACACCACCACTAAAAAGGATGGGGAAAAATTTGGAAAGCTTCGGTTCCTAATAAAATTTAGAAATGTTCTTTGGAGATTAACTAAATACATCCTCCCTAGAAGAGCTAGGGTAGCTAAGAAAGGATTAAAAGTGGACACCTGTCGCCCCATATGCTACTTGGTTCTCATCACCCCTTGCAAAGTAGACATCAACTCTTGGGTGCTACAGGGGCTGGCTGACATTTAAAGAATTCGAATGAATTCAACTTTTCTGCATCACCCTTTGGAAGATCTGATCTGCTGGAAACTAGCTAATCTTCGATAACATATCGTATCAGGCCGTGGAATTGGCTGCCACGTTTGCTGCAGAACTGGCGCAGGCTGGTCCAACTGTGACAGAACCAGTTGATGTTTTTTTTTTGTAACATAATTTACGTGAATATAGGTTGTTTTATTGATGGTTTCACATGATGGGGTATGCTAATCAAGGACCATATTGGCACAGTTATGGTCTCGGCTTGTAGGAAGGAAGATATTCAAACCAGTCCAGCCTTGGCCGAAGCTCTTGGAGTTCGTTGGGCCTTGCAGATTTCTAGTGATCTCAAGCTTCAATTTGTTACTATAGCCACGGATGCGCTCGCAATCGTAAAAAGGAATAGAAGGAAGGTCTTGCCCAACTGAAATTGAACTTATTATCCATGATTGTATTTCTCTTTATAATGATTTTGTCAAAGTTTCTGTTGTGTTTGTTAAAAGAGATCAAAATATTGAAGCTCGTGATTTAGTTCAAGTATGAGTGTTTAAATTCAAACCTTTCACACTCGTAACTGAAAATCTTTCAAACTTAGATCTATCACAATTCAATCTCATTTTTCTCTCATCCCCACCCCATCTGATGAATGAATAGCTTTGAGCTCATGATGATGCAAGGTTGAATTGTACTGCAACATCAACAAGAAGAATGAGTTCAGAGTTACACTAGAGTTTTGCCTAGCAACAACATTGTCAAACGCTTCCGATTTATTTGTTTTTGAACTCGCAAATCGTTCCTATTAAAACTCAACCACAACCACCCGTTCTGATAAATAAACCATTGTAGAAAGTCTCTTTTTTCCTTCGCCCATTCATCGGGTTTTCCAAAGAGAGAGAGGGTTGTAGACGGTGAACTATTTCGGTTACCTGAATTAGTAGATAAGTCATAGAAATTTAGGGTTTCTTGAAAACGAAATCGAATTGGGTGTGAAGGGAGAAAGGGGAAAAGTTGTCATTTTGATTGAGGGTTTCGATTAAAAAGGATCTAATAAATTCCAAATTTTAATTTTTGTGTGGAGTGTTTGGATTGTTTTTTACTGAAAGTGAATTGTTTGAGATTGAAGATGGGTTTTGAATTTGTTGATGAAGTTTCTGGATTGTAACTCCAACAATGAGTTTGTGGATTTTAGTTTTTAATTAAAATAAAATAATTGTTTAATATTTTAATTAAACATTTTATAGTTTTTATTAATGATAAATAATGAGTCAACATAAACTAAACCATGTCATCATTTATCTATATTGCCACATCATTAAAATTAGGACACATCAGCATTATAAAATAAATAAAAATCACATAAAGAATATTTTAAAAGTTTTTGAATTTTGAAAGGGTATAAATAAAAAAATAAATTTATAGGGACTATAACCAAAATAAGGCTATGGTGATTATGTTGTCAAAATAATGGTGCTTTGAGTTTAAAATCTAATCTTTAAAGTATAATGGATGCAACTTTTTGATTGAGTTGAAAACAAATTAACTATGACAAAAATTTTACTTTGAAGTTATTATTTTGGGAAACTTTGAGATTTTAGAATTGGTGTGTGAAAAGAAGAAAACTTAACAAGTCCTGTGTTGTGGATAATGAATTTATCTTGGAGTTGAAGTAAAGTTGTGAATCCTAGTATTTTTAGAAAACTTAATGAAAAAAGAGTTTTAGGATTTAGAAATTTAAGTTTGATGTTTTAAAAGGAAAAAACTTTTGAACAAAGTGTGTTCTAATTTATTTTACAAGGGTTGTATCAAGAGAGTTTAAGAGAAAATAATCCCTAGCCCTACGTGTGTGTGGGCCAAATTGACACTTAAGGTTAGAGTTTAGAGATGTAAATTTTTAGTGATTTCATTTGATTAAAAGTGCTAAAGAAGTAGGAGTTAGTGCTATATTAACTCATGGTCATTTCTAATTTCCTTTTGAATTTTGGTAAAAACAGCGCTATATATGAACAATATGAACAATACAACAGAATAATTGTAATCCAGTATATTGTATAGTGGATACATAACAATTCAGAATATCCTAGGCTTGTCAATATTGCAGCTTGTAAATCTGTCTTAAGTCTGTTGTAACCATCTGCAACGAATTTTCCCATAAAATTGATATAATCTTCTCAGAAGATTTCACCATCTGCGACGCCTTTTCCCATAAAAATATGCAAATGTGGCTACTGATGCTGCAAGAATGACCCCAGCTGCAGCATGCCAAGCATATAAAGGTTTTTCCAAAAGAAGGCCGGAAGTGTTAACCTCAATTGGTGGCGGTAATGTCACCGGTTTCTCACTGACTGTAACTGCAAACCCCAAACCTTGCCTCTCCAACTCAGTCAAGTCTTCAATTGCTGGCCTTAACCTAGTGGCCTTGGCTATGGCTTCATACTCTTCTTTAGTACCACCTTCAAGGAAAGCCCCAACCAGATGACCCTTACTTACCCAATATGCTCCAAATGTGCTGCTATCCGAGAGATCTCCATAATAGACAACTTCCCCAATATTATCACCATAAAATTGCCAAGACAAAGTGAAGACTCTAGAGTAGAAAAAAGGAAGGTAATCAAATTCGCCTGTTTTGTTCGGTTCCATTATGGCAGAAACAGCATGCTTTGCAGATTTTCTAGCTGAATCAACATGCTCAAGTCTGCGTGTTTCTGCAAATGCTTTGACTGGAAATGCTGCAACATCTCCAATAGCATAGACTGAGCTATTGCTCGACTGCAACATCCCATTTACTTTGATTCCACCTTTCTCCAAAGTAAGTTGACCTTCAAACAGACTTGTATTAGGTCGTATTCCAATTCCCACAACAACCATGTCTACGGATAGCTTACTTCCATCTCTAAGATCAACAGCTGTAACCTGCAAAAGTGGTATGTCAACTAAAGTTATTGATTGAATTGATCAAAGGCATGATGCAACCATAGGTTAATTTGCCGAGGATACCCACAAGGTTGGTTGTCATGAGCCCTATGAACCATTTTTTTTTTTTACATCCAAGGGATGTGTAACTAAAAAGTCACTATCCTTATCCAAAAAAAAATCACTATCCACTGGTTCAGAAATTATAAAATCATTAAGGAGATTTCTCTAATTTTCTCATTTTTAATAGGAATAGGTTTGGAAAGGCCACTAAGGTTAAGGTATTTTCAATTGTTTCTCTGGGATGATACCCTTTAGGCTTTGTATGGGAGTTAGGAGGGGAAGGAAGAGGGATGAAGGAAAATTGAGAAAAATTCTTCACCTTATTTAGAAGAGTGTTTTTGGAGAGGATGAGGGGAAACTATGTATGATGACTTGGAAAAATTCTTTGATATGAGGGTATTATAAAGAGATGACAATGATTTGAAAATTTCCCTCCAAAGTCCTCCCTCAATGCATTTTTAACTTCATCCATATTGGAGGGTTTTGGTCCAATGAACAAAAAAAACTCCATGCAAGGTAGGGGACGGTTATCAAGGCCCTTTCCCCATTCCGTTCCTTCTCCTCCATTTTATCCCCTGTCTTCGTCTTCTGTCCCTTCAAAACTCCCAAACAAAATCTTAGAATTTTCTTCTGTCTAGTTATCAAGCTATACTCAAAATTCCCAATGCTAATTTTTGGGGTAGGGCCTCTATATGACAGAACAATCCTAGACGAGAAAATTCCAAAGAATAATTTGATGTACCTTTCCATCGGAGTCAAAATCAAATGATGACAGCACAGTTCCCTTAACGAAGTTTACTCCTCTTGATTTATAATATTCTTCATAGTAGCTTGCAATCTTTGGGGTAAATAAACGAGCCACTGTAAAATAAATCCAACAGTGAATATCCATCAGTTTTTGTAGTCATTTATTATCTATAGCTATATGCAGCATTTTTCTTCAGATTAACACACAAATAACCATCGATCCCATATACTCTTTGAATTGACCGACAATAAATTTGAAATTGAAGTACTTACTGCAATGTGCTTCTGGGAAGACCATTGTTACATTGATTTTATTGATCACTAAAGATGCCGCACACTCCATACCTACGTATCCACCACCAATGACAACGGCATTTCCACCAGGAGAAGATTGAATAGCATTCACAAGCCTATTTGCATCTGCTATATTTCTCAAATAACATACATTTTCTGCATCTGATCCACTCACCCCAAATTCTTCTAGTTTCAAAGCCTGCACTTAACACACAAGTTTAATATATTTCTCTAAAGAAAGCAAAGAGTCCATTGAGTATCTTCATGAGAACAGAAAGTTTCATTTCAGTTTCAATATGATATTCCTAGGCCCTAATAGTTTTCATCTATTGTAAGGGCGATGATATGAATTATGAAAGTTAAAAACCAATAAAAAAGAAAGCTACAAGAAATATCCAGCAAACTGCCAAAGCTTCTCTTATTTGTTTTTTTGAAATGATATGCATGCAATATAACAATATAACATAAACTGATTCTTTTAAGCAGGAAAATTTTAACTGAAAGATTTATTTTAATACCCGAGCACCAGTAGCAACAATAAGAAATTTATAACTTATGGTCTCTCCAGTTGCTGTTAATAGTGTTTTACGTTTCACATCAGCAGACTTAACTTCAGTTCCAAGAACTAATTCAACTCCTGAAAATGAAATAGCAATTTCAAGAATTAGATATTCAGCATGAAACTCCTTGAATTACGACATAAAAATATTAAACAAAGATGGATGACAACTGTTTTTTTACAGAAACAAGTGTCATTAACAGATGAAAATTGATAAGAAAAAGATAAGAAATAGTAGGAGAAAATCTCTATTATTCACTACTCTATTTGACAAACTTTACAATATTCAAAAGATATCCTATTCTAACTCCCTATTTATACACAATAGTTCTAACTACCTCCGTAACTAACTAACTATAACAACTCTTAACTACTTTAACAATTCTAATATATATTATGTATATCCTAAACAGATACAAACCTGGTATTTTATAAGAAAGAATAGGGAAAATCTCCCTAGAGTACAGCACAAACTCGGAGAGACTTGCCTTATATCTTCTATTCCAATCCCCAACTAACCACTAATTAAAAACATTTAGAAATTTAAAACAAACAATTACTTCCTGGAAGCATACATGAATACTTACTACCAATTGCAATGAACAAAAAAGATATTATCATTACATGCCTTTTTGCATTAAATTCCACCAATAAACATAGCTAGCTAGAGTATTAACTTTAGTTATTTACCACATTTGTAGGTGCTTAACAAAACAGTTCAATCAAAAACTCAGTAAAACAATTTCCGAATGATTATTCAATCAGAAAAAGTTAATTTCGGTGGACCTCTGGATCTAAATAGCATCAACTACTGAACCAGATCTAAGCCGGACAAACCATATAAAAGCATTCAATACATAACATCGCAGAGGGGAAAAATACAAGTAGCCTGGCTAAATTACTTCATGGATAAATCAACTCATGATGAAAAATAGTATAATTACCATGTTCTTTATACCATTTTGGAGTTAGCCTTTCCTCATTTGCTCCAACACATGTATGAAAGGATGGAAGCCGAGCAGCAGCTGTAGGTTACAGATTTATTTCAGCAACAGGACATTCTATAAACTTTGCAGCAAAAGAACAAGAAAAAATATGGATATTCTATATCTGAACCATGAGGAAATGAAGCATTAAATCCTACTAATGCAAGTACCATGTTAAGCTCCCAGTCAAATACTTCAAATTTACGGTATAACCATAACCACCCAGATTTTCTTCTTATTACTTCAATATTACATTATTTTGGTAATTCAATAGATAACAACACTCCACGCAGAGAGCCAAAACTATAAAACACAGTTATTGTTCCTCAAAAGTAAATGGAAAATATCAAGAGCACTCACTACATTGAGGTTTATATGTTAGTCTCCCCAGTAACACACAGAATTACCCCCACCTAAGTAATATAACTTAGATATTCAAATTTAACACGTCAATGAAATTATAATGGCCACATGATAACCAGATAGTGAAATTCAATTTGATTGTTTAGTCAAATTTAATAAGTCAACAAAGTACTAATCAAAGAATTAGATTGTTCAATGTAAGAGAAATAGAGCATGGTGCAAAGAAAAGGAGTAAATTACATAAACAAGAGGAGTTAAAAATTATGTAACATAGACACTTGAGATTGAAGACATGTCTAATGTCCGACGTGTATCATCGTCGCATACCGGAACAACACTGAAATGTGTGATTGCATTCAATTACTTGATTTTTTTAAACTATTACTGGTGTTGACGTATCAAAGTGGTGTCAATGTTTCATAGTTGTGTTTGTGCCTTTGTCCGTGCTTTAAAATAGGTAAAAGAGAGTCATTGGTATCAAGCAAAGCAACCACTAAAAATTAACCAAATGATAAGGCTCCTTGAGTTGAGAAAGAGTTCATACCTTCTGGAAGCAAAAATCCTTTGCTTAATGCAGGTCTTTCATAAGGAGCTACCTGAGATGAACATTTGTGAATCTTTATATAGTGACAAAACAAAGGAGATAAAACAAAAATGTTTCATAGACACCCACTTTTTGGTACACATGTAATACCTAGTTAATCGCGTGCAAAAATGTGGTTAATTCAGTTGACTAGATGATTAATTTATATCACAATGAAAATTGCAATTAGTCATGTCATTGAATTAACCACATTTTTTTCCGTGATTTAAATTAACCATTTAGTCAACTGAGTTAACCATTTAATCCACTGAATTAACCATATTTTTGCACCTGATTAACCTGGCATCGCGCGGATGTACAAAAAGTGAGTGTCCATGTATTAGTACGGTTGGAATATAGAGAATACGTTAACTTAAAAACAACAATTACTAGAGATAAATATGCCAAATTCTAGCTTTGACGAAACCTCAATTTGTATTAAAGACCTCCATTTATATTCAAAACCTCAATTTATATTAAAGACCTCCATTTATATTCAAAACCTCAATCATGTTATTAGTTGTTAACATAGAAAAGAAAGCAATAAGCAATCCCACTAAAACATTGTACAACAGAAATCGTGAGTTTTTCTTTTTTTGGAAAAACAGAAATCATGAGTTCATAATCAAGATTGAAAAAACAAAAAAAAAACTACAAATTGTGAATAAAAAACTTGCAATAAAGTTAAAGAAAAATCAAAATCTTACTGGTTCATCAGAAATGATACAGAGTTCACCATTCAAGACCCCTCTTTTAACGAATTCCAGAGCAGCATAACCAGCTGATACACCACCACCGAGAATCACGTACACGAACGCTCTTCCCATTTCTCAAAAAAAAATTTCTTTCTTCTCGCATGCACAAACAAAACGCCTTATCTTATTTATTTATCTATTATCTATCGTGAATTCAAAATCAAGGGTGCTAAATTTTTTGGAAGCGTTTTCGTGTTTAACATAATTCCAAAAATTTGAAGAACGGGGAATGGACCCGTGATTATTATGTCAATGAATGTGGCATTTACTTTAATACCCTCTGAATGAGATCATCTGCGTGTAGGTTTAGTTTATCCCATGGATGGGTTTCACGTGGACGTTTCATCTTGTTATGCATAAGTCCAATGGAATTTTATTAGTAGGTGTTTAATTAATTAATTAATTGATTAATTATAAAATTAAGTCTTAAGTCTTGTTGGATTTTTATTTTGATAATTAATTAATTGTTTGCTTAAGTATTTCATTAGCTTTTATAAGGTCGCGTATTTTTCATTTTCGTCAGTGCTTCTTTTTTTCATTTTAAACTCTCACTTTTTCCATCCATCCACACAAATATAATTGAAGCGAATTAATCAAAAGAACAAACAAACATTCACAATTTTGTACTAATGTTGTATTCGGAACCCTAACTCTAATCGACGTAGGTGTGTAGATTTTTAAGGAAGAAGAATGAAACATTTTGGGTTAATTTTAGGTTTTTTTAGGGAAGATGAATAAAACATTTGGAGTTAATTTTAGGTTAAAAAAGGTTATAATTTAATTATATTAGGTATTTATGTTTAGGTTAAAAAAATTATATTTTAATTATATTTATGTTTAACAGCGTTATAGTTTTTGTGACGGAATTTGTGTGGAATTACTATTTTAAAATGAAACTATATTTGTAGGGGTATAAACCAAACAAAAAAACTTACGAGAACCAGAATAAAAAATGATTATAATTGCAAATACCAAAGACATATTTAAACCTTGATTCTATCTACCTCTTTTTATTGTTTAATAACTTATCAATTTTATTTACTTGAAGCCAAATTCACATATAGATCTTGCAACTAATTTGTGGAAAAAATATTACAGTGAAGAAGCACAACAATGAGAGATTACATACAATCGTCGCATGCAACATTGGTTGCAAATATTTCCATGCATTTGCAATGAACTTATTGTAAACGTGAAAATTTGATATTTCAAAATTGTTGACATTCAGTATTATACAATCAATATCCAAATTTTGGCATTCAATATTAGTTAAATATTGTTTAACCATATCCAAAATATTTTTGTCAAACATATCCAAAGTTACTGTACATGTTTTACATTAGAAGAAGTGTAGAAGATGAACATGGGAGTTCGTTATGGGGGAGAAAGAAAGGGAAAAAAGATGCCAATTTTTTATTAAGTGTTAAGGATAATTTGGTTTTTTCATCAAAGACAAAGGGTGTAACTAGCAAAACATGGGGTGTATGAATTAAACATTTCCAAAAGCATAACTTCTCATACTCCTACAAATACTCTTGGTTAGGATTTTGGAGTTATGGTTAGTGAGTTAAGGAAGTAGAAGAGTACTCATTGTTGGAACCAAGTTGGTTCTTTCAATTAAAGTTTTGATGTTAACAAAAGTATTTTATCGTATTTTGACTTAGAAGAAAAAATCAGAGGCTGTGCAAAATCAGAGGATACACCAGAGGATGACGTCACCAGAAGTTTCGACCAGAGGATACATCTAAAGGATACTAGAGAAAACATCTAGAGGATACCAGAGGAGACATCCAGAGGATGTCACTAGAGGGTACCAGAAGATACCTCTAGAGAATACCAGAGGGTGTCACCAAAGGCAAACATCAGAGGATATCATCAAAGGGAAGGAAAAATAACATCATCAGAGGATATCTTTCTTGGCCCATATCAGAAGGAAGCAGAGTCCAAAAGGAGACTTGGTCCAGACCAGAAGGAAGCTTGTCAAAGGGAGAATTGGTCCAAACTAGAAGGAAACATAAGTCAGACTTGATCTAGACTAGAAGATAGCATGGTTCAGAACATAAGACTTGGTCCAGACTTGGTCGAGAATAGAAGATAGAATAGTCCAGAACATAAGACTTAGTCCAGACTTGGTCTAGACTTGGTCCAAATCATAAGATCAATGGTCCATATCAGAAGATAAATGGTCCAAATCAGAAGATAAATGGTCCAGATCAGAAGATCAATGGTCCAGATCATAAGATCAATGGTTCAGATCAGAAGATCAATGGTCCAGATCAGAAAATCACATAATCGTCCATATCAGATCACATGGTCCAGAATTGGTCGAAATCAGAAGATCACATAATGGTACAAATCAGATCACGTGGTCCAGAATTGGTCGAAATCAGAAGATCACATAATGGTACAGATCATATCACATGGTCCAGAGTTGGTCGAGATCAGAAGATCATACGGTCCAGAATTTAAATCATGATACAGATCAGTGAAGACTTGATTGAAATTCGAAGAAGACTTGATTGAAGTTTGATAGAAATTTGATCAAAGTATTAAGGGGATTTGATTCAAAAAATCACTGAAGACTTGAAGGAAATTCGAATGCAATATGAAGCTAAAAAGATATGGTTTGAAATTAAGAGAAACAAGATTGATCAACAGAATTTTCAAGTGCAATCTGAAGTTAAAAAGATACGGTTTTAAATTAAGTGAAACAGGATTGGCCAACAGAATTTTCAAAGGAAATCTAAGCAAGATTTATCTCGAATTTAAGCTTGGACAAAGCCCTATTTGCAGCTATAAAAGGAGGCTTCAAGCAACACCATTAAGCATAAAAAATACAAGAACTCAAGCTTCATATTAAGCATAATCCGAGAGTTAAAAAGAGAGAATTACTTGAATGCAAAAGCAATATTTTCTAAGTGTTTTCGAGAGACAAATCCAGTGCATGAATCAGCTTTCCATAAGCAAATTTGCAGAATTCCAAACCCTTGTAATCAAACTCAATAGTGGTGTAGATTCCTTCTTCAATCTGGGGTTGTCAAATTGGTTGGAGAAGACTTGACTTGTAGAGTCAAGGTGTTGTTTTTGTTCCTCAAAAGTATGGGGTTGTCAGGCTGTTTGAGAAGACTGGCTTGGAGGGTCAGGTGTTGTAATTCAAAGGTTTTGAATTAGTGGATTAAAGCCTTCAGGATAAAGGGACTTGATGTAGCCAAGTTAATGGTGAACCAGGATAAATTGTTGTGTTCTTATGCTGTTATTATCCGTTGCTTAATCTGATTATTTATTCATCAAATAATTCACATCAACATTCAACAAAACAACAAAAAGAATTCGAGTTTGGCAAACACAATTCAACCCCCTTCTCGTGTTTGCACCTTCAATTGGCCTTAGAGCTCGATCTCAAGACTGAACACTTTACAGTGTTTGAGGAAAGATCCAAGGGTTCAATATGTCTGGAATCAATGAAGAAGTTGTTGGAGGAAACATCAACAGACCACCTATGTTTGATGGGAACGGTTCGAGTACTAAAAGGACAGGCTGAATAGTTTCTTTTTTTTCCACAAGATCCCGAACTTTGGGACTTGGTGGAAGATGGCTATACTGATCTAGAAGATGTTGATGGTGTTAAAATTCCCAGGAAATATTTAGATGTTGACCAGAAGAAGATGTTCAAGTTGCATCACAAATCCAGAACATTCATGATCAATACAATCACATTCAAGGAGTTTGATAAGTGCACTAACAAAGAAACATCAAAGAGCATCTATAATAGTCTGGTTCTGACTTATGAAGGCAGCAATCAAGTTCAAGAAGCAAAGGCCAACATTCTAGTCAAGAAGTACGAGTTGTTCAAGATTGAAGAAGATGAAGACATTGAAGCAATGTTTTCCAGATTTCAGACTCTGGTTTCAGGATTAAAAGTACTCAAGAAGAGCTATACAACTGCTGACCACGTGAAAAAAATTCTTAGAAGTCTGCCAACCAAGTGGAGACTAAAGGTCACTGCAATTCAAGAAGCAAAGGACTTGAACACTCTGAAGCTAGAAGAATTAATCAGCTCCCTCAAGTCACAAGAAATAGAGCTAGAAGAAGATGAACCCAAGAAGAAGAACAAAACCTTAGCCTTAAAATCCAAGCGGAAGAAAGTTCTAAAAGCATAAGCAGAAACAAAAGTAGAATAAGAAGATAGTGATTCTAAGGACCAGAATCAGAAAGCAGAAGAAGAAGAAGAAGACATTGCCTTCATAACCAGGAAGGTTCTGAAGATGTGGCAGAATAGAAAGAAAAAGTTTTCCCATAGGTATTCCAAGCATTCCAACAGAGGAAGGATGAACAAGACAAGAAGAGCATCATCTGCTATGGATGCAATGAATTTGGGCACATCAAGTCAGAATGTAAAAATCTGGAGAAAGGGAAAAATCAGAAGAAAGACTCCAGACCCAACAAGAAGAATCTGATGGCAACATGGGATGATTCTGATGAATCTTCTGAAGATGAAGAAGCAGAATTAGCCATGATGGCTCACATAAATTATGCCTCTAGATCCACGTAAAATCTGACTCTGGAAGTGAATTAGAAGAAGAAGTATTGGCTCTGATAGCACGCATAACCATTGAAAATACAAGAACTCAAGCTTCATATTCAGCATAATCCGAGAGTTCTAAAGAGAGAATCACTTGAGTGCAAAAGCAATATTTCCTAAGTGTTTTCGAGAGAAAAATTCAGCGCAGCAATCAGCTTTCCAGAAGCAACTTTGTAGAGTTCCAAAACCTTGTAATCAAACCCGATAGTGGTGTAGATTCCTTCTTCAATCTGGGGTTGTCAGATTGATAGGAGTAGACTTGACTTGTAGAGTCAAGGTGTTGTTTTCGTTCCTCAAAAGTCTGGGGTTTTCAGGCTGTTTGAGAAGACTGACTTGGAGGGTCAGGTACTGTAATTCAAAGGTTTTGAATTAGTGGATTAAAATCTTCAGGATGAAGGGACTAGATGTAGCCAAGTTAATGGTGAACTAGGATAAATTGATGTGTTCTTATGCTGTTCTTATCCGCTGCTTAATCTGATTATTTATTCATCAAATAATTCACATCAATATTCAACAAAACAACAAAAAGAATTCGAGTTTGGCAAACACAATTCAACCCCCTTCTTGTGTTTGCACATTCACTCATTCCTTGAAAGGTGTTTATTGATACTCTTTGAGATAAATGCACAACTCTAATGCTAAGAATGAATCTCTAGAAAAATGTAGTTTTGTTTAAAAATCTTATTTTGTGCTTAGAGTAGATTTAAAGGATTTTTATGGTTTCCAAGAATTATCTAAACTTTAGAATAATTTTTCTAAAGTCTTGAGAATATTTTTGATACTCAGATTTGTTAGTTGAAGTCATGTCTGCTACTTTGGGAGTTGTTGGAGAACAAACTTAGTCGATTCTCCATAGTTGTGAGTAGACGACGATCATTGTCACATATTTTTTTTGCTAAATTATTATTTTACTCATTTTCTATGTTAAAATATTTATTTAAAAATTGGGAAAAACACAACCTTTGAATTTATCTCAATTTGATCCTTTAATTATTGTCATGGTATTTGTTATATAATATGTTTGTAGTTTGATTTATTTATGAGTTATAAAACATCTAAATATTGAATGATTGTCCAGCTGAATATGTTTTCCATGAGTTACGATGACATAAAAGATGATTTTAAAATATGTGTTTTGGAAATTGTTGTTAAAATTATGAAATCGTTAACGACAATAGGTGCACCTAGTTAAATCGTTTTGATTGAGGAGAATTACCCGTTAGATGGAGCTGCTCCTATGAGATATGTCAGCCTTAGGAGGAGAGGACTATCAACGAGATGTAAGCTCCCTAATTGATGCGTTGCGGGATTGAGAGGAGATAGCTATCCGTTATATGGAGCCACCCCTAAGGGAAAAGCCACCCTTAGGACGAGAGGCTATCAATGAGATGAAGCCGCCTCCTGGTTCCCAAAAAATTTATGTTTTTACTTGTTTGTTTTTCTATGATATTTTAAGGTTGCTCATTTTGATTTCGCTTATGTATAAATTGGATTTTAAATATTTCTACCTAAACAGCTAAAATATAAGTTTAATAATTTTATCACGTGTATACTTTATTTGAGAATTATATATTTTTCATTTAGTTTTATTTAGCATAATTGCCACAAGATTATAAAATAATTATTTGTGCCTTTTTTTGTTTCCTTTCTAGTTGGTCGTGGTTGTTGTCTCTTCACTATGTTTTTGTGACTTACCCATTCATGTTGTTCTTTTTTTTTAGATTCACATGCAGCTGAGTAGAAAACTTTTAGTAGATTTAAGTCTCAATCATTTTTTTAGTAGACCTCTTTGATCGATGAGCCTTTTGTAAAGTTCGTTGAGTCGTGATATATTTTGCAGCTATTTTGAATCTAGAAAGTGTGTTGGGAAATGTATTAAATATTTAGATTATACTCTTTGAAATATGATTGGGTTAAAAGTTTAAACATGAATTTTATAAATTTGGAAATGTCGAAGTTACAGAGGATACTCTGTTGAAATTTCGAGAAAAATTATATATATTTTTCAAAATGGTTATTTAGAACTATTTAATTGCGTAATTGTTAAGTTACTTGATAGACTTGTCAGACTAGGAGTATTAAGTATAGCTTGTGTGCCGGTTACGACGTTTAGTTTTCAGATCGTGAGAGTGCAAGCAGCAAAATTGTTTGAACTTTTTATCAAAAGGCAGAGGGTCTATTAGCAAAACATGGAGTGTAGGTAGCAAAATTGTTTTTTTGTTACTGCTTTTTGGGGTACTAAACTATAGTATTTTTAAGATTTAAAAAAATAGTTTTTGTTTTAATTTGAAAAATAACTCATTTTTTTAAATAAAAATTTATTTATATTATATTAATTTTTTAATAATATTGAAGTCGATTGTTACACTACAAGAAAAAATTTCTATACCTACGGACCTTAGTCCGTGGGTAAATTATTAATTACCCACAGAAAAATCGTAAGTAAATTCATTATTTTGAAAAATATTTTTTTAACACTATACCACGGTTAGTCTGTGGGTAATGTTAAAAATAATCCGTGGGTAATGTTAAAAAAAATGCAAATGAACTTAATTTTTCAAAATATTTTCGTATTTTATGTTTCCACAGATTGTCCGTGGGTAATGTCCTTGGGTAAATTTAATATGTAATTTTTTTTTGAAATTGTTTAATTTTTTAAAACTGATAAAATGTAAAAAATAAACATAATCGCAACCTAACATAACCTCAACCTTCAGTTTCTCCCAATTTGCGTTTTCCCCAAAATAGCGACACCAAACCTTCCATCCTCCATTTCGTTTTCCCATTCACGATTACCCTCCATCTTCCTTATTCATTGCGGCCTCCCTTCCTCTCTGTTTGCTCCGTCCTCCCTTCGTCTTTGTTTTCGTCCTCCCTTCGTCTCTCGCGTACGAGCTTCGCGACATTGTCAACCTTCAGCGCCGTTCAAATTTCTCGTGACATCTCTAACCTCAAGAAATTTTGTTTTTCTACTGTGAGATTTCTCGCCACATTCTCGACCTTCAGCGCCGTTCAGGTTTGATTTTCTATTTGTTGGAAATATATTTGAGTTCTCTTTCTATTATCGATTCTATTCATAGTAGAATCTCAAGAAATTTGAATGTGTTCTATTGTGAGCTTTGATTTTGATTCTTCTGATTTAGGGTTTTTCTTCTGATTTATTGGGGTTTTCTAGAATGTAGGACATATTTTGAATCTCTTGAAAACGTAAGCCTCTTATAGTTTAGATCGAAGAATGATACTGGTGCTCAACTGTTAGAATATAGAATACAACTCTAAATTTAATTTCTATTTAGTTGTCTTCACATTCGTCTTTGTCTACTAACTTTTGTTAGGGTAAACACCAATCTTGGACCAACATCAAAGTCTAGACCATTTTTTTCTTTTCATGCCAAAGTCAAATTTGGTTTGACTATTTGAGTCCCCCCACAATTAACATATTTTGGCTCTTCTCACGGCATACATCAATTTGATCATATGGCCAACAATTAAATAAAGAACCCTAGTAATTATCTAGATGTTTGATTTGTTAACAGATTATATGTGTAACTTTTCAATTTTCGCATGTTTGAAATTTTGTGCTTGCTTGCATTGAAGCATTCCATAATCGTAGGTACTCAATTCAATTGGATTGAACTGCTTCAGCAGGAGCTTTGGACTCGACGAGGTATTGGGTGCTTGCCCTATTGAGAGTCACTTCCATTCTCTCTTCACCAGATCAGAAGCATCCAGCAGTGCCACGCCAACCTACGGCGAGCAAGTGTACATTTGCATTTCATCTATGGAAGACAACTTTAATTTCATGCTGTGTTAATTTACAAAGAAGACTTATCAATCATGTGATGAAACAGATATATACTTGTGATTTCTAATGCAATTTCGTTTTTCAGAAAGAAGTGTCCCATTTGCGAGGTCTGGTTGGTGGAGGAGAAATTCAGGATAATGACATTTCAACAATTAGCTTTCCAGGTTCTCCTATATCATCCTTCAAGTGGGAGGGAGCTCAAGTAGCTCAAGGATCATTCAGTCCATTAACTTCAGCTAAAAGGGTAACTCAGGTAGATATTTGTTACGTGTGTGAGAAATCGTCCAGTTTTATGATTGTGTTTACTGATATGCTTCTTGTTCTTGATGCAGAAAAAAAGATTATGAAATTGCCCTTGTTGGGGCCTTTAGAAGGAAAAAAGACAAAGAGATAGCAATGCAGACACTGAGAGAAGAAAATGAAGCAGCCATGAAGCTGGTATATTGTAATTAATGAAGTATACTTGTTAATGGTTTTGTATATCATTTTTATTTTATTTGAATGTTTGATTGAAAAGGCAATCAAAAGACAAGCGTTAGATCCAAGCAACAATTTATGAGAATTTTTTTAATCAGTTTATGTTTAATTTAGGCTATCATAGAGCTCTGTTTTTGTATAGTTCTTCAGTATCTTATGTGTATAATCATTATTCTTTTTGTTAATATATATTAGTTATCACAATACCTCTTGATATTTTCTGGATGTAAAGTTTTGGAAATTAAATGATTGCAATATGGGATGAATCAGGCCAAACAAAGGGAAGATGAGCTACAAAGTCATAATATGAGGCTGAAATTTTGAGAAGCTCAGATAAAAAGGTTAGAAGCAGTTGCTTCAGGGAAGATCTCAGCTGAGACACACTTGCTGAGTGAAAAACAGGAACATTTAAAGGAAATTGATGTCCTGCGGGCCAAGGTGGAACGGAGTCAAGATGTAACTAGATTTGCTATGGAAAATTTGCAGCTCGAAGAAGAAATAAGAAGGCATTTTTTCTTCTTTTTTTTTAAATCACCAGATTCAGCATGAATCTTTGTCGATTAGATTAGCTTGGGTGTTTTGTTTTTCTTGGTCTCTTGTGCAAACTAAAGTATCTCATTCTGATTTTCATGATTATAAGGTTAGGAAATGGCCTATTAAAACAACAAACGAGTACTCAACTATGAACATATTACCTAGTTTCTATACATTGCTTATCATACAGCACTAATATGCAAATTGTTTGAAGCAAGAATACTGCTTATCATACAACACTAATATGCAAAATTTTTGAAGCAAGAATACGAACCTCCGGTCTTGTCGACTTACATTAGTCCATATTCAGAAGAAAAAAACTAGTGCTTCTGTTACTTTTATGTGATATGTTATTTATATGTTTAATATAATGTTATGCTACTAATGCTTATCTATCTCCAAAACAGGTTGAAGTCATTTTATGAGGGAGGGGAACGGGAAATATTGAATGAACAAATCATGGTACTCCAAAACAAGGTAGGGACTAGGGAGAGATGTTTTTGTACCAGTTCATTTAAGTTTTCTGTCAATCTCACCTGTATTCATATTTATTTTTTGTTGAGAGTTCTACATTGCATGTAAGATGACCTGAAAAGTGTTGATAAGTGAGAGACATCCCTCACTTTATAAGTCGATTTGTAGGATTGAGTTAGGTCCGACCGAAATTCTACAATGGTGTTTGAGTCTATCCTAGATCCATTGGACCATCCATTATGAGTCACTCGGATCAGGCTCTAGCTGGAAGGTTTGGCACCAAAGGCCTTGCAATTACATTTGTTTCATGTTCAAGTGATGTGGATGTTCTCAATATTGTATGGCAACTGACTCTTTTTTGTCACCAATTTGGAGTTTGTTTTATTGTTAAATCAAGTGTTAGCCTGTTGTCTTTGCATCTCCAGCATTACCTCACTGAGTCACTTATCCCACATTCTTCTTATCTTTTTTCTTACCTTAACCAAGCAAATCCATATTAATACCTAGGGCATATTCCAGCCCTTCCAACATGTGCCCGGTTTTTCATATTTTTTTACCTGATTTGAAGTGATGTCAACAGAAATATCATCCTTAGTTTTGTCAAGAACATGAAATAAGTTGTAGTTGTAATATTTATATTATGGTGGCAGATATATTTGTATTTTAACATGGCCATCATGCGTCCATTTTCTGCAATGCCATCTGCCATAATTTCTTGCTACACATTTGGCTTGCTTTCATCCCTAATAATACTGATTTTGGGTCAACTGGCGTTTACATATTTTATTTGTTGTGTATTTCAAGTTCAGTCCCGGTTTGAGGTGGATATAAAACAGCTTCCCGAGCAGATTGATACATCAACCTACAGTATGTTCTTATCTATTCATTCTATTTCTGTTTCTAAGCACATTCATTCTATTTCTTATAATGGTTCTTTAAAACCGTTTAATACATTGCTTTCATTAAATCCTTCACCAACTTCTGTCAGCTGTATGTATCCCATTATATTATATTCTATTATAGTTAAGTTGCAGATTATTTCTTTTGGTGCCTCAAATATGTAGGGGCTGAAAGTTTTAAAAGTCATTGACATATCATTAGCTTTAGTCACAGTTTTTTATTTATGTTCATATTACCCACGAAATATCTGTAGGTATTTTACCCACGGAAAATCTGTGGGTAATTTACCAACGGAAAATATGTAGGTAATTTACCCACGGATTTTTCCTAGGTACCCATATCCTACTGATTGTCCGTGGGTAAATATTTACCTACGAGCGAAATAGCTACGGACCCGTGTCCGTGGGTATTCCGTGGGTAATTTTAGGTTACCTACAGACTTGCCGTGGGTAAAGATAAAATCTGCCGTAGATAATAACACTTTTTCTTGTAGTGTTAATAGATTAATGAATTATTTTCACCAACCTATTACCATTCAAATACAAATACATCGATTTTGCCACCTTAATATAAGGTATAGTAGGAAAATTAGAAAGAAATGTTTGTTTGTTTTGATAATAAGAAAGGTCTCAACCGAGAGTTTTAGTAGGATAAAATAAAAATGGCTAACATTTTAATGACAAGAATATACTTTCACAATAGGTGTATGTTAGATATTGGATATAGGGTGCTAAGGGTATTAGTTGGTTTCATTAGGAATCCTTAAAAATGTAAGGAAAATAAAGTCTTGAAAAAGAAAAATACAGTGTTGATGGAGATAGGTTGAGGTCAGTATAGGGCTGGACAGGCCGCGCGCCTCCATCGGGTCCACGGGTAGAATTAAGGGGTTTGAGAGGGTTGGCACAAGCAAGTTCGCGTTTGAGACTTTAAACCGTCAGTAACTGACCCATTTGCATAGGAATTTATGTTATAATATTATTATTAATATTTTACTTATTGGGTAGAATTAAGGAGGTTTGAGAGGGTTGACGTGGCATGTTTAAGTATGCGATTTCAAGTCGTCAGTTACTAACCTGCCTACATAGAAAAATATATTATAATATTATCATAATTTTATTTATTGGGCTAGGTTACTTACCACTTCAAGCCCAACCTTAATTTCACTAAGTGACTTTTCTAAATCATAACTCCCACTTCTTAGTCTCACACACAACAACCGTCCTGGTCACCTCTCTCTCACTTCAATCATTCTCACTTCACTCTCTCTCCCACTTTTAGAATATATGTCATACTCACTCATTGTCTCTCTCTCCTCAACCCTAGAAGACCGCCGGCTAGCGGCATACATTTATCTCGGTTTGATTTAGCCATATTTTTATGCTTATGATTTTACTTGGATTTAGTTACTTTTTATGCTTCTGAGTTAATAGGGTTTAGTTTCTTTTTTTTTCTTCATGTTATTTGCGTTATTTCTTGTTAGCAACTCAAGGTTTGATGTACTCATTTTTTTCTTGTTAGGGTTTGACTAACAATGTTTTGTTTTTCAATTTATATATTTGTTTGTTGGTTTTGGATTGTTGTCAAAAAGATTTCTGCATTTTCTAGATTTGAGAGGTGAAATGCAATCTTAATACATTTATTTACTTTATTTTTTATATTTACTGATTTTAATTTATATGACTAACTTTTTTCTATTTTTTATTTCATTGTCTTTGCCTTTGCCTAATTGTTTGCATGGATTTGTATATGGGTTTTTCATATTTGAGAGGTAAAATTAAATCTTAATATATTTATTTTTGTTAGTTTGCTTTTCTTTATCTATGTATGTTTATGTTATTCTCTAGTTTGGGTGTGCTTTTTATCTATTAACGAGTGATTGTTTTGTAGCTTTAATGCTTTAAAGGCTTGTTGAAAGAAAACAAATGTATTATTTATATTATTAGTATTACATCTTTTTTACAATTGACTTGCTTTTATTTTTTGCATTCATAAACAATAATTAATAATTTCTAACTACTGTTTTTTATCTTAGTTTGTGGTTTGGAAAGATGGATCAACGAGCTAAAAACAGTAGCAAGCAAGGGGTTGGAGCGCAAAAGCACTGTAAGTTTGTGCTTATGTTGTTTTTTATTTATTTATTTATTTAAGTTGAATGCTTATATTTCTTTTTTATGCCTCTATTTTATGTTTATACATTTCTTTAACTTCCGTTTCAAATGGATTTTTAAATGTATATTAGATTTTTATGCTTATAAATGTATGCTTTGTTGTTAACATGCATGCTTTCTTTTGAAGCTGTGATTGGCGTGTATGCTTCTTTAATTCAAGTGTATGTCTTCTTTTTAACTTGTGTTTGTATGAAGGTGACAACACAAGAAGGAGGGGTTGAATTGTGTTCACCAAAGTTGATAACTTTTTGCTAATTTGATGAAAGTTAGTTTTTATGAATTACTTAGATAAGAAGCAATCAGGTTTATAGGTAGCAAACAATGAAGACATAAATAATTGAACACATAGATTTATCCTAGTTCACCATTAACTTGGCTACATCTAGTCCCCTCATTCAGAAGACTTTAATCCACTAATTGAAATACCTTGAATTACAAACCACCTGACCCTCCAAGCCAGTCTTCCCAAACAGCCTGACAATCCCAGATTTTTGAAGAACTAACCACCTTGACCCTACAAGTCAAGTCTTCTCCTAACAACCTGACAACCCCAGATAGAAGAAGGAACTAAACCAATATTGGGTTGAATACAACAGATTGTAACTTTAAGTGTTTGTTTCTAACAAAGCTGATAATAATTATAACTCTCACACTCTAAGAAAAGAACACTCATAATATATTTGTAACTTGAACAAGTGTTTCTCTCTTTGAACTATAAGATGATTTTGAGCTTATGAGTTCTACTCTTTTCTGATTTTCGATGCTCTTCTTCTTCAGCCTTGAGTATCTATTTATAGTTAAAATTTGAGGTTCAATTTAGTCATTTTTTAATTCTGAATTGTGTCTTCTTCAGATTGAGTTTGTAAATTCTTCAAATTGATTATGTTTGTATTTTGTTTAGATTGAGTTTGTAAATTTGTGAGATCGATTCTGTTCATGTTTTGTTGTAGATAAATCTTGATCAAATCTTGATCAAATCTTCTTTTCAACTTAACCAAAGATTTTCTTCAATTATAAATTCGAATCAGATCTTATTTTAGATTTTTAATTATAAATATGAATCAAATCGTATTTTAGATTTTCTTCAATTATAAATTTAAATCAAATCTTATTTTAGTTTTTCTTCAATTTATAAATATGAATCAAATTTTATTTTAGATTTTATGTAAAAACATGAATCTTCTTTCATACTCTTTGAAGTCAAATATATTGTGCTCATAAAATACTTTTATTATCATCAAAACTCTAAGTATAAAGTCAATTTAGTTCCAACAATATTGTATGCTTTTGTTTATGCTTATAAATGTATGCTTTATTTTTAACTCGTGTTTCAAGTGCATGCTTATTTTTTTGAACTTCTTTTATAAATATGTTTTTAGAGTGTATTTTCTTTCTTAAAATAAATTTGTTTTCAAATGTATGTATTCTTTTTAATTTCGTTGTATGATTTATTTTTAAAATAAATTTGTTTCAAGTGCATGTAAATGTATACTACTATGTAATATATGCATATGCATCTTAAACATATGGTTCTTAAATTATGTTTGATGTATGTTTTTTTCTTCTTCTTTTAATTGTACACTTCTGTTTCTTTTTTATAAATTTTTTTAAATTTATTTGAATTTGAATACTTTAATTTTAACTTGTAATGTTTAATTACAACTACTGAAATATTTAATTACAATACAACCCTTTGATGGTTTCACTACAAGAAAAGATGAAAATACCTAGGGAAATTTATCCACAAACATAGTGTCCTAAGTAAATTATTAGTTATCTACGACTTTCCCATGGGTAAAGTGTAAAAACATAGAATTAAACATGCGTTTCAAAATCATAACACACATATGTAAACAAAAGTTATGTACCGAGTGGACTCTCAGTAGAGTTAAAAATGAAAGTATTTTATCTAATTATATACTTGGTTTTCATTCTAAACTAGAAATAAAGGAAATTAGAAAGAGAAGACAAAACACTCAGAGAAACGAAAACGGAAAAACTCTCACTGTCGCCGTTACCATCGTTGATTCTACTCTCACCGTCCAATGCGAGTTTATTCTTGTCTTCTCCATATTCCCACTGTCACGACAAAAAGACGTTTATCTTTTTTTTTTTTTCTCTTTTTGTTCAAGTCCCATGTAAAAACCCTAATTGATTTTGTTGTTCCCTTTTATTTTCCAAGTTTGATTTGGACTAGTATGATTTGTGTAGCTAGGAACTTAGAAAGTTTAGATTTGTGTTTCTTTATGTTGCATTCTTGCTTCTTTGCTTTGACGCTTTCTAGTATTGTTTATTGCTTCTTATTGCATGAAACCTTAGGTTATCTCTTGGTGATTTCTCACTTATGCAATTTCTATTTTTTAATTTTTGCATTATGGAGCTTTTGTATAGGAAAGATGCATACGAGGATAGGCATAGTTTCCGGCTTGTTGTCACTTGGACACTTTATGTTTTGAGAAACAATTATTTTGGCATCACCGTTTTAATCTCACAAGTCCTCAAGATTTTGTGACCATAACAACAAGTTCAAAATATATATATATATATATATATATATATATATATATATATATATATATATATATATTTGTTTTTAGGATTAAATAAGTTTTTTGTCCCTATAAAATTTTGAAATTTCGTTTTTAATCTTTGCAAAAAAAAAAAAAACATGTTTTAGTACATACAAAATTATTCTACAAGTTGTTTTAGTCCTTGCTAAAATGAAACATACTTCAGCTTTTAAATTTTTGAATATTTTTTGCAAACATGTTTAAAACATTATTAAAAACTCATCCGCACAAATATAGAAGTTTTTAACTTGAGATGAATTAAATATGAATTTTTGAAAAGTCATACGTTCAAGATAAAAGTCCTTAAAATATGGACCTAGAAATCAACTTTTGAGTTCATTTTTTGTGGAGGAAATTTTTATAGTGTTGCAAACATGTTGGCAAAACAATCATTCAAAAACACATGTTGATAATCCCACAGGGACTATAACTGCTTGCATAATATTTTTGTTGCTACTAAAATATGTGATTTTTTTTACAGGGGCTAATAACAAAATTTTAAAATTTTATAGGGACAGAAAACTTATTTAATCTTTGTTTCTATTTCTTTTGTATATAAAAAATCAAAGCATGATATAGATATGTAAATATTTACATAAATTCTGAACGTGTTGGAAAACACAATAAATGATGGGTTTTAATTGTGTTTTGACATTTCATAAAAGACTGTTGCTACATATAGTCCTGCCCTTACAGAAAGATTTTTCCTCAATACAATAGAGGACTTAATCCACTATTTCAATAATAGTATACAAATATCGTTTACTCTTCCTATTCAAGCTTTGAGTATTCTTCTCTAGCATGTCCAGACTGTCACTGTTAGAACCTTTCTTCAACATTATGGCAGCCTGTCGTTGAGGTTCATAAGTATTTTTTTACCTCTTCCTGTACCTCTTAGGGGTGAGACAACTATTGTCACTATCGAGCTGATTTACATCAATTCTAGTTTGTATCTGAATTAACACAAAGTCTATTTATAAGATTCTAATTCTCATTGAGAGGAGGTTACAAATCAAGTCCTATATCAATTCAAGTGTATGAAAACACTTTGACTGATTTACATCAATTTATAAATAACTCTCTACTGAGAGGATTTTTTATTCATACTTTTATTTTGATGCGCTCTTGGATTTTTCATAATTTCTTCTTAACACATTGTCTTTTTCATTCTTTCTCACATGCTCGATTGGCTGAACAAGTTTTTCTTAAATAGAGAGAAGAAATGTCTGTTGAGAATGTTACAGTTAGAGATCTTCAATCGCCATTTAATGCATATCAATTTTTAAGATGTATCAATGTATATCTTCATGATTGATTATGTGCATCTTCAATTTAAGAGGGAAGATCTCAGAGGATGATACTATCAAAGGATGTCACAAAGACTTTCAAACAATTAACATATTCAAGATGTTGGCCAGAGGATAAACAAATTTGTCTTCTTTAGAGCATCAACTATTTAGAGTGTTGATTTTTTCAGAAGTTGTTATTTCAAAGCGATTACTTCCATCAAAAAATTGATTTGTCTTGAGTGTTGGCTTTTTATCAGAGCATTTGACTTTTCAAAGTGTTGAATTTTTATTAGAGTTAGTCGATCATTTTGCTTGACACATTTATTAGAGGCAGATGATCATTTTGCTTGGCACAATTATCAGACTCAGAACATCCAGATTGTTGTTTGTATTTAACAGTTTCAACAGAGGCGTGTTCATCACAAGATCTAGCTTATACTAGAACAATGACTTAACTATCGTAATACTTGTGACTTATATATTATGATTTGCTCTATTAGTAAACAGAATTACTTGTTCATTTAGTTGATAATATTCTTTGTGTTTAGAAACCCTTAGATTATTATAACTAATTCACTTGTAATTTATGTTACCTTAAAATAGATAGTCATTAATATAAATCTTTGGCTTCTAACTTAATTTGCACACTTAGCAAATATAGTTGAGGATAATTGTTCTTTATTTGTTTGTTTGTGTTATCATCAAAACAGTAACCAGAGGATTGTAGCTAATATTGGACATGACAACACAAATCATGATAGAAAGGACTACATAGACACATGAAAAGACATAAAGCAAAACAAAACACATAAGACAAACAAGTACACATTGAATAATGAAATATATTGCAGAGTACTTGACCGATGACTGAAGAGGATGATTTAGCAAATTTATCATTACGACTTAAATGATGTCAGTCTCAAATGATGTTTCAAGTACGCTATACACCAGAGGCAAATATCTTCTCCTTAAGTAGACAGAGGAATGACTTTAGACCTTATAGTTAGAGGATTGCCAAAATATTTCTTCTTAGGTTCTAATATGCCAATGAGTTTGACCAGACAATGAGTTATTTAAACTCATTTATGATACATACTTCTTTAGTGGAGTGATAAGATGATGATCTTCCGTGAAAGAACTTTGGTCATTTACTTGCAATTCAGTTTTCCTTGAGGATAATCTTGTTTCAACCATTATGCTTGTTTCTGCTTAGAAAATTGTGATAAGATGACTAATTATGTTTGACCTATCTATTTTAAGAATTGTTGGTTTTAGCTTCATTTTAACCAAGGATGCTTGACCATTTCTTCTAAAGGTTGCACTACTAACCATTTCTTATAACGAGTTACCTGCACATTTGAACATATCTCATGGATCATTGAAGTTTTTAGAAAACTTCTCCCTGATTTGGTAGTTTCATTGTTGAAATGCATTATAATATTTCCATTACTTTGCACTAACAATTCTGTTATATCAACTAATATTTCTTTCTACTAGAACATAAATTTCAGTATTAGCATATTAATTCTTCTCACTGATTAACTCACTTTGCCTTATTGAAATATATGATTTTTGTCCAATTTTTCATTGAAGAGTTTTAAGAAACACAACCATAAGTTAGAAAAGAATTGAAAGAATTTTCAAAACATATATAACTAGATCTTAAAAGAAGATACGAAAGGGAGTTTCGGCCTGTTGGTAAAAGCAAATCACATGATGAAGTATTTTGTTAGATAGTTTTAAATCTAAGATAGTATTTCTCATATAGATGCGATTTTGAGATGTTTACTCTATTTTATGAGACACAGTAAGAATCATTTTTTGTATCTATTATTTTCTTTGAGTATTCAGTTATCTTAACGCATAGATTCTGTTTTACTATTCAAAATGCCATTGAAGAATGATTTGCATAAGAACAACTTTAACACAAATACTCTTGCATTAAACCAATAAAAAACAATTTAAAAAAGCTTTGCAAAGGAGATAAAATTGCATTTGAGAAATAGATGTTCTGCTAATGGATTTTATCTATTTTTCATATAACAATTATAGTCTTTACGAATAAATTTTTGTCAATCAATTTAGAAAAAAAAGAATACAAGATTGATCTAAAAATATACACTAATTCAGAGCATTTCACTAGTATTTCCATCAGTAAGGGATCTTTACTCTTGCACGGTAAAATGCCCCATCAAGAGATCGATCTCTGATACCAATTGAAGGTGCTCGAAAACACAAGAAATACGTGGTTTAAATTGTGTTTTGACATTTTAGAAAAGATACTTCAATTGCTTAACAGAAAAGTATGCTTGTTATCAAATCATTCAACTTACAATTTAAAGAACATAGATAAGAGAAACAAAGAGATAGAGGAACACAAATATTTTTATACTAGTTCACATTAGACTGTTGCTAAATATAGTCCTCCCCTTACAGAGAGATGTTTTCTCAGTACAATAGAAGACTTAATCCACTATTTCAATAATAGTATACAAATATTGTTTACTCTGCTTCTTTAGACTTTGAATATTCTTCTCTAGCCTCTTCATATTGTCACCGTTAGAACCTTTCTTCAACATTCTAGCAGCCTGCCGTGGAGGTTCATAAGTGTTTTTGTACCTTTTCTAGTATCTCTTAGGGGTGAGAAAATTGTTGTCATTATCAGACTTATTTACATAAGTTCTAGTTTGTGTCTGAATTAATACAAAATTTGTTTATGGGATTCGAACTCTCAGTGAGAGGATGTTACATACATAATCCTTTGTCAGTTCAAGTGTATGAAAACACTTTGACTGATTTACATCAATTCTACATAACGCTCTATTGAGAGTAGTTTTCATTCATACTTTTTTATTGATGTGTTTTTGGCTTTTTCCGAATTTCTACTTAACACATTTCCTTTTTCATTCTATCTCACATACTAAAGAACTCTCTTATTACTATATTATGATTTGCTCTATTAATAAACATAATTACTATAACATGCTAAGCCTGCACAACCTTTATTCTCAAGTTGTTGGAACAAGCAGGATTTTGATCAAAATCTGTTGAGTTATGACAAATATTTTTGTAGTGTTTAATTTCAGTCCATTAAATATTAATACATCTCCATATAATGTTATTAAAATCTCTATTACAACCCCTTAAATTATAATCCAGATTCTGGACCTTATTAAAAGTCAATAATTTTAAAATAAAAAGTTTAATGTTGTTGGTATTGGTTGATTAAGGCTCCTTCATTATTTCAGTGATGAATTGATTCAATCAAAATTTACCTACTATAAATATCAACACTAATGAAGCTGGTGAAACCACACTTGAAGCTGCTAGACCTAGATTGGATAATAATCAAGTTAAAAAGATAAAGAAAGCTAATGTAAGTGGTCCTAGGCAGTTACCTTAATGTTGGGAACACTTTAACAAACTACTAGTAAAGTTGAAGTAAAAACTACTATGTGTAAACATTGCCACAAAACATACTTATGTGACCCTCAAATTCATGGTACCTATAACATGAACTGCCACCTTACCAAATATGTCAAAAAACCACTTGTTGTATATGACGACCCCACCCAAACAATTCTTACATTTCCAACTCTAGAGGGATCTAGTATGGTTCCAACAAGCAGTAGATTTAACCTTCAAGCTTGTCGTAGGGTAGTTTCTATTTTTGTGGTTTTGGATGAATAATTATTCAAGGTTGTCAAAGGTGAATGATTTAAATACCTGTTGAGAACATTGCAACCCCAATTTACTATACCATCTAGGCGTACCGTAGGTTGTAGAACGAGAAACACAAAAAATGAGAGGTTTGATTTGTGTTTTATATTAAAACCGTTTATAAAAAGACTAAACTAAAGTAATGAAAACAGAGCGGATAAACCGAAAAATATTTATGTTGGTTCACCACCAACACAACAACTACGTCCAATCCCTTCAACATGTAGGATTTAATCCACTAATTCACCACTAAATCACACTTCCATTGAACACATACCAGTCAAACTTTCTGTGTTGGAGTCTTCTCAACCTTCTAGCTTAGTACAATCAAGTTGTTGAGGGATGCAACCACTACTGGGATAGGTTACAAAAGAATAAGTTTAGGTTTTTTGAAAACAAACTATCACAAGAGGGTGTTTTTAAAGTTGTACTCTCATAAAATTTTCTCAACACTAGGTAAAACAAAAATTAAGAACAAGAGTGTAGAGACGGTTGCATTATGCTTATTGCATTGTTTCTTGTGTTTTGCAAGTAAGGATTGCACATCCTTTTATAGAGATATTTAAGGTTTCAAGTTGTTGTCCTAATTGCAAGAAATCAACATGTATCATGAAGTTCCGTATGAAATCTTCTGAGATTGTTTCCCCATTAAAACAATTTCAAAACTCATCCTTGTAATTGATTGTGAGGTTCTTGGTATGAATACAAAAGGAGCATAGGATGCGATGATCAAAGCATGTCTCATAGACCTTTAGACAAATAACGAATTTAGGGTGTTTATCAGAGGATGCGCAAAAACTTTCTTCTTTGGAGCATTGCCTATCATCAGAGCATTAACTTCCATAAGAGTGTTGACTTTCATCATAGCATACATTATTAATCACAGTCAGACAATCAAATGCTTGATGCAATTATCAAAGGCAGACAATCACTTGTTTGGGTTAGTCATCAAATGAAGACGAATCAAAACATTGTTCGTATTTGCTAGAATTACCAGAGGCACGTTCACCAGACTTAACATAAGGAATTAGAAGCGGAGTCTTGGTGTTCCTTTGTCTTAGTCCAATCATCAAAGGATACAACGTAAGATCATACAAAATATACTTGATTTGGGAACTGCACACTTAATTAGAACATTAATGCTTTACATTGTTCCCACAAAATGATTTTGTTATCATCAAAATAAGTAAGTGATAGTTTTGAAGGTGTTGGAAAACACAAGAAAGGGGGTTGAATTGTGTTTTCTGATTATGAAAGTAATTTCGATGTCGTTACAAAAATTGTTGTTTATCAAAACATTCAACTTACTTTTATAAAACATGTTTAGACAAAGTAAGGTTGAATCGTAAAGAACTAAGATGCGAGAAATAGACGAAGATCAAGGAGACACATATATTTTTATACTAGTTCACAACAAACTATTGTTACATCAAGTCCTTCTTTGAAAGAGAGATTTTTCCTTAGTGTAGTTGAGGACTTAATCCATTATTTTCATAAATAGCATACAAGTATTCTTTACCCTGCCTCTTCAGGCTTTGAGCAATTTTCTCTAGCATCTCGAAGGTTTCGTCCTCATAACCTTCTTTATCGTTCTGGCATCCTACAGTTGGGGTTCATGAGAGTCGTTGTACCTTTTTAGGTATCTCTTAGAGGTGAGAAGGTTGTTGCCACTTTCAGTCTGATTTAGATTAGTTCTAGTTTGAGTTTGATTTGATACAAAGTTTGTTTATAGGATTCTAAATCTCATAGAGAGAATGTTATAGATCATGTCATATATGAGTACAAGTGTGTGAGTGCACATTGACTGATTTACATCAATTCTAACAGCTTTCTATTGAGATGATATTTCATTCATTCTTTTTTTATGATGTGTTCTTGGCTTTTTTGAGATTTTATTCTTAACACATAGCCTTTTTCATTTTCTCTAATCTTGCACGTAATGGATTGAGCGAGTTCTTCTTAAGTAGAGAGAAAAAGTGTCAGTTGAGAATATCACCGTTGGAAATCTTCAATCAACATAAGACATGTCAGACTTTAATATGTATCGATATATATGTTCATGAATGGTTTTGCGTATCTTGGTATCAAGACAGGGTTGCAGAGGATACTATGATAATATCTTATCTTAAAAATTTTCAGATAAGTAGCATATTCAAGATGTTCATCAAAGGATTTGCAAATACTTTGTCTTCTTTAGAGTGTTGACTTTCATAAGAGTGTACAACATAAATTAGAGTCAAACAATTAGATGCTTGATGCGATTATTATAGTTCTTAAATTAGAGTTCTTCTTAAATTAGAGTCATCTTTATCAGTGGCAGATGAACATATACTTGTTGCATTTATCAGAGCCAAACAATCCAAAACATAGTTTCATTCATCAAAGGCAATTGAACCAGAACATTTCTTGCATTATCAAAGTCAACTGAAGCTTGCAACATCAACCAGAGGATTGTAGCTAACAACACTTTTGCACTCACAAGTTCTTCAAACCAACTTGGTTCTAACATTGTTAGGGATAGTTTTCAATTTTTTTAGATAGAAAAGAAAGGTTTAAAGCTTTTTTTTAACTACGATTGCAATAGGGTGACTCTTACGGCTTATTCTTGAACTTCAATCTAAAATCTTAACTTTTTGACCCTTATAGCACACTTTGTTGATAACGAATGGAATTATCAAAAAAGGATAATTAGCTTCATAGTAAACACAAGAAATGGTGTTTGAATTGTGTTTCACCATTTCTGAAAAATACTTCAATTGCTTTACATAAAGATGTTCTTTATCAAAACATTCAACTTATTCTTATAAAACATGTTTATTAAGAATAAGGTTGAATCATAAAGAACTAATTGAGAGAAATAGAAAGAGATATAGGAAACACATATATCTTTATACTAGTTAACAATAGACTGTTGCTAAATCTAGCATCCGCTTATAGAGAGATTTTACCTTAGTACAATCTAGGAACTAATCCACTATTTCAATTAATAGCATACAAGTATTATTTACTGTACATCTTAATGCTTTGAATAATTTTCTCTAGGTTGTCTTTGCATAACCTTTCTTCAAATTTCTGGCAATATAATATTGAGGTTCATGAGTGTTGTTGTACCATTTCAGGTACCTCTTAGGGGTGAGAGAGTTATTGCCACTATCAAACCAATTTACATCAGTTCTAGTTTGTGTTTGTATTGACATAGTTTTTTTATAGGATTCTAAATCTCATTGAGAGGATGATACATATCAAGTCTTATATCAATACAAGTGTGTGAAAACACTTTGATTGATTTACATTAATTGTAATAAGTCTCTATTGATAGGATTTTCCATTCATACTTTTCTTTCGATCTATTCTTGGCTTTTTTGGAATTTCTTCTTAATACGTTGCTTTTTTTTTTTCATTTTCTCCCACACACTCGATGGAATGAGAGAGTTCTTCTTAAATACAATGAAGGAGTCGCCACCAATTTTATTTTTTATTTTTTCTCTTTAACCAATATTCGTTTTTCAGCCCTAGTAAGCTTGTAGCCTCAAACCCACTTATCTCTATTCTCAGGAAATTCCACCAATTCTTTGGTCCCTTCTTCATCCTTCCCCAAATCGTGCCATGGACGGTGTCCTCTACTCAACATGAATTTAGCCACCATAATAGTAGTTCTTGACAGATGTGGTTCTATAGGTGTCATGTCGATGTTAGCGGTGTCCCCAATTTCTACGTTTGGTAGGAAAACTCTAGAGCATCTTATGTCATCTTAACAAAAGGTGTGGTGGATAACTTACTCGACAACAAGTCTTCTTCTCCTGACATGATTACCAATTGGTCGTTTACCATATACTTCAACTTTTGATGTAGGGTTGATAGCACTACACCAACAAAATGGATCCATGGCCTTCCACCAACAAGCAACTATAGGCGGGTACAATATCCATCACGTGAAACATGATTTCAAATGTAATCTGGCCTATTTGAACAGGGAGTTTGATCTCTCCCATCACTTCTTTGTGAATCCCATCGAAAGCTCTAACAACCATGAGGCTTGGTCTCATATGTGTACCATCACAAGATACTTTTGCTAATGCCAATTTGGATATGACATTCAACGAGGAGCCATTGACAATGAGGATCCTCGATATCATATCGAGGCACATTACAGATATGTGTAGTGCTTTATTATTTCATCTTCATGCAACCGACAATTCATCATCTATGAAGGTTAGGTGGTTGTTAACAGTGATGTTATTTATGGTGCCTCCAAATTTGTCCAAGGTGATGTCAGGAGTGACACAGGCCTTGTTTAGATTTTTCATCAATAGCTTGCGGTGGGACTCAAAATTCATCAATAAGGACAACATTGAAATCCTTGCAGGAGTATGGTTAAGATGGTCAACTACTTTGTATTCACTATGTTGGATGATTTTGAGAAACTCACGAGCTTCTTCATTAGAAACCTTTTTCTTATTTTCTACTTTCTCTTTTTCAACTTCTTCTGTTACAATTACTTTCTTTTTCCTTTTTTCTTTGTATGCCTTCTCAGACGCCCCTATTATTTATTTCTATGATGTTTATGGGAGTGTATCTGACCACTTCTATTCATCCCTCATATCCTTGAAATGTTCGTGACATCGGTAGTTTTTGAGCTAGAAATATCTTCATTCTTCTATTCTGCCAGATGCATCTCTATATTATAGTTCCAAGGTACCACTTTAATGTCTTTATATGGAAAAGGGCTTGGTATCTGAACTATTATGATGCTTAGATCACTGGGGGAATTCATAGTTTCCCCCTTAGTGAAGTCAATGAATAGTGGCTTTGGGATGGTTATACAGAGTGTGTCTTCTGATTAGGTTGCGATTACACCGTCAACCTTTCCCAACGACCTATTTGAACGATGCCCATGTTTTTTAGTTTTTGAATTTTTTTTTGAACTCATTGCATTCTTCCTTGGAGTGATCTTCATTGAGGTGGAAATTGCATCTTGCTTTCCCTCGAATTAACCCAAATTTTCATAACTCAGAGAAAATCATCCCCATTGGGGTCTTAATTCTCTCGACCTCCTTTATTAATTGGTGATTCTCTTCGATAGCATTAACTATTGGCCCACCATGGTCTAGGAGGGGATTGTATTTCACACTAGCCTCGTTTTCTTTGAAATTCAACCATCCAGCTTTAAACAAATCGGGCACCTTAAATTTTAAAGCTAGACAATTTTTAGTCAAGTGTCTACAACTCCGGAGTGGTAATCGCATGCGGTGTTTGAGTCATATCCTTTTGGGAAGAGAGGTTCCATAGGTTTCCTTGGATATAGTTCAACCATAGAATTACTAACGAAATGCGGTAACAATTTTGCATAAGTCATAGGGATTGGGTCGAAGTGTATGAACTTCCTCCTACGATGGTTTCTTCTTTGGCTCTCACAGGAATCTTGACTCCATTGTAGGTTTTGACTCAGGGTACCAAAAGTGCTTGAGGTTTGTAAGGTTGCAGCGGTGTAGGGGTGATGCACAAAAGAAGGATTAGTTGGGTTTGACTACAACAAAATGGCTTTCTCCCTCATTCTTCTTATTCGCACATGCAAGCGACTTCTTTGCGTTATTTACTCCGGTATAGTGGGAAGCAATTTTTTGGCTTTTCAATCCCATTTCTACTCTTCAGCCTTTGGTGATGAGATCTTCAAAGCCATAATTGCTTCCTCCGCTTTCCCCTTTGATAGCTCTCAAGCGTTCTTTTAAGACTTGCCATTTTCTTTAGATTAATGGCTCTCGAGCGATCAAGGTTCATGATGTATGTTTAACGTCACCAGCGTAGCTTCTATAGCTTTTCCTTACAACGAAGAGCTAGGGAAGCCCAAAAAAAGGGGTGAAGGTTGCTCTTGAGGAACCATGCCAGTACTATGTTGTGGATTTGTAGCCCCGACTAGTGGATTGTTGTTCAGGATATAAGTGTCTATTGGTGGGGTATAACATGGTAGTAAACCATAAGGTGGAAATTGTTGTGCCTTCCCATGTTGATAATTAGTGTGGAGCACCGCCCGGTGGATGAACAAGAGTGTTTTGCGGCACTCCCTCATCCACCAAAGGATTCCCATCATTTCTATTTCCAAGTGCTTGTAGAATCTCCAAGATCTTGGTTATTTGCCCCTTGAGTTGGTTCACCTCTTCTCTTATTTCTGTTTGCTTTAGCTCATCCGTGATTTTTTACTATGATCGTGTCTGATAACAGTGTCATAGCACCAGTTTTTTTTGCTTGTAGTGTTATTTTTTATGTGAAAGAATATGGCATGAGTATGCAATGTGATGTATGACAATGTAATTGTGCATGAACATTAAAGACCTATTTGTTCCTTGTAAGTGAATATCTTAACCAATAATAAAGAGAGAACCATGGAATCAAAAGTGGGGCCAAAAATTATTTCGTTAAGAAAAATAGAAATACAAGTTTTACCACAAATGAGAAAACAAACATAACTAAAAATGAAAGTAGAAACATAAACATGAAATTTGAAAGTCTAATGAGCAATCAATTTTTTCATTTGCTCGATTAAAGTTTTACAATTTTCTATAAAAATGGAGATCTCATGAGGGGTAGAGACATAATTAACCATCTCGTCAACAACTCTTAATAACGGTGGAAAAATCTCCAATAGAAGAGTTAGTCAAATAAACGAGTTTGGAAAAGCGATCCTTCCAAAACATTCCTTCTTGAACAAGTCTCTCGATAGTGTCCTTTTTTGTATGCATCTCATCTTCTTTTCATGCAAGTTCAAATTGGTATGCCTCAACGATATCTTCTTGACATTGCCTTTCTTCCATGATCTTTGTAACACCCCGAGTTTAAAACACAGCGCGGGTGCATATTTTTTTTTCTTTTTATCAATAGTAAAATAATTTTCCAGATTTAATTAAAATAAAGTTTTTCGTAATCTCAATAAATACTCAATTCTGGAAATTTAATAATAATAAGACATTTTTGGAAAATAATAATGTCATAACATTCCCAAAAGTCAATATCAGAGTGCGGAATAAGTAGTACAACGATTGTTTTTCAAAATAAAAACAAAATACATTTCCAGTTCAAATCCTAATACATCAAGTCTAGTCTGATCATGCACTAAGCTACAGTAGCACGATCTCCACCGTATCCTCTATAAGTCTCGTCTCCAGCCAACCGTCCGTCCTTCTGCGTTGTCCACGGATACTCCGTATGTAAAGATCAAGGGAAACTAACGACGTTTCCGTCGTTAGTGTATCCGTCGGTAGGACGGGTTAGGGTAACATCTGACGGCATAGCCCAAAGTCCACAATATAATAGCAAGGGTCACCGACCGAAATTAACAAATAATCACATAGCATATAATTCACAGCAACAATTATGTCCATGGTATAACATATGATGATGAGGAAAATAATCGTGCTCATTTGAATTTTAATGACATATATGCCTTTTCAAAAACAGCAACCAATTATTATGCAATATGTGGTAAGTACAAACAACACCTCAGCAAATCACAATCATTAATTCATAAATTCAGATTCTGGAACAGTACTCACACACATTCAATTTCCACTCATTCATCATATAATCAAACGTGACCCACTGGTCAATCTCTCAATGCAATATGTATATGCTCATGTATACAATTTTCTTGGAATCACCAAAGTGCAGTCGCTCAACAGACCAGCACATTATGTTTGACATTAACGGCCCTCAAGACCAGGGTGCAATCGCTCAACAGATCAGCACCAGTGCAGACGCTCAACAGTCTAGCACGTTTGACATATACCAAGGTACAATCGCTCAACAGATCAGTACCTAGTGCGGTCGCTCAACAGACTAGCACTCATGCAATCGCTCAACAGATCAGCATGTGGCTGCGCATTTCAGGGTACAGGTGCTCAACGGTCCAATACCAGTGCAGTCGCTCAACAGACCAGCACCTATATACCAAAGTACAATCGCTCAACAGATCAGTACTTAGTGCAGACGCTCAATAGTCCAGCACTCATGCAATCGCTCAATAGATCAGCACGTGGTTGTGCATTCCAGGGTACAGACGCTCAACAGTCCAGTACCAGTGCAGTCGCTCAACAGACCATCACTCGTGCAATCGCTCAACAGATCAGCACGTGGCTGCGCATTTCAGGGTACAGACACTCAACAGTCCAATACCAGTGCAGTCGTTCAACAGACCAGCACCTATATACCAAGGTGCAACCGTCAACAGATTAGTACCTAGTGCAGACGCTCAACAGTCCAGCGCTCGTGCAATCGCTCAACAGATCAGCACGTGGTTGCGCATTACTCTGTGGCCCATCGCGGGTACCACTTGACTATGCAATGCATGAATATGCAATGTTTCACTTCTCTAGAAACAGAATGCAAAATCAGAAAATTCATGCTTTTTATCATGTTTTGAATATCTCAGCACAGTCAGAATTAACATCATCACAATCATGGAATTTCTGGAATTTTACGAATTTGTATTCGAATACAGCTTCTCTGTATTCGAATACAGAAGCCAAAAATAGTGCAGAATCACACTCTGTATTCGAATACAACGCTCTGGTATTCGAATGCAGAGGCAGTCTCGGTGCACAGAACAACATCTTTCATTACATCAGTAAAGTTTCAAAGAACTTCATCACAACAACTTCAAAATATCACCAAAAGTTCCATTTTAATTCCCCACACCAATCCCAACATTTCCCAAACACTCAGGGTTTACAAAACACTCTTAAAAACTTGGAAATTCTGGAAACTCGAATCTGTATTCGAATACAGAAGCATGAAACTGCAATTTTAACATTCTGTATTCGAATACAGAAGACAAAACCTTGAAAAATTCAACATTTTCTCCCAGATAATTAAGGTTTTCAAAACATCATCCTCTCCTCTGCAAAAATATTTCAAGGACTCCAATTAAAATCATTTTAACCCTTCTCAAGGTTTCTCAATACTTTAAAATGCATATCACAATGTTTAAAACTTGATTTTCTAGAAAACACGAATCTGTATTCGAATACAGCTTCCTTGTATTCGAATACAGAAGCTAAAAACAGTGCTTCTGGAAAAAACACGAATCTGTATTCGAATACAGCTTCACTGTATTCGAATACAGAAACTGAAACTAGTGAAAATCTGCATTCTGTATTTGAATACAGCATGCCTGTAGTCGAATACAGATGCAAATACAGTGTTAAAAATCCCACTTATGTATTCGAATACGACATGGTCGTTGTAACACCCCGAGTTTAAAACACAGCGCAGGTGCATTTTTTTTTTAAAATAAATAATTGAAATGAGTTTTTCAAAATTAATATCAAGGGAATTAAAATAAAATCAATTCATTTCAAAGATTATCACCCAATCAGTGTCAGAGTGCGGAAAATACAGCGGAAAAAGTAATACATTAATTCCCAAAATAAAATTACATTTCCCAAAATTCAAAACCCTATACAAAAGTCTAGACTGATCATGCACTAAGCTACAGTAGCACGATCTCCACCGTATCCTCTATAAGTCTTGTCTTCAGCCAACCGTCCGTCCCTCTGCGTCGTCCACGTAGACTCCGTACGTAAAGATCAGGGGAAACTAACGACGTTTCCGTCTATAGTGTATCCGTCGGTAGGACGGGTTCGAGTAACATCTGAGGGCAAAGCCCAAAGTCCACAATATATAGCAAGGGGTCACCGACCGAAAATAACAGATAATCACATAGCATATATTGCACAACAACATGTATAATCATGGTATAACATATGATGATGAGGAAATAATCATGCCCATTTGAAAATTTATGACTTTCATGCCTTTTCAAAATAGCAGTTAATGATTATGAAGTATGCGGTAAGTACAAACACACATCAACAAAACATAGTCATTAACTCAGAATTTCAGATTCTGGACAGCACTCACACACATTAATTTCCAACATTCATCATATAAACAATCGTGACACACCAGTCAAATCACTCAATGTAATGCGTATATGCTCATGCATAATTTTCTTGGAATCACCAAGGTGCAGTCGCTCACAGACCAACACAAATTTAACGGCCCTCATGACCAGGGTGCAATCGCTCACAGATCAGCACCACTGCAGTCGCTCACAGACCAGCACTCGTGCAGTCGCTCACAGACCAGCACGTTTGACAAAACCCAAGGTACAATCGCTCATAGATTAGTACCTAGTGCAGTCGCTCACAGACCAGCACTCGTGCAATCGCTCACAGATCAGCATGTGGTTGCGCATTTCAGGGTACAGACACTCACAGTCCAGTACCAGTGCAGTCGCTCACAGACCAGCACTTATATACCAAGGTACAATCGCTCACAGATCAGTACCTAGTGCAGTCGCTCACAGACCAGCACTCGTGCAATCGCTCACAGATCAGCACGTGGATGCGCGTTACTCTGTGGCCCATCGCGGGTACCACTTGACTATGCAATGCATGAATATGCAGTGTTTCACTTCTCTAGAAACAGAATGCAAACTCAGAAATTCATGATTTCCATCATGTTTAAAATATAACAGCACAGTCAGAAATCATTATCAAAAATATGACCAGACAGCTAGGCAATCATCAACACTTTGAAATGTTTTTCCCAACCACTTAAAAATTCAGCCACAGTGTTCAAAATTGGGATTTTCTGGAATTTTTCGAATCTGTATTCGAATACAGCTCCTCTGTATTCGAATACAGAAGCCAAAAATAGTGCAGATTCACACTCTGTATTCGACTACAGCCCTCTGGTATTCGAATACAGAGGTAGTCTCTGTGTGCAAAACCACATCTTTCACAATATCAGTAAAATTTAAAAACTTCATCACCACTACTTCACAATCTCATCAAAAGTTCCATTTAAATCCACTACAACATTCCCAGTATCCCCTAAATACTCAGGGTTTTCAAAACACTCTTGAAAACTTGGAATTTTCTGCAAACTCGAATCTGTATTCGAATACAGATCATCTGTATTCGAATACAGAAGTATGTACTGCAGTTTTAACATTCTGTATTCGAATACAGCATGCCTGTAGTCGAATACAGAAGACCAAACCTTGAAAATTTCAGCATTTCTCCCATGTCCTTAAAGGTTTTTCAAAACATCATCCCTTCCACTTTAAAACCATTTCACAGACCTCATTTAAATCATTTAAATCCTTCTCAAAGTTTCTCAAATACTTTAAAACTCACATAACAGTGATTAAAATTGATTTTTCTGGAAAACACGAATCTGTATTCGAATATAGCTTCCTTTATTCGAATACAGAAGCTGAAAATGGAGTTTCTGGAAAAACTCGAATCTGTAGTCGAATACAGCATGCCTGTAATCGACTACAGATGCGAATACAGTGTTAAAATTTCACTTATGTATTCGAATACGACATGGTCGTAGTCGAATACAGAGGTTTAGTCAGAAGCAAAAATCCTTCTTCTGTATTCGACTACAGGGGCTCGTAGTCAAATACAAGTTTTGAAAACTTAGGGAAAACAGAACTTGACAGGTTGTATTCAAATACACACTGGTTGTATTCGAATACACCTTCGAAAAACCAGTGAAATACTTCCTGAAACATCTACACTTTTCAAACTTTTTCTTGAAAAACAACAACCAAATATCAACACAGATTCTGCATTTTCTAGAAAACACTTCCCTCATTTAAAATCCCTTTTTCCTTTTTAAAACATCAACACCACCAGAATCATCACAAACAAGACCAGATTCAGAATCACTTTCATCACCAGAATCTCACAACATAAAACAGAATCAGAACCAGTTTATCCAAAACAAAGATAGATGATCAATCATCAGAACACCATGCAACATTTCAGTGTTCTCACTCCTCAGAACAAACATGCAACATTTCAGTGTTCACACTAATCAGAACAAACATGCAACATTTTAGTGTTCACACTCATCAGAACAAACATGCAACATTTTAGTGTACACACTCATCAGAACAAACATGCAACATTTCAGTGTTCACACTCATCAGAACAAACATGCAACATTTCAGTGTTAACAAAACACCAGAGCATACATACGTGCATTCAGTTTTCCCAAAACACCAGAATGACAAGCAAACATCACAGAACTCTAAGCACCAACAGGATGCATTTTGCATTTTAATGCCATTTTCAAATCAGTTTTAAGACATGCGTTTTTAATCATAACTAAAATGGCATGCAAACATTTTCCAGCATTCACCCAGAAGTAATACAACATTTTTTTTTACCAGTAAAAACAGCCAACAACAACTTATCAGAATAATCACTTATCACAAAATGCATTTTCTCTCAAAATGTCATTTTTGAAAATAGCTTTTCTTTTCAAAACAGAACTGAAACAGCACAATTTATGGCCCTAATGCAGCTAAAAGATGGAAGGTGCCCTTACCCTTGTAGCGTGCTCTGCTATTTCTCTTGTTCCTGCTGCGTTCCCTTTTCTGCGTCCAAAAATGGTGAAATTGTTCCCTGAGTTTGCTGCTGCAAAATTGGGTTCTTTCTCTTCGTATTGAGGTGGGGATTAACTTTACTACTGGGGGTTTTCAGGTTTGAGGCTTGGATTCTCAGTTAATGGTGTTTAAAGGATTTTCCCTCTCTTAAATTTGAACTCGGGAATGGCAGAAACAGAGACAGAATGAAGGAGTGATGAAGTTGGTACATGCAATATGGGCAGTAAGGAGGAAGGAATGGTGTTCTGACTTCACCATCCTTCTCACTCCTATTTATAGACTCTCATGGTGCCACCTCACTTGCCACATGTATGATTTTCCAGCTTTTTAATTATCTTGCAATTAGCCACTAATCCTTAATTAGTGGTCCGATTAATTTAATTACTTGAAATTAAATTAAATTAATTTAATTCTTCATCCAATAATTTTAATTCATACTTCAAAATAAATATTTATATATATATATATTCACTCAAAACATACATATATTAAATATTTACAAAAATTCCCAAAATGCCATTGACATTAATTCCAATATTAATATTTAAAATTAAGGGTCTTACAATACTACCCCCCTTAAATTAGTTTCGTCCTCGAAACTACATGTCCGTAAATAATTGAGGGTATTGTTCCTTCATTTTACTTTCCAATTCCCAGGTTGCGTCTCCAGTAGTCGAATTCCAAATCACCTTGACTAGTGGGACTTCCTTGTTTCTCTACTGCTTAATCTTCCTGTCTTCGATCCTCACCGGAAATACTTCAAACGATAGGTTGTCCCTTAGTTGAATTGTGTCTGGCTCGATTACATGTGTCGGGTCTGCAATGTACTTCCTTAGCTGCGACACATGAAATACGTCGTGAATATTGGACAGTATTGGAGGTAAAGCAATCGGATAGGCCAATGGTCCAATACGTGCAGTAATCTGGTATGACCCAATAAATTTAGGAGTCAACTTCCTTGACTTAATAGCTCTACCAACACCAGTTGTAGGCGTAACCCTAAAAAATACATGATCACACTGCTCGAATTCCAGAGGTCTGCGACGCTTGTCCGCATAACTCTTTTGACGATCTTGCGAAACCTTCATCTTCTCTTGTATTTTCTTGATCTTCTCTATGGTTTGTTCCACCATCTCTTGTCCGACAATCATACTTTCTCCGTCCATATACCAGCATAAGGGCGTTTGACACTTGCGTCCGTATAATGCTTCATAGGGCGCCATCCCAATGCTAGCGTGGAAACTGTTGTTGTAGGTGAACTCAATCAATGGCAGAATGTCATCCCAACTCCCTTTGTCATCCAACACGCATGCTCTTAAGAGATCCTCTAAGGACTGATTCGTCCTCTCTGTTTGTCCGTCTGTTTGTGGATGGTAGGCTGAACTCAATTTCAGTTTTGTGCCCAAAGCTTCATGCAGTGCTCGCCAAAAATGAGACGTGAACTTCGGGTCACGGTCCGATACTATACTTGATGGAACGCCGTGTAACCTCACAATCTCAGCGATGTAGATTTCCGTCAGCTAATCTACCTTATAAGTGGTCCTTACCGGTAAGAAATGTGCGGACTTTGTCAAACGGTCCACTATTACCCAAATTGAATCATTCCTTTTCCTTGTCTTGGGTAGACCTGTTATGAAATCCATGGAAATGTTGTCCCACTTCCAATCCGGTATGTCCAAAGGTTGCAGCATTCCAGCAGGTCGTTGATGTTCCACTTTCGCTTTCTGACAAGTCAAACAAGCGGATACATATTCTGCCACATCCCTTTTCATTCTTGGCCACCAAAAATTCTGCCTTAAGTCCTGGTACATCTTGGTCGCTCCAGGATGAATACTTAACTTACTCTTATGAGCCTCTTCCAAAATTGCTCTTCTCATTTCTGCAACTTCCGGTACACAAATTCTTCCATTACACCTCAGAATATTATCTATTCCGACGCTGAACTCAGTTGTCTATCCTTGCGCTATCAGATTCCTCTTTTCTTGGATCAATGCGTCATCTTGCAGGTTTGCAATCTCCTCAAGTAATCCACTCGAAATTGTTATCATCCCACACTTTAACACTCCTGGTGCAAACTCTACGTCCAAGTGTAGGTCTCTAAATGTTTCCCACAACTCTTGTTGTCTGGCCATTATCATTGAAGATACTGACACACTCTTCCGACTTAATGCATCAGCCACCACATTGGCCTTTCCAGGGTGGTACTGCAATGAGAAGTCAAAATCCTTGAGAGTCTCCATCCATCTTCTCTGACGCATGTTCAATTCCTTCTGGTCGAACAGATACTTCAAGCTTTTGTGGTCACTAAACACGGTGAACGTGCATCCATAAAGGTAGTGTCTCCAGACTTTTAACGCAAACACTACAGCAGCAAGCTCTAAATCATGGGTAGGGTAGTTCCGTTCGTGAGTCTTTAACTACCTTGAGGCATAAGCTACAGCTTTCTTGTGCTGCATCAAAACACATCCCAGACCTTGGTGAGATGCATCACAGTAAACTTCATATGATTCCTCTGGCTGTGGCAGAACTAACACTGGTGAGGTTGTCAATTTCTCCTTTAACAGCTGAAAACTTTCCTCACACTTCTCCGTCCATGCAAACGGCTGATTCTTCCTGGTTAGTTGTGTTAGAGGAGCTACAATCTTAGCAAATCCTTCAATGAATCTTCTGTAGTACCCCGCTAATCCGACAAAACTTCTTATGTCTGTGACAGTCTGGGGCTGTTTCCAGGCAAGAATGGTCTCAATCTTTGCCGGATCCACAACGATTCCTTCTTTGGTTATTACGTGTCCCAAGAAATTCACTTTGTCTAGCCAAAATTCGCACTTCGACAAATTGGCATACAGCTGCTTCTCGCGTAAGACGTCAAGAACTTGGCGTAGGTGCTCTTCGTGTTCTTCTTCATCCTTGGAATAAATCAAAATATCGTCGATGAATACCACCACAAACTTATCCAAAAACGGGCTGAATATCCTATTCATATAATCCATGAAAATTGCTGGTGCATTCGTAACTCCAAAAGGCATAACGAGATACTCATAATGTCCGTAACGAGTTCTGAAAGCAGTCTTTTGAATATCTCCCTCTCTTACTCGAATCTGATGATATCCTGACTTCAAATCGATCTTTGAAAAGACTGCTGCACCCCTCAATTGGTCCATCAAATCGTCAGAAGCAAAAATCCTTCCTCTATATTCGAATACAGGGGCTCGTATTCGAAAACAAGTTTGAAAACTTAAGTAAAACAGAAACATTGACAGGTTGTAGTCGAATACACACATGTTGTATTCGAATACACCTTCGAAAACCAGTGAAATTTTCCTGAGATTTCCACTCTTTTCAAACTGTTTTCTTTTAAAAACAACAACCAACACCAAAATAGATTCAGCACTTTTCCAGACAATACTTTCCCCATTAAAATCCCTTTTCCTTTTAAAACATCAACATCACCAGAATCATTTACAACAGAAACAAAATCAAAATCATTAACACCAAATCATCCAGAAACAGAAACAGAATGATCAATCATCAGAAACATCCAGATTTTCAAACCATCAGAACAACACATAGCATTTTAGCTTTCTCAATATCAGAATAACGTGTAAGCATTTCAGCTTTCACAACACATCAGAATAACATGCAAGCATTTCAACTTTCACAACACATCAGAATAACAGGCAAGCATTTCAGCTTTCACACACATCAGAATAACATGCAAGCATTTCAGCATTCACACACATCAGAATAACATGCAACATCACAGAGCAACAAAACACAACAGAATGCATTTTTGCATTTCAAAACCATTTTCAAAACAGTTTTATGAACATGCACTTTTAAATCATGTTTGAAATAACATTCAAGACATTTTCCACTTTCCTACATAAGCAACACAACTTTTGTACATTCAGCCCCAACAGAAATCATCACAGAGCTTTTAAAACATCAAAAATGCATTTTTCATTTCTTTCAAGCATCAGGCAAACCAGTTTCAAAACAGTGATGAAAACACTAGTGATGCCATGAAAATCATGCACTTACAGCCCTAATGCATCTAGAAAGTGGAAGGTGCCCTTCCCCTTGTAGCATGTTCTGCTGCTTCTCTCGTTTCTGCTGTCGTTTCCGTTTTCACGCCAAAAACCGGTGAAACTGTAGTCTGTGTTTGTTGCTATGAAACTGGGTTCTTTAGCTCCGTAATGACGTGGGGAACAACTTTAATAATGGGGGTTTTTTGGTTTGGTGCTTGTATTTTCAGTTAATGGTACTTTTGAGAAACTCTCTCTTTGGTATTTTGAAATCGTGAAACAGCCTTAGCCTTCAGAAAACAGGGAGCAGAAATGGGAGAAGAGGGTACTGTTACATGCAACACTATTACATGCAAAATGGGGAGATGTGAAGTTCTGCTCTTCCTCTGCCTCTTCACGTGTACTTATAGAGTTTACTCAAGTGCTACCTCCTCAAAATAATATTAAAATAATGCTGGATCTTCCAGCACTTAATCATTTTGCAATTAGCCACTAATCCTTAATTAATGGTCCGATTAATTTAATTACTCGAAATTAAATTAATTTAATCTTCATCCAATAATTTTAATTCATCTCCCAAGATAAATATTTATATATATATATATATTTATATATATATTTACTCAAAACATACATATATTAAATATTTCACAAAAATTCCCAAAATACCCTTGACATTAATTCCATAAATAAATTCTAAATTCTAAGGGTCTTACAATCTTGCTTGCACATTCTGCTTTTACCCCCTCTATTTGTTGCTTAAGATTCGCTTCTTATCGATAGGTGACTTCATGTTTTTCTTCAGCCTGAGACCTTGAATCACTGCATCGTCCCTTTCTTGACGTCTGAGTCTCAACTATTCATTTGCACCCCGCAAACATATTCGAGTTCTCTCCTTGCTTTATTCTTCCTCTCTTGCCCTTTCTTGTACTTTCTCAGGCATAAGGGATTGTTGGGTATTCTTATACTCTAGATATCTATAAGCATGGTGAGCTCTCTCCAATTTCTTTAGTACTGAAAAATTATTTTGTTGTTACTACTTTGTGGGCAAGGGCGTTGCTATGAAAAGGCAACTTCATCTCTAATGCCCTCTTTTTCACCTAATTATGATATTCCTCCTCTGTACCACAACTTCTAGGCCCTAATTCTTGACATTTTCTAACGACACCTCCCCAAGACTTATGTAACACCCCGAGTTTAAAACACAGCGCGAATGTATTTTTTTTTTAAATAAATAATGAAAATGATTTTCCAATTTAATTCCTTCAAAAGAATTGAAATAAAAAGTTTCCTTTAATCCATTTCTTAAAAATAGTACGTCGTGGATTAATTGATGAACGTAATTAAATAATTTCATCAGAAATATCACTAAGTACTTATCTTTGGAAATTAATATTAAACATTAATACATTCCAAAATATCAGTGTCATATCATACCAACAGAAAATATCAGAGGGCTTGGTTTAGCGGAAAAGTAGTACAAATATTTCCAAAACAAAACAAATTACATTTCCAGCTCAAATCCTATACATCAAGTCTAACTGATCATGCACTAAAGCTGCAGTAGCACGGATTTCCTCCGCATCCCAAACAAGTCTCATCCGACTCCGCCGCTCGCCTCGATGTGACCTCCTCCTCCTCCTCATCATCATACAGAGAGGGATCAGTCTCCTCTGAAGTCAGATTAATGCATAGTCTCGGTCGCTTCGGCGGTGCCGGAATCTCATAACAATCATCGGAGATCCTAGACGGACCCGGAATATCAGCTGCTACTGGCCTCGGCTCTTCGTTCTTCTCTTCCGTCTCAGTTGGATGGTATAACTGTAGTCTCCTCCAATCACCGGGTTAGGAGTCACCACTTCTACGGTGGCCTCCGTCTCAACCCCTCTAGCTGGCTCCTCAGCATCATCAAAAATTCCGTACGCCTCCTATATCAAATGAGAAGGCACAGGAAAATCAATCCTCGCATAGCTGTGCTCCACGTAGCACACCACTCCATTAGTCCTACAAGTCCTCTTCAATCTCCCCGTGTAAGTAGCCCTGCTTGAGGTGGGGTCGTAAACCCAAGCAGTAGGCACGGCACGATCAATGAAGTCGAGTGACGTTTCCGTCGTCTCGGGACCCACGGGTGGCATGGGTTTGGGGGGCATCTGAGGGCAAAGCCCAATTTCCACAATATAATAGCAAAGGTCACCGACCGAAATTAACAATTAATCACATAGCAGATATCTCACAACAACAATCATATTCATGGTATAACATATGAGGATGATGAAAATAATGATGCTCATTTGAAATTTAATGACATATATGCCTTTTCAAAAACAGCAGCCAATTATTATGAAAATATGTGGTAAGTACAGCCAACACTTCAGTAAAACACAACAATTAATCAAAAATTCAGATTCTATAAAGTACTCACACACATCAATTTCCAATCATCATCATATAATTCAATCGTGACCCACCGCTCAACAGATCAACACGTGGCCGTGCATTTCAGGGTACAGACGCTCAACAGTCCAGTACCAGTGCAGTCGCTCAACAGACCAGCACCTATATACCAAGGTACAATCGCTCAACAGATCAGTACCTAGTGTAGTCGCTCAATAGACCAGCACTCGTGCAATCGCTCAACAGATCAGCACGTGGTTGCGCATTACTCTGTGGCCCATCGCGGGTACCACTTGACTATGCAATGTATGAATATGCAGTGTTTTCTCTTCACTGACACAGTATGTATTATCAGGAAAATTCAACCTTTCCATCATCTTTCAAAACATTTCAGCACAATCAAGATTATCATCATCACAATCATGATTAAACAGTCAAGTAATCATTAACACTTTGCAATGTTTTCCCAAACTCTTAAAATTCAAAACACAGTGTTTAAAACTGAGATTTCTGGAAAATACGAATCTGTATTCGAATACAGCTTCTCTGTATTCGAATACAGAAGCCAAAAACAGTGCAGAATTACACTCTGTATTCGAATACAGCCCTCTGGTATTCGAATACAGAGGCAGTCTCAGTGCACAAATCAACATTTTTCACTACATCAGTAAAGTCTCAAAAACTTCATCACCACCACTTCAAAATATCACCAAAAGTTCCATTTTAATTCACTTTGCCCCTTCTCAAAGTTTCTTAACACTTTAAAATTTACAAGACAGAGTTTAAAACTTGATTTTCTGGAAAACACGAATCTGTATTCGAATACAGCTTCCTTGTATTCGAATACAGAAGCTAAAAACTGAGTTTCTGGAAAAACTCGAATCTGTATTCGAATACAGATCCCTTGTATTCGAATATATAACTGAAACTAGTGAAAATCTGCATTCTGTATTCGAATACAGCATGTCTGTAGTCGATAACAGGTGCGAATACAGTGTTAAAATTTCACTTCTGTATTTGAATACGACATGGTCGTAGTCGAATACAGGTGCTAAGTCAGAAGCAAAAATCCTTCCTCTGTATTCGAATACATGGGCTCGTATTCGAATACAAGTTTGAAAAGTTCAGTAAAACAGAAGCTTGACAGGTTGTATTCGAATACAGTCATGTTGCATTCGAATACACCTTCGAAATCAGTGAAATTTCCTGAGATTTCAACACATTTCAAACTGTTTCTTTTGAAAAATCAGCCCAACCCCAAAACAGTTTTATCACTCTTTTAAACCACAAAACTCAGACTTTCACATCAATACAGATTTTCCAGAAGGAAACACTTTCATCATTTTAAAATCCCTTTTCTTTTGAAAACATCAACAACACCAGAATCACTCAAAACAGAAATAGAAGCAGAATCATCAACACCAGATTCATCATAAGCAGAAATAGAATGATCAACATCAGAATCATCCAGAACCAGAACATGCATCTCCAAAACAACATGCATGGTATTCTCCAGTATGCTTACACAACCAACACAACATGCAAAGCATATTCCAGCTTTCTCACACAAACAGAATCACATTAATACATTCATTCAAACAGAATCATCACATAGCAGCAACCAACAGAGTGTGTTTTCGCGTTTTATAACAACATTCAAAAAAGTTTATGAACATGTATTTTAATCATCTTTAAAATAACATGCAAAACATTTTTCAGCTTTCCCACACAACCAAACAACATTGCAGTAACAACCAGAACAGTAATCATCACAGATTCATTACACATCACAAAATGCATTTTCTTCATTTTTTCCAAAATGTCATTGCAAAATAGTTTTTCTTCAAAACAGTGATGAAAACATCAGTAATGCTATGCTAGTTATGCATTTACAGCCCTAATGCAACTAGAAAGTGGAAGGTGCCCTTACCCTTGTTGTGTTTCTGCTACTGCTGCTCACGTTTCTGATGCGTTCTCGTTTATGCGTCAAAAACTGGTGAAACTGCAGCTTGCGGTTGCTGCTACAAAATTGGGCTCTCTGACTCCGTAATGATGTGGGGAACAACTTTTGTACTGGGGGTTTGGTGTTTTGGTGCTTGGATTTCCAAGTAATGGAACTTTTGAGGAACTCTCTTTTTCCTCTTTGAAATCGTGGACTGGAACCAGAAAACAGGAAACAGAATGGGAGGGAAAAGGGGCATTGTTACATGCAGTATAGGCAGTGAGGGAGGAGGAATGGTGTTCTGATTTCACCATCCTTCTCACTCCTATTTATAGGCTTGTGTGGGTGCCACCTCACCCGACACTTGTCTGATTTTCAGCACTTTACTCGTCTCGTCGCAATTAGCCGTTAATCCCTCAATTAACGTCCGTTAATTTAATTACTCGTAATTAAATTAATTTATTCTTAATCCAATAATTTTAATTCATCTTCCAAAATAAATATTTATATATATATATATATATTTACTCAAAACATAGATATATTAAATATTTTACAAATATCCCCAAAATACACTTAAAATTAATTCCAAAATTAATTCTTAAATTTAAGGGTCTTACAACTTACGTATTCTTCGCAACAGGCTAGCATCACAAATGTGTCGTCCACGAATGACAAAATTATTTTGTTACATCCATCATCAATGGTTTCGTCATAAGATAGCCCAGTTGTCTCAATGCCACATAAGAATTATAATTTATACACTCCTTAGTTCCATAAGGGGAACATCAATAAAGACACCACATCTACAAATCACTTTATTTATATCCTGACTTCGTGAGTACCACTAGGTCGTTCATTCGTTTAGATTTGCCATAATATTGGCCCATTTCTCTTTGCTCTTAGTTCTTAATTGATGTATGTCTTGGAAAACATGTTTGACGAAGCAAAGATAGAGTATTGGTGAGCAGCAATAGATTAGGTCCCCCTCTTTCTCACGACGGAAGTCGAGCATGCAATAAATGTTAGCCAAAATTGTCGGTACTAGGTTCTCACCTATATGCTTGTGGGCCAAAAGGACGTTTATCGCTGCAAAATCCACAAAGTCCTTAATGTAACATCCAAATATTTTATTTTTATATTTTACCTTATTAGGAGTAGAGATAATTATTCTAGAAATCTGTTGGTGATGGTTACTAGTTTTTAACTTAATTGTATTTTGTTATTTTAACTTTTGATGATGATAATAATAATAATAATATAAAGAAGCATGAATTGGGAAACAGACGTAAAAAACAAAATTATATTAATTTGGTTGAATATTTAGGGTTTTAATGGGCTTAGGTTGAAATCAACACTTTCCCCAACTCTAATGATAAAAAAGAAAAATCGACGCCTCCGATTCACAATATGAATACTCATATACAATCTCTGCGAGAAAGAAAGAAAAAGAAATGGCTTAGAAGAGAAAAAAGAAGATATTCAAGAAAACCTCTAATGGAGTTACTGATTCATCCCCTCAAGTGTAGCATATTTGGAGCAAAGACTGTTGCGTAAAAATTTTAATAACGACACTCATATCGGTAAGGGCATCACTCTAATTATATCTATGTATGGTTGTGTTTATTCTTGAATGTGTGAAATTAGATATATGTTATGCTGAAATAATTTTCATCAAATTGTGGAAAATAAATGTTATGTGATACGTTGTTATAATGGTTATGCTCGACATGTTCAAATTGTTGAAAATAAATGTTATGTGATATGTTATTATAATGGTTGTGCTTGACATGTTCAAATTGTGGGAAATAAACATTATATGATACATTATTATAATGGTTGTGCTTGACATGTTAAAAGTGTGGAAAATAAATTTTATATGATACGTTGTTATAATGGTTGTACTTGACGTGTTATGGTTAATTCTGAAGGTGCAAATATCATGTCGTTAATAAGTTAATCTCGCATAATATTGGTGATTTACTACAAAAGTGTACATTCATGCATTCATAGTTGTGTGGTACATTCATAGTTGTGTGGAGCCCACATATCCTTGGGGGATTTTGAGTTAGTGGTGTTGCTTGGAAGGATCCATGAAGCCCTTGCGGGGGAGGTAATATTCTGGAATAATTGCATTGGCATATAAATTAAGTAATAAGGTTTGTTTGGGTATGCATCTTGATTGAGATGTGGTTAGTTTTTGTAAAGACAATTGAATTATTGTATCTACTGGTTGTTTTGATAAATAAGTGTTATTAATTATGTAGATATCGTACTGTTATTTTTATTTATTGGTAAGTACTTGCGCACCCGGAGGAGTTTTCGGAGGAATAGATGGAGGATCTCTTTTAATTTTTAGGAGGGGAAGTAGTTGTCTGGTTTAAGGAATTTATTTCCGTTGAACTCTAGTCTATACCATATATTGTTTTTTTTGGTACGATATATTTGAATCCTAAAACTTGAGTATTAAGTTATCTGATTGAGATACTTGGGGATGTTTAATTAATCATGGATTGTTTGTTCGAGTTTACATGTTTAATTATATATTTTTCTTGCACGAGAATTGAAGTATTTTCAACAAAAAAAAAAACAGATTGTATTTTAAACGTAGTATTTCAAGATAATGTCCCAAAACAGTGGGAGTTACACTTAATGCTTGGAAATAAAACAATTCCATGTATAATTAAGGCGGGCGCATCCATAAAAGTGTCCCATTTTTCATCTCTTGCTAAGTTTACCACTTTCTCTTCAAGTTATTTTCTTGGGAACCCGATCAAATCATCTTCATCGATTCTATTTTCTTCGATTTCCTTTATAGGGATATCGTATGTTTCAGCAATTATTTTCATTGAGGAGCAGTGTTCCATGTATTGGTAAGGTTTGCTCCCCTTCATCGGATATCCCATTATTCTTTCGAATTCCACCAACATTAAGGCCAACTGAAAATCCCCAATGGTGAAACACCTAAAATGAGGGTCATAGAATTGGGCCAACGCTATAAGGGCATCCACATGCACATTAACTTCAAGTAAATCCAGAATTTTGCAAAATTTCCCCATAAAGATTACATGTTGTACTTTTTCAACTTCCGAGCAAGATTCTTAAGGTTGCTTACATTTGATTTGAGAACCCTCATTGGCAAGGTCTTTCTTAATGGAATAATGTCCGAGCCGCCATTTGATCCCATGTTTCCTACGGTTAAAGATATTCACAACAAACCTTAATTTTATGGTTCTAAAAATGATATGATAATGATTTTCTTCAAATGGACCATGATAAAGAATATGACGGAAAAAAAAACATGGCGATGAGGAGAGTGAAAAATTGCATGGATACACTAGAGGGTAAAAGTGAACATGGCATAGGGTAGGTTTTATTTCTTCTCATATGTACATGTGATTTACACAGTTATTTTCTTTCTATGTTTTTTTTTTCATGTGAACTTTTACTATGGGCAGCTCTATAGTTCTAAATTGGTTCCTAGAGTACACACCTCAATTCTAAAATATTAAACTAATTAATAGGTAAACTATTAAAATGGAAATATTCTAGAAAATGTCAACTCTAAGTGAGACTTTCATGACAACCAAACAAGATTTATATCCAGAAAATTATCATTACACAATCTCTAAATTATTTTAGGTTGCACTCAGCCCGAGTATAGAGCTCACTCATAAGTGTGTGAATCGTGTTAGGATAATGTATAGAAAAATAAATAAAATAAAAATAAAAAATCGTCACAATGAAAATAAATTAACATAAACAGATAATTATATTCACAATATAACAAAACAATAGGATAATATAAATAAAATAATAAATAATTAGATACAATTAATTAGATCTGTTTGTCCACAAAAAAGGAATCGCCACCAATTTTATTTTATTTTTTTTAAAAGAAAAAATTAGATAAAACCTAAAATAAAGATCTTGAACAAAAAAATGGATTCGAGAGTCGATTACGAGTAAGAAAAGTAATATTACCCTACATTGTGCATTAAAACGGTTATCCTATAATTAATTGTATACGGATTAATTATTTATTTTACCCCATAAAAAGAATAATAAAAAAGAAAAATAAATTATTTACATTAATAAAAGAAGGGAGAAATATTTTTTTAGCAATTTGGTTTGACGAAGGGAAGAACTTGCTCCTAGGTATCCCCAAGAACAAAGAAGCTAATACATTGCATTTTTTTTAAAAGGATACAATACAAAGAAGCTAATAAGAAGAATATTAGAGGAGGATAAGAAAATTGATATTTTACTAGTGATTTGGAAATTTAGTATTAAGAGGATAAGGGGTTAATCTATATCTAAGGGATGCAATGCTTTCTACTATGGTTGCCTGCAACATTTCACTTGAGGTGTCTAAATTGAATCTGAGCTCAAGAAAGTAATAAAGATATGTGAGGTTGTTTTGTTTGAGGGTGTAGAGGGAGATGAAGGTTTAGTTTGTTCAAGTTTAGAGGGGGTTGTCGTTAAAATCTGGTTTTTGGTAGAGGATTCACATGGTGTTGTAGTAGGTTCAAAAGATATATCATTACCACTAACACTACTAATATTTAGAAGAGGGATTTGCCTTTTGTCTCTTCCTCAAGATAAGGTTTGCTTCATCCTCATTGGCATTTTCATCATCTTCTTCCTCTTTCATCCTCATTGACTGCCCTTTTTCCTTTTCTTTTCAAACTCTTGAGATATTCTTGGTAGAGCAAAGCAACTAGGGGGCATCTATTGGCTAGAGTGTTACATCCTAATGTACTCTTGGATAACCTCTTTATTGTCCTCTTCAAATATTGGAGCAGAGGAGTCTCCAACCAAGAAGGCAATGTTTTGGGATCCACCAGTTCGACCAATGAGCATATGAACTTCAATACCTGGCTTTATGTTGTCCTTGGCAACAATAAGCCTCATTTTAATGATTTTGTCGATGTTAAACATTGATGTAGTGAATGGGCCTCATTTCACAAATGAGTTTTGAATGTATGGAAAAGTTAGTGCCAATATTCACTGCAAAGACTAGACTAATGCCAACATTTCTTCATATTCATTTCTTAATATTCCACCACAAGCTGTAGGGCCTAGACTTCCCAAGGTAGCTCCATCTGTATTACATTTAATCTGAGAGGAATGAATGCTGCCAAATAATTTCTTTGATCACTGATGCTATGGGAGGATGAACCTTAACGTGAAAAATCTTGAGAATTGTGGAAAAAGCTTTTTATTTGCTTTTAATGATTGAAACAATTTACATGAGTAGGTTTAAATAGAGCTATAATATTAATTATATACAATCATATTAAGCTTAAAAATCAGGAAATAATTATTTCCTATATATGCTATAGCTAAGAAAGGAAACTAATAATAACATATCCCAAATGCTAGTTGTATAGGACACAATCTAATAATTATGATTGATTTCCATAATCTTCTTCACTCCCCCCTCAATTTGGGTGATAAATATTTATCATTACTAGAAGATCTTATGTCTTCAAAAGTGCTTCTTGGAAAAGATTTAGTTAGGATGTCGGTTGTTTGGTTATATGATGATACATGAGTAACACAATATTGCGGTCAGTCTTTCCTTTTATAAAATTCATGTCAATTTCCACATGCTTTGTTCTATCATGATGAACTGGATCCTTTGCCATGTTGATGACAACTTTTTTTTTCGCATAGAACTCTCATTGAATGTTTAATAGGAAATTTGAGTTCTTCCAACATCTGTTTTATCCAAATTCATTCACAGATGCCAAGGGTCATGGCTCTTAGTTCATATTCAGCACTGCTCCTGGAAACCACTTATTGTTTCTAACTCCTCCAAGTAACCATGTTATCCCATAAAAAGAGCAATACCCACTAGTTGACTTATAGTTTGTTGCACAACCTGCCCAGTCTAACTCTATGTACACTTAACGCCCTTATGTCCATTTTTCTTGAAAAATAGACCTCTTTTTGTTGTGCCTATAAGGTATTGAAGGATCCTCTTAAATGCTTTAATGCTGGCATATAAGAGATTAAACATATGGCAACTTGCGATACTCACCGCAAATCCAATGACAGGCAATACTGGGACAGGTTATACTAGGACAGGCAATACTGGGAGTTAGGTGGATTAATTTTCCAGCTATGCTTTGGTACATGGCTCTATATGTTGGATAATTATCACCTTTTGCACTATTTTGTGTGTTAATTTCATAGATATGTTTGTTGCCTTGCACTCGAGCATCCATGTCTCATGAAGTAAATCCAATGTGTACTTCCTGTGGGACATGCAAATCCCGTCCTTTGTTCGAGCTTCCTCCATTTCTAAAAAGTACTTAAGTTTCCCCAAGTTAATGACCTCAAATTCCTTTGCCAAGAGTTGTTTCAGATGTGCCACCTGCTCTTAGTCACCTCTAATGATTACAATGCCATCAACAAAGATAATAAATAAGGGTGGTTACCTTTCCTTCTAGAGAATGTTTAACAAACATTGTGTGGTCTGATTGACATTAAGTGAGCCCATCTTTAACAACTTGGTCAGTCTATCAAACCAGACTCTAAGAGACTGTTTTAGCCCATACAATGACTTATGAAGCCTGTAGACCTTGTCCTTGGTACTGGATGTTTCAATGCCTGGAGGAATTTGTATGAATACTTTTACTTCAATCTCACCATTTAGGAAGGCATTTATGTTTAATTGATGCAATGGCTGGTCCAAATTTGAAACTAAATTATTACATAAATTGAGTTGAGTTTGGCAACTGGAACAAAAGTTACCTCAGAGTCCACTCCATATGATTGTCTGAGTCCCTTGGCCACCAATCTGACTTTGTACTTGTTTAAACTCCCATCAACATTGTATTTGATAGAGAAAATCCACTTGCACCCTACTAGCTTATTTTCTTTTGGTAAAGCAGTGGTCTCCTAAGTATTCTTTTTAGACAAGGCTTGTATTTCGTCATTTATAGTTGTTGTCCATTCTGGTTGTTGGAAGGCTTCTTGAATATTTCATGGGATAAAGGTGTTGTCTAGAGATGTCACAAAGGGCATGTATCCTTGAGATAATTTTCCATAAGACACATATTTCTCTAAGAATGATGGGTACAATTTCTGACCCCGTTTGTTACAACAATGGGAACATCAAGACGACTATTATTAGTACAAACAGGTTCAGATATATGAGTAGAATTACTTTACGAAATTTCATATTCAAAGTCCTGGTTAGATTCATGGCTTTGCATTTGGATTGTGCTAGACTCTATCGCCTTCGGGTTTCTTCTTATTCTAGTGTAAGCCTTTCAACCATGTTCTTGAGAAATAGTAAAGTCATAATTATGTTTGGGAGAAATTTGGTTTTCTTCTTACGCTATTGGGTTTACTAGTGGTGGCTCAGATTCATTGTGTTTGGTTGGTGTGGTATGAAATATAGGACTTGGTTCTAAATCCAAAAATTGGAGGTCTATAAGATCTTGTTGAGCTGTTGATAGTGGTATTATCTTCCGTTGAATTTCACTTTTTGGATAAAATGACTAATTCTCAAAGAAAGTCACATCCTTATGGTGACTAAAGTACCCTAGAAAAATACATTTGATGGATTTGTGATCAAGTTTGGGGCAATTTAGGTTGTGGTTATGCACAAAGGTTGAGCATCCAAACAGGTTTAAAGGAATTGAAGTAATGATTCTACTAGTTGGGTATGACTTTTGAAGGGTTGAGTGTGGAGAGTTGAGGTTAAGGACACAAAAGGGCATTCTATATATGAGATAGGTTGCAGATAGTATAGATTCTCCCCAAAACTATTTTAGTACATTTGTATCCATCATAAGAGATCTTGTCACTTCTAAGAGATGGCGATTTTTTCTTTCTACCACCCCATTTTGTGGAAATTTTTAATATTCCTCTTACTTCTAATTTTTCTTTCATGAGGAATACCATAGTGGTTTTTGTATGATCATCAAATAAGGTGACAAACCACTTGGCACTTGTAATTTTGTTGACTCTGGTGACCCTCAAACATCACTATAAATTAAGGAAAAATGTTTGGAGGGTTTATATGGTTGGGTAGGATATGGGTTACGTGTATGCTTGGCTATTTTACAAACTTGATACTGAAAATTGTTATTATTTTTATTGAACAATAAAGGAAACATTGTTTCCAAGTACATAGCATTGGGTGGCCTAATCTATAGTTACACAACATAATGAATTTCTCATTACTTCGAAGGAACTACTGCACAAGAGTTTGTAGTGGCTTTATTCTTATGATCTTCAATCTGAAGAAGATAGAGGCTTTCACATACTTCAACATTGCCATTTGTTTTCCCAAACCTGAAACCTGAAATTCACATAAGTTATGGGAGAATTTAGTAATATAGTCCAAGTCTTTTGTCATTTTGCTAACGGACAACAAGTTACGATCAATTTTAAGAACATAAAGAACTGAATTTAGAGTAATATTTTGTGTAATCACTATTGAACCTCTACTAACCAACCTTGAAAGTGTACCATCAATTATTCTTATCGTTGAATGGTCTTGACATGGATAATAAGAGTAAGAGACATTTATGTCTCTAGTCATGTGATATGATGCTCTAGAATCAATAATCTAAGGTTTTGTTTTTTCTTTGCAAGTATTTAAGACATATAGAAAATGACCTTGTTGTGTTATTTTTGTTGTACTAACATTTTTTCCAACACTTTGCATGGTTTGTTTGAGAAGTTTTTGTAGAGCTTCCATTTGTTATGTGTTGAAGGGAGTGAGATCAGAACTTGTCTCTCCTTCTTGAGATATATATTGAGTTGTGCTACCTCTAGTTTCCCTGTTCCGAAATGGCCTAGCATTGATTGGTTTTCTATGGACGACCCAACAATTTTCTTTAGTGTGCCCTGATTTTTTGCAGTGATCCCACTAAGGCATATTCTTCCTATTCGGTGGTCTGAACTGATTTCTTCTAACTGCCAAGACAAAGCTCTCAATGGATGGGGCTGCGATGGATGTCCCCAACATGACTTTCCTCGCTTCTAACTTCTGAGAAGGCTTCTTGAATTTTAAGAAGAGGTTTGGTTCCAAGGATCCTTCCTGGACTTCATCAAGATCCTTGCTTAGTCTTAAAAGGAGCTTGTAGATTTTATTTTTTGTCCACTAGCTCCTTGTACTTCTTTTGATCCTCCGTATAGCTCCATTTTACTTTTTCATATACGGCCAATTGATGCCAATGTCTACTAAGTATTTTAAAATATTCAACAAAAGATGAATCTCCTTGTCAAAGATCATGGAGTATGTTTTTTGTCTCAAACAAAACACATGTATTATCCACATTTGAGTAAGTCCCCATCACTGCATCCCATATTTCTTTAGTTGTGTCATAAAACATGAAATTCTAACCAATTACATTTGTCATGGTGTTGAGCAACTATGGCATTACTAAGTTATTCACAAGCTGCCATTTTTTGTGGCTGGTGTCCTCCTTAGGACAGACAGTGTCTCATGTGATGTAGTTTTCTTTCCTTTTTCCTTAGAGGAAGATCTTCATTGATCTCACCTATTGGGTATAGTTTTGGCAATTTAATTTGTGGTCAATGATAAGGTGAGTAAGCCCATATTTGAGCTAATTGAAAATGATCCAGTCTCCACCTTAGGCAACTCTTCATATTTTTCTCCCATGGTTGGACAACGCTAGGTTATGAATGGTTCAGACTGAGCTTCGATACCATGCAGAAAAAGGTTCTTATTTTCTTTTTTATGATTGAAACAATTTACGTATACAAGTTTAAATAGAGCTACAATATTAATTCTATACAATTAGACTAAGCCTAAAAATAAAATAAAAAATAATTATTTCCTATAAATGTTATTGCTAAGAAAGGAAACAAATAATAACATACCTAATGCTAGTTGCACATGACAAAGTCATATGATTATGATTGATTTGCATAATCTTCTATAAGAACAACAAATCTCTGATGGAATTGGATGAAAACTGCTTAGTGTAATTTTTCAAAGAGAAAAGAAGTGGAATTGCAACTGTTACTTAAGTTATCGTATGTGGATAGTTTATTATGCATAAGTCTCATAGCAAAAAGGGATTCATATGGTGGAATTGTTTGGTTCCAATATGATCTTTGCCCAACCAATATTCTATCCAACAAGTTTATGAAAGAAAACAAAATCATCTTTGAATGTTAACTCACTTGAATTTAAATATTTACACAAAAGCTGGTCTTTTTTTTTTTGGCGAATTGGGATTTAATATGTTGCACAATATGTAGAAGAGTAGGATAAGTTTTGAGAATAGTGAAAGCATATTCCACTAGTAGTTGTTGATGAAGTTATCCACTATAATCTTTGGCAGATTGTACACATTTCTAGGAATGTTCAAAATATCTAAAAGAGGAGTCTCACTCCATGAGCCAATCCAAAAATTAAATGTTTCACCATTTCCTAAAAGCCAATTGTTATTTTCTACAATTTCCAAGAATTGGTTTTTGATACAAATTCATATTGATGAATAAATGTCATAATTGATTGGTCTATGGTTCCTAATAATCTTGCTTCTAAGGAAGATTGCCCATTGAATTGTAGACTATAGTAATTCCCAGGAAAGCTTCAAGTTTGCACCTTCATTGATCTTTGTCAAGGACATAATACTATGTCCTCCTTTTGTAGTAAGTGCACAAAATTTATGTCATGCAACTGTCACAAGTTTTCTCTTATATATCTCACCACTCTATATGAAGTTTCTCATCCACTTTTTCATTTCCTTATTAAGCTACACAACAAGAAAATAAACAAGGAAGTTTATAGAGAAATATTATTGATAATTGTTATATTATCTTTGACAAATAGGGGCTTCTTTTATAAGAAAAAGTACAATTACTCAGCTTCTTAAATTTATGAGTAATATAAAGAAATAAAAAAAACAGAAAAAAGATGAATAATTCTAATTATGACAAGATATTTCAACACCCCCCCC
>JBBPBO010001986.1:29084496-29398909 GCA_037974295.1 Cicer cuneatum | reverse complement strand
CCCCCCCCCCCCCCTCCCTCAAATTGGTGCATAGTTATCAATCATGCTCATTTTGCTTATCAAATGTTCAAAACTTGTCGTAGTCAAGCTTTGGTCAATATTAGTTGTTTGTTGATTTGAAGGAACGAATGGCAAGCAAATAATACCAAAATCAATTTTTTCTTTTATGAAGTGGCGATCAATGTCAAGGTGCATTGTCTGATCATGTTGAATCGGGTTTTGGGTTATGCTTATAGTGGCATTGTTGTCACAATATAACTTCAGTGAAAGTTCCACCACTATCTGAAGTTCTTTCAAAACTCAAAATCCACATACCTTCACAAATTCCTTGTGACATTGCCCTAAACTCATCTTCGGCACAACTTCTTGCAACCACTCTTTGTTTCTTACTTCTCCAAGTTACCAAGTTCCCCCACACATATGTGCAATACCCCGAAGTTGACTTCCTATTTGTAACAGATTGTGCCTAGTCTGCACCGGTAAATACTGCCACATTCTGTAAACTGCTTAGAGATGTTCTTCATATAGAGCATGCATAAATTGGCTGACAACACTAACAGAGAAGGCATTATCCAGACGAGTATGAGCCAAATATATCAGTGTTCCAACTAACCTTTGATATCTTCCATTATTAATCGGGGTGTCTCCTTTCTCCCAGAGTTTGACATTTAGGTCCATATGAGTGTTAGCTGACCTACAACCATTTATACATGTTTCTTGTAAGAGCTCTAGAACATGTTTTCTTTGAGAGACTATTATCCCTTTTTTTTATCTCACCGCTTCTATGCCAAGAAAGTATTTTAGGGGACACAAGTCTTTGATTTCAAATTTTGCAGCTAAACTTTTTCTTTAGTTTCTCCATTTCTGCCACATTATTACCTGTAAGAACAATGTCCTCAACATACACTATTAAAACAAGTATCATTCCATTTTATCTAAACTTTGTGAACAAGGTATGGTCAGCTTGCCCTTGAGTATATCCCTGTTTCTTTATCAACTGAGCAAATTTTTCAAACCACGCTCTCAAATATTGTTTTAATCCATACAAAGACTTCCTCAGTTTGCATACTTGGGACCCAAATTTGTCTTCAAAACCTGGAGTGCAGTCCATATACACTTCTTCTAAATCACCATTGAGGAATGTATTTTTAACATCTAATTAGTAGAGCGCCCAGTCCAAATTAGTTGCAAGAGATAAGAGAACTCTAATTGTGTTAAGCTTAGCAACAGGGGTAAAGGTCTCTGAGTAGTCTATGTCGTAGGTCTGAGTAAATCCTTTAGCAACCACCTAGCTTTGTACCTTTCAATTGATCCATCAACGTTGTACTTCACATTGTAAACACCCATAGTTCTTTTACCAACCGGTAGAGTCATAACACTCCAAATTTTATTCTTTTCAAGAGCTTTCATCTCCTCAAGAACAGTTTTCTTCCACTTTGGAACCTCTAGAGCTTCATGTACATTCTTTGGAATCTCTATGCAAGACAAGTGACAGGTAAAAGTAGCAAAAAAGGAGGACAAGTTTGAATAAGATATGAAATTAGACATAGGGTATCTAGTACATGATCTAATAGGTTTCCTAAAGGCTATTGGAACATCTAGATCAGTGTATATAGGAGTAGGATTAGTAAGAATTTTACCTATTTCGATTGGTTGACTTTCACTCAGTTCAGATTCTCGGTTGAGCTGAGGAATAGGGTCTTCCACTAATTGATCTAGGTTCCTTCTTACATATACATTTCCTTTCCAAATTGGATCACCCTCTTTAAATCTTTTTTTTGTTTCATCACAAGGATTCTTACGTGGTGATATTTGATTTTTTTCTAAATTATATTCCAAAACAGCATTTTCTTTATTTGTTGCCTCAGATTCAGTAAGACCCTTACTCGTGGTTGAAGTAGAATCACTTATTGTTTTTGAGGCAATTTCTTTAGGTGCAGTAGTAACAGAGTTATGTGAGAATTATGTGATGTATACACATTTTCTGAACAAAAAAAAAAACAGATTTTTATAAAATTGAAGGAAATCATTTTCACTTGACTTCCCCCTGAAGATGATTCTTCTCAAAAAAAAGGTAACATGCATTATGACAAATATTTTCGTTGTACTTGGATTAAAACATTTATAATCATTCTGAGTGGATGAGTAGCCAAGAAAAACACATTTCATAGCATTGGGTTCAAGTTTACTAAGATGTTTATGTCCATGAACAAAAGACGTGCATCCAAAAAATTTCAATGGTAAATTAGCAAAGATTGATGCAATGGAAAAATGTTTCTAGAAAATTTGAAAAGGTGTTTGAAATTGTAACACATGTGATGGCATGCAGTTAATCAAATGTGCAACTGTCAAGACAACCTCACCCCACAAATATTTTAGGACATTGGTAGAGAAGAGTAATGCTCCTGCCACCTCAAGAAGGTGTTGATTTTTTGTCTCTGCAATTCCATTTTGCTGAGGTGAGTTAAGATGTGAGCTTTGATGAACAATTCAATTTTATTATCTGAGCTACCTCATATTTTTCTTTTAATAAATACACCCAACAAAGTCTAGTATGATCATCTGTAAAGGTGATAAACCATCTTTTGTTGGATAAATAACACATCGTATTAAGCCCCCACACATCACTATGAATCACCCAAAAAGGTTTTGAAGGTTTATACTCATGTATTGGAAAGAATTTCGATGATGTTTAGCAAACTCGCAAATTTCACATTGAAATGTGGAAATATCTTAACAAAAAGGTTTGGAAATAGAAACTTTAAATATTTAATACTAGGGTGGTCTAACCTCAAATGCCACAATATAATATCATTCTTATTATTTGAAACAAAAAAAGATTCAACTAAAGAACCTATTGGTCCGAATTGGTGTATGTTTTTAGGTCCATCTTCAAGATAGTAGAGTCCATCACTTTGCTTAGCACTACCAATCATCTTCCCCGAGATCAAATCCTGAAATACACAATGAATGTCAAAAAAATGAGCTTCACATTTTTTATTTTTGGTTAATTTACTGACAAATAATAGGTTGCAAGCCAAATTAGGGACATGTAAAACATCTTGAATGGTTAATAAAGGAGATAAAACAATAGAACTTTTTCCTGCCACAGCTGAAAAAGAGCCATCGGCAACCTTAATTTTTAAAATTACATCCACAAGGTTTATATGAGGAAAATAAACTAGGTTCTCCGGCCATATGGTCAGTATCTCCAAAATCAACAATCCAACTATGGTTAGGGATGACAGTAAGGTGGGCTGATAAAAAATTACCTTTCTGAGCCATGGAGCTAGAAGGAGTTTGAGATTCAAGAAATTTGTACAGTTGATCTAGCTGCTCCTTGGTGAACAGAAATGAACTTGAGGAAGATTGTAACTCTTGATCAAAAGTAGCTTGAAATGCACGACCTTCTCCTTTCTTCTTCGCATTAGGAGGCTTCCCATGTAGCTTCCAACAAGTCCCACGCGTGTACCACAGACGTTTGCAATGGTCACACCATGGTTTCTCTGATTTCTTACTATCTTTCTTGCCTTCCTCATTGAAATTTCTGGTGATTAGTGTTGACCTGTATGTGATTGACTTTCCCATCGCCACTTCTTGTCTTGCCTCTTCTCTTCTGACTTCTGAAAAAGTTTCTTGAACAGAAGGACTTTTTCCAAGGATTTTGCATCTTACTTCATCAAATTTTTTGTTTAGACCTGCAAGAAAAATAAAAACATGATCGTTTTCTTGCCTCTCGATGAACTGAACACTATCTTCCATACACTTCCAGTTATCTTCATAGCACAAATCCAATTCTTGCGACAGGGTCATCAACTCATTGTAGTAGATTGTTACCATCCTTTCACCTTGCTTCAGGCTCCACAATTTTGATTTCAAACCATAAATTTGAGATGAGTTATGAATATCAGAGTAAGTATCTTTCACAACTTCCCATACTTGTTTTGTTGTAGGTATAAACATGAATGCTCTCCCAATTCTTGTCTCCATCGAACTAATTAGCCAAGCAATGATTAACAAGTTTTCAGATTTCCAGAACTTGTAAGTTGAATCTGTTTCTACAGGTTCCAAAATTGAACCATTCAGAAAGCCATATTTTCCTTCCTATCTTGAACAGTTGGAAAAGAGCTTCAATATTTGAGTTCTTCCCGTGGTAGAATACTATGATATCATCAACATAGAGTATGTGAAGGGATATTAGTACCACGAGGACCTTTGATCAAGTCAAGTTTACCATTTCTACTAAGTTGGATAACCCTTTACTAAAGACATCTTCTGCAGGGCAAAAAAGCAAAGGTGAAAGAGGGTCTCCTTGTCTTACTCCTCTTTTACAAAAGAAGATACCTGTCTGTTTACCACTCAGGAGAATGGGGAGCATAGCTGAATGTACTTCAATCTAATGACAGAAATTTGGATTAAATCCAAATGCATTAAGCACTGTCAACAAGAATCCCCCATCTATGGTGTCAAATGCTTTTCTAATATCAATTTTTAGAGCTAGTTCACTAGACTAGTTACTAACAATATTTCATGCTATGAATAACGTTTAAACAAAATAAAATGTGCACAGCCGGGAAAGAGGCAAGTTTATCGGGGCAATATACAAGACTAATTAATCTCATTCATTCCAAGAGTTGAATGTTGATAATATATACCATAATTACTCTTTGCCAGGTTTCTCTTCATAACTGACCAAATTGTGTAGCCTCAACCATATATGTATGATAAATCCAACCCTGTACAATATTATATACACTTGTGCAACTATTTGGGAGCTAATCTGACAGGGCAGATAGAGAAAGCAATACAACGAGCAGCTTTTGCCAACATAAACCGCTCTTTTTCATTCAAAGGCCTTTCAATCACCTTTACAACGTTGGCATCCTAGAACAGCAAAAATCAAACAATTAAGTGAATTGGCATTGAACTTTGTTGTAAGAAGAACAAACAAACTCTAAGTTAATTGGCATTGAACTTTGTTGTAATAAAAACAAACAAAATCTCACATAATATTTAGTGCATGTTTGAAATCATGGCGAGTTTGACGAAATCACAATGACATCTTGATTTTGTTGAAACTCAAAAATTTAGATTTTGTCAAAATCAAGGTGACACTGTAATTTTACCAAAATTACCGTCTATCAAAACATGTACTTAATCCATTATATGAATGCCACAATCCGTGTGCAAATCTAGATTGAAAATACAGATTGCACTCGAAAATTGGCAGGAATAAGCTGATGCAGAAAACAAAAATTCAAATTAAAAAAGATAATACATTTAGGTTAGTAGGTTTGTTGTCCTCAAAAAGTAGAAAAAGAATAATGGCTTTATGCAGAAACCAACATATTGAACCATTCATGTAGAAATATCAAAATGCAAATATTGAAAGTGAACACACTTTTTGCTGTTGCTGAACAGAAGGCCGAACGCTGGCAGTTTCACCGATCACAATAATATTGTTAACATTTCCACTATCATCCCTTTCAGCCGGTGAAGCAGTTGAATGCTTCCATTGTCCATTAACAATGAACTTGTAGTAATACCTGAAGGCAAAGGAAGATGTCACATTCGTGTGATACAAAAATCTTGCACGAAGGAGAAATCAAGTCACTTTGTTGGGTATTGTTTTGGGTTTTTTAGAGAGAGAGAGAGAGAGAGGCAACTGTTTAGTATAAGAATTTTTAGCCAATTAGGTTGTCAAGCTGAGGTTTCAGATGGAAAAATAATAGACCTGGAATCCATATAAAGAATTATGGTAAAAGTAGCATACATACTTTGCTTGTGGAAGTTTAACTTCTACTTCATGTCTTGATCCACCCTGATGCTTTGCCTTAAGCGGTTCTTTCCAATTTCCAGTAAAGTCTCCAACCAAATTTACATCCTCTCCCTGAAAGAATACAATAAATTTATATCATAGTACCATACACATAACTGCCCCGTAAGTGCAGCTTAAATGGTCAAATGTTGTGGGGGCATTTGATATACCGAGGCGCAGGTTCACAATATTCTTATTCTCTACACTTAGTGTGTCCAAAAAACAGAGGGAGTGCCTATAAGTTAAGGGCATAATTATGTTTTTACAGGAGCTTCATTGTTGTGGTAACTACTAAAAAACACAATGCAATGGCATTATGCGTAGTGCCTAGGAGCAGCTATCCAACGCCATGATTGACTACAGATATCCTACATGTGTATATTAACAATATTATTATCTTAGTTGATGGCGTCGCTAATAAAAAATTACTACACAAGATAAGCAACTAAACTGAGATGAAGGGCCTTGGGAGGTGGAAATTTAGTTGCATTGAGAAGTAAAAAATAAAAATGTAATTGAGTTAGTATGTTGGGCGCAAGCCCAAATTAAATTATGCCCGGATGTAATTATTAGTATGTGGTGTGTTTAAATAGAATAAGGATGATTCTTGAAAGGCATCTGGTGGTCATTTTATTTGGTTTGGGAGAGGCTAGGCTCTCTAATTCCTAGAGTTAGTTATTAATGTCAATTTCTGTTATATGTGACAGATTGTAACTTGTGTAACTGACCTTTTGGAGTTAATAACTGTAACAGCCTCATCTTAGGAGCACTTTTTATCATTATATCATACTTGTAATGTTTTAGTCAATTACATGTTCACTATTATGCTTATGTAAGTAATTAGTAATTTATGTGTATAGAATAGAGAATGATTAATTATATAGTGAGTGTATTATATTAAATGAAATCTAGACTCCAAATATCCCTTCAGTACCCAAACAAAACACACACTAATATATTATTACATTATCTAGAGAAATCAATTAAATGACCACTCATGCTGCATGCAAGATTACATTATGTTGACTAACCAATCCTCTTCCTCCCTTGCCTCTAAGTTCAGTCAACTAAGGGAATGAGGGATGACCACTTGATTCATTCCCATCTTTGTGAATCAATAAGCTTCATTTCATTATTCTTCCTTCATCCGTTTTTCTGTTCAGCCCCATTACCATCCCAACCACCCTTAATTCTTCCTTCCACTATCACAACTACCCTTAGTTCTTCTACCATATTTACTACCAACACTTATTCATAGATTCCACCAAATTAAGACTACAACACATACACACGCAAAAGTCTCATCACTTCTATTAAGTTCGGCTAAGGAAAAGAACAAAGAGCAAACAAACACAAATTTCAATTCCTACCTCAAATATAATGAAGAAAGGGCAGTGAAAAATTAAGCTATGAAGGGAAGAAGAATCGGATTCACTTTGGAGTTGTAGAGATCAAGAACAAATTGGGAATTTCCACTATCTTCTCCTAAAATCCCTAAGGTAACATAGAACCCCAACTAAAAACCTCTCTAGAGTGTGTTATGGTTTTAACTTAATTTTGAAAGCAATAAAGTAAATAATTTTCTATTTCCATTCTTGAATTTCAGCTTTTTAAGTCTTGCATGTGATGTGTTTGTTGAATGTGCTATGTCAAAGTCTGTTTCATGAAATGCATGTTGTGATGAATTTTAGATGTAAATTGTGTGATTGCTTTGTTTGTTATTTTTGGCATGCTATTGTAAGATGGGTTACATGTAGCTTTTTTCTAGTTTAAATGGTGATTAAAATGAATTTTGATAGTTAGAATGGGAAGGGATAGTGCTGAAATTCGTAAAACAGGATTCACAGTTATAGTCTTAGTTTTAGGAATTGTTTCATTTATGTAAATTCTTTAATGTATATCTATTTTAGCCTATTATATCAATTGTTTACTTTTACATTCGAATCAAGTTTAAATTTTATAAGTTTCACAACTTATTTTATTTCACTTTAAAAACATTTGAAAATTGTTATATTTTGTATAAAACCTTATGTAAAGATTAGGGGGTTATAATAACCGCGTCAAATCAATAAAGTGTGCAGTATTCATATTCCCTCTATTCCTATTTACACCCTGTATTATCTGCATCCAACAAATTGCTCGATCAAGTGCAAGGAGAATTTCACTATGGACAACTATATCCATGACCTAAGAATTAAGTATGAAACTATTGCAAAACTGTTTTATGATAACAAATCAATCATTAGAATTGCTAATAATCTGATCCAACTTCCAACATCACAAGACAAAACATATTAAAATAGAACTACATTTCTTTAAGGAGAATCGACTGATTACCATACAAATGCTCCTAATCCTCTCTAAGAATGAAAAAAAATGCCAAAAAACAGCAATGAAAATATAATTGACTAGTTTGTTACCTCATGACCATTCCACACAAATGTGACAGCATGTGTGGGAGGACCATCATGTTTGCCCTTTTCAATCATAGCTATAAGATCCCATGTTGCCCATGCAATTGCCGGCCTGCAGTTAAATCTATATGAAATGCTTTCTTAACTGAAAAAAAAAATGAAGAATGGAAAGAAGACCCCAAAATAGTTACCAAAGGAGGAAACAAAGGAAAGACAAAAGCATTACTTTAGATGTAATAATAATTTCTGTTTGAAATGTGGGTTATCGTGTTATTGTGCTTTTCGTATGAGTTGAAACAGTAAATCACAGAGGGTGACGTAAATATTTTAACACGCCTAATTATAACACAAACTATGAGCTCTACAAATTCTCGAGTCTTGAGATTGAATGCATACTAATTTATCCATCAGCATCTTCAATTTGTTCAAATACTAGTGTTAAGAATCTCACATTGGATGGGATAAAGCTGGAAAATGTGTTTACAAGTGAGGGCAGTACTCACCTTACAAGTCGGTTTTGTAGGGTTGAGTTAGACTCAACCCAAATTCTAAGATGGTATTTGAGCTTATCCAAGATCCGTTAGGCCACCTGTTATTAGGTCACCGTTATCGGACCACTCAGGTCACGCTCCAAATATTCATTCCTAGGCGTGAGTGGGGGGGGTGTTAAGAGTCTCACATTGGATAAGACCTGAAAATGTGTTTATAAGTGGGGGCAGACCGACAATCCTCACTTACAAGCCAGTTTTGTAAGGGTTGAACTAGGCCCAACCAAAATTCTAATTACAAAGCAGTCCTCACTTACAAAGCAGTTAACTGAAATAAGTGAGGATTAAGTGTGAAACTATAGCAAAACTGTTTGATGATAACAAATCAATCATTAGAATTGCTAATAATCTGATCCAACTTCCAACATCACAAGACAAAACATATTTAAATAGAACTACATTTCTTTAAGAAGATTTGACTGATTACCATACAAATGCTCCTAATCCTCTATAAGAATTTAAAAAAACATGCCAAAAAACAGCAATGAAACTATACAAGTGCTCCTAATGTAAGGGTTGAACTAGGCCCAACCAAAATTCTAATAACTACATTTCAAGACACGGAAGAAATCTTTTTTGTAGCCTATAATGAAATCTATATAAAAAAATAAAGAAATATGCTGCAGACTGTTCATGACAAAGTTGTTCTTTGGAATAACCGAAGTGGGTAAATAATTAATTGTCTTTCCATTGAGAAGTTTAAACATAAATTTGGATTTTAGAGGAGAAAGCAAAAAACCCGATATTAAGGCAAGGAACTCGATGGATGAACAAGTTTTGATGCAGAATAGTATAAATTGCAATTGCAGAAGAACTTCTAAGTCGAGCGAGAATACAAGTTTATTTCTAAAATGATGATTGATTTTTTTCTTGGACCACTTGGTCATGCTATGATACAAACATGGGCAATTTGGGAGAATATTCTAATAACCTTTCCCACTCAAGGAAAAAATATCGGCAAAGTTTGAGAAGAAGGACCTTGGAAAATTCAAGTATTTCTTGGAGATTGAAGTGACACTAGAAACAAGACATTTTTATTTCTTATAGGAAGTTGATCTTTTGAAAGAAACAGGAAAACACAAATGTAAACCTGCAAGTGTTTCCAATCAAGCAAAATCCTAGCATAAGCACATAAGAGGAGAGTGTCAAGGTTGACAAAGGTTGACAATGGTCGATTAAAAAATTGATGGGGATGTTGATTTGCTTGGACACATTAGACTAGACTGGGCATATGCAGTCAGTCTTGTGAGTTAGTTAATTAGTTCATGCATGACCTTAGGATGAGCCACTTGCAGACTGAAGATTGTGTTCTGTCTCAAAGTCACTCTAGGAAGAGGACTCTTGTTCAATAGAGATGGAAGCTTGACTATGTAGACTAATACTAATGTATATTATGTAAGCTTAGTGAGTGACAGAAGACCCACTTTAGGCTAATGCACTTTCTTGAGTGTAAGCCTTGTCACTTGGAGGGGTTGGAAGCAAAGTTTAGAGGCTCAACCAAGTGCTAGGTAGAATTTAGATCTATGGCACAGAAAATGTGTGAGCTATTATGGATGAAAATTGTGTTTGATGACTTGAAGATAAAGTATGACGGCCCTAGAAATTATTGAGGCAATAAATCAGCTCTCAGTATTACTTATAATCATGTTCAGCATGATAAAACAAACAGATTGAGATGGACCGACACTTCATCAAGGAAAAATCAGATATTAGATCGATAACAACTACCTCCATCCCATTAGGGCACAAGTTGGAAGATGTGTTAACAAATGGCTTGTCAGTAGAATCATTCAACCAACTTACGTGCAGTTGGAACTGATCAATATCCATTCACCAACTTGAGAAGCAGTGTTCTAAATATATAGTAAATATGTAATTGTCATAACTGGTAGTGATCAGTATGACATAGTCCAGTTAAAACAACATCTTTTTCATCAGTTTCAGACTGAAGACCTTGGCAAATTCTGCTACTCCTTGGGTATTGAGGTAGCCCAATCCAAGGATGGCTTAGTAATTTCACAAAGAAAATACATTATGAATATTCTTGAAGAGACAAGTTAATTGAATGTCAAGCTGGTTGATACTCCTATGGATCTAAGTGTCAAACTTCTACCTAATCAGAGGCAGCAACTATCAAATTCAAGGAGATACAGAAGATTGGTTTGCAAATTAAACTACATCATAGTCACTCGTCTAGACATTTCATTTTCAGTAAGTGTGGTAAGCCAATTCTTAAGCTCTCAATTCCAAGAGCATTGGGATGTTGCGATACAGATCTTGAATTACATTAAGGGTGCTCTAGGAAAATGTCTAGTGTATGAAAACAAAGAACGTGCTCATATAATTGGTTACTCAGATGTTGATTGGGCACGCTTTCACTAATTGATTGGCAATCCACTTCTGGGTGTTGAGTACTAGTTGGAGGAAACTTGTAATGTATACTTGTCGGAGGAAACTTGATATCCTGAGTAAGAAAAAAAGTGTGGTTGCAAGGTTCAATGCTGAAGCTGAATACAAGATCATGACATTAGTGACTTGTGAGCGCATTTGGTTGAAACAGTTACTCAAAGATCTTAAATTTGAAGAGGAAACACAAATGACACTCATTTTTTATACTCAAGTGTCATTGCAAATTGCATCTAATCTGGTTTTTCATGAAAGGACTAAACATGTTGAGATAGATTGCCACTTTGTCAAGGAGAAGATCAAATCATGCGATGTAACCACTAGCTTTGTCAATTCCAATGATGAATTGACAAATGTCTTCAATAAATCTTTGAGAGGTCCTCAAATTAGTTATATATGTAACAAGTTTGGTGCATATGATTTATATGTTCTAGCTCGAGAGGGAGTGTTGAAAATATATTATGATCTTTGTATATATTGTATAGGCATATCGTATACTATCATCTAAGTAGGGATAGTATCTTTTATATTTATCTTTGTATTTATTGATTTGAGTCTATATAAAATCGACTCTACTGTGTAGGTCAAACACATGGTTTCACCACATGCTTCTCTCGTTTTCTCTCATTCGATGGTAATTATTAGAGTTTTTTATTTTAGGCCCACTAATTAGGTCCATTTGCTCGAGTTTGTCTATATATTGAGATTAGTGCTTGTACTCTCAACATAAACGAAATACTATACAAAAATATTTTTCTACACTATGGTTGATACAATGAGTATCCAAGCAATTGGAGAACCCTCCCTCAAAAGCTAGTTATAAAGGGAGAAGAATCAACCCACTTAAATACCCCACCGTGCATCTCATACTACTCAATGTGGGACTTGGGCACCCGATAATATCCAAGTCTCTAGTAGAAAGACAAAAAACCTTCAATTTTTTCTATTTATTTCCATTTCAAGGCTTTATTGTTGATGGGCTAAATTCAGGATGATAACTCACTGACTATATAGCATATGTAACACAATCTATATGCAAATTTCACTAGCCAAGCTATTGAACTCTTTGCTTTATGAAAGTACTTGTGAATTAAGAATGGCTATAAGAAAGAGACCATTGGGAAATAGGAATAGAAGAAAACACGTCTAATAATAAAATAGTGGATAATGGATATGTTTCGAAAAAATCAGCGGGTAAGTGGTAACCAATAATCTTCCATTGAAATTCTTCAGGCTGAGACAGAACTTGTAGTAACTTATCAACAATCACCTCGAAAGAAAAAGAACTTGTATTGTTCCTATATTATAAAATATACAGGACTATATAGCATGCTCTCATGCCATTTTGAACAGAAAATTTAACTTATAGTCAACATGTGATACAAAAGTGTTTACAGTTTAGCAAGAATAACCTGTCAGGTCTGCACGTGTGCATCCCAGTGACCCAAGTATAGGCTGCATGAAGGGAAACGTCTGTCATCCAATGTAGGTATGCAATCACACAAGCAGGAGACCGATCAAATCCAGAAGTGCAAGTAACAAAAACACGAAGATTCTTTCTTAGCAACCGTAATAAAAGCCCAACACAAAATGGGAGTTTTTTTCTCATGTCATAAGAATCCCCTTGCCTGAAAACATAAGTAAGGAAAACTAAATCAAAGAAGAAAAGAAAGTTTAAGAAGAAATATTAGGATAGTCAGAAGTTCTGATACCAGCTTCAACTTCTACAAGGAAATATTTGTTATTCACTTCAATTTAGAATTAGTAACAGTATTCTAAAATACCAAAAATAAAGGAGTTGAATCATATTCAGTGCTCAGAAATTTATATCATAAATTGAATCTTGAGTCATGACACTTGCAATTTCTTGTTCATCAAACTATCATTAATATAGACAAGGTTGAAAATTCAGATAGAAATATGAGATTAAGATATTACAGTAGACAAAATATCTTAGATGAATTCTTAAAAATAAATCAGAAAAACTGACATGCTTTGAACACTATATTACCGTATAGGATAGTTGATCATGAGAATATTATTCCTTTGACAAGATTCATTGATTGATTTTACATTGATTCCCCAATTTTCAGCTTCAGTTCCACTTTGGAAGTTCAGCACAGCAGTAACTCCCTGTACCATTAATTTCCAATTATAATGACAGAAAGATATGATTCTTAAAAAGCTTTATATAGAAAGAAAAAAAACATCAAAAAAATTACTATAGTCAAGAAGAAAAGATAAATTTTATGAGAATTTAAGGACAAAAGAAAGAGATGTTTTACGTGCTAGGCTAGCACTCTGTTTCCTTAGGAGTTATACAATATCTGCTCACTAACCACAACAAGATATGACACCATGATACCTTTGACTTTAAACATCTTGGCTAAATGCTTTGTGTATTTCAACAATGTTATGGATTTAAAAGTAATAGAACAAAATAGAATGATAAACTAAAATGGTATATTAATAACATAATGAATCAGTAAATGAACAATGGTTGGAAATGATCTCCTTACAAAATGAAGAAAGTACATGATACTCTCAACAATGAGAGCACCCCCTCTTAGATGGGAAACAACCCCAATACTCAGCCCCACTAATTCCACTTCACACTCATCATCCCCCACACATTCTGTTCCTTCCCTTATAAGGGATTCGGTCATATACACTCATCTACATTAATAATGGGCCTATCATCAATAGTGGGCTTAACAAAAGGTATAAGCAGTTAACGGAAGTTATTTCCCTGGTGCACTGCAGAAATGAACTAGATAGCAAATAGTGACTACAGTATCATTGATTCAATAACAGAGAGGAAACAAAAATATGATTGTCTTCTGACACAGACAAGTTTTGCAACTGCAGCGAGTATTAAATTATTCATTTGCAATTGTCACTGTTAATGCATAAAACTTGGATTTGGTTTGCTAGGAATGAATGAAGTCAACATTGTTACCTCAACTTTTGACAAGGTTTCCACGTCATCTACTGTTTGTATACAGGATCCCACATATATTTGCTCTGTAATCTAAGAATTTACAAGATAGCAATATTTTATTAAAAATTGCAGAAATGTTCTAATAAACAAAACAAATCATAAAGAAAGTAACAAACATATCAAATGAATCACATTACAAAATACAGAAAGCTGCATACCTTACTATAATGCATACCAAGAGAGTGATTATAGTACATCTCATCCTTGGAACGATCTAGAGCCTGAATATATTCCTCAAGTGGAAAACTTCCGTGAGCCCAATCTCCATCTCCACACGCTTCTTCAGTGAAAACACAAGCAAGTTGTGTCGTATGTTCACTAACGAAATCTTTTTCACCATGAGTGATGGCATGTTGATTTTGAATTCCCAATGACTTGCTTCCATTTGATTTAAGAAACTTTGAGTTAAACATCAAAAATCCAGAATTCCCACAGCTCTCGCTAGATGGTTGTAAATTTGATGCCAAAAGAGTCTTGTTCCATGTGACAATAGGAACTCGACCCCTATTATACAATATTTCAAGATCATTCATCTTATGCAGTAGTTGAATGGGAAATGTAGATTTGGGCCTCTCAAGAACCAAGCTAAAAGAATTTGTTTGCTCCTTTAGCACCTTCCTGAGGAAACCAAAAGACTGAAAAAATGAAAACAAAACACTGATGAACAGAACAAATTATAATGATGAGGATGAAATAGTAACTTTACATCTTTCTACGGAATCTTAGAACTCAGGGCCAATTTGTAGTACAAAACAAATATATATATTGAAGCTGTTAAAAACCAAAGTCACAGAGCAAATAATGACAGGAAAATATAGACAGAAAGTATAGAGAGAAAAGAGCTGAATATAATTGATGATGAAAAAGTAAAAGAAAATGCAGTGGCAGAAACTTCTCCGCCATCAACAGAAAATGATTCCCCTGTAACACAATTGTTCTCACACCCCATTCTCTCTCTCTGCCACCTCGTCATTGCCTTCTATTCTTCGTCACATATACTCTCCAATCTTTGAGCTTATTCTGCTGACCAATTGGCCCAGATCTTCATTTTCGGTTCTAACATTATCCCCTCTGTTAAAATTCAGTGTATGTTTTAATTATTCCTTGATTGTGCAACATCCTAGGCTAATGGTTAGTAGTCCTAGTCAATACAACTTCCTAGACATTGAATGTAATTATTGCAGCATCATTATAAATAGGAAGGTGTGTGATCTCATTAGAGACACAAGAAACACATAAAACATATTTTACACCCTCCATGAAAAGCAGACTCATCCTCAAGTCTGAACTTGGGGAATTGGCTCCTAAAGTCGAACTTCTCCTCCCAAGTAGCTTCTTCCACTGCTTTGCCAATCCACTGAATCAACAATTGTTTCACAGATTCGCCACCTTTGTCAATAACACAGGTAGCTAAAACTGCCACAGGTTCCCGAGGATGTCAGGAACCACTCTCCACCACAAGTAATTCCTCCTCCACTTGATAGTTGCCAATAGCTTTCTTTAATAAGGACACATGAAAGACCCGCTACATGTGAGCCACTTTAAGGAGTTGTAACTTTCACTGCTCCAATTTTCTCAAAAATTTGGAAAGGACCGTGGTGTATCTAGGAGCAAGTTTGGGATTAATGCAAATTCTCAGTGAGTGACTGCTTCCCACCTCAAAGTGCCTGTCCCCTCCTATCCTATGATGATCAGCTTGGTTCTTCATCCTGACATGAGCCCGCTGCAATGGTACTTGAGTTGGCACAACACTTCATCACATTCCACCAAACACGCTGAACCGTCTCTCCCTTTGTCCCCCTTGTAAAATCCGAATGGTAGTTAGAGGCTGCCTCCCATATACTGCCTCAAAAGGCGAAAAACCCGTGGATGAATGAAGAGTAGTGTTATACCAATACTTTAGTTACAAGCAGCAAACATTTGTTCTCTGAAGGAGCTTAGCTCTAGGAAGTAAGAATGCATATTAATACATACTCCATCCGCAATGAAATATAAGCAAACATGTCCCAAAACTAACGATTAATTAATTAATATTAATAAAAAAACTAACGATCCAAACATGTCCCAAAGCAAAAAAATGTTAGGAACTGACACCACCAGACACAACACTAACATATTCACGCCGATAGTAATTTAAAAAAATGAATTAATTAAAAATGTAATCACGGTGTCCGTGTCGTGTCAGTGTCTCACCTACAAATGTCGGACACCTAGACATGCATTCGATCAGAAGTGTCATAAAAAAATGAGATGACATACTGTGTATCACCAACATCATGAATCTGGAGGAGAGTATTGTGAGAGGAATCACCAGCTTTCTTCAAAGTGTCACCCACCATAATTATCCTGGACTTGTCCGCATTACCCCCTTTGGTGAGAGAGTGAACGATGATTCTTCCATCGGAAGTAAGAGCGAATCGGATACCGAGAGGCTTCTCGAGAGTGACGAGGTACTCGTTGAGATTCATCTTGAATGAAGAAGAATTGTTACTACTACCAGACGTTGCGAAAACCCTATGGTTGTTGTTGAGGGTTCTTCTGAGATTGTTGGTGTAGAAGAAGGATAGAGAAGTGGGAGAGATGGAAGAAATGTTGGTGGTGGTTGTAAGAAGTGGAGACGAAGGAGGAAGAAGAAACATGGTTGTGGACATGTGGAGGAAGTAAAAGTGTGTGTGTGAGGTGAGACTATATTTCGATTTTTGGAGTATCTAGAAAGTTTTTAAGGAAGACAAGGCACGGGGTTGCTGCTTGGGAGAGATTAGTGTCCAATGCATCAATTTCGTCATTTACTTATTGTCTTTTGCACGTGATATTTTTTGTTGGTTGGTTGATAAAAATATATGTTATTTTGAATTTAGTCTTTCTAAAAATTTGTTTTTTATTTATATTCCTGCAAAATTAAGATATTTTTAAAATGGTCTTTAAGTAATAATTTAAATTTTAAAAATGATGACGTGGATAATTAGTGGTTGTGATGAAAATAGATGACATGATTAATTATCCTGATTCATTATAGAGGATTAAAACATAAAACGTTTAACTGAATTAAAAGTTAAATATTAATTAAAAAACATAAAAGAATAAGGATTATAGGAAATTGGGGAAAAATCAAGGTTTTGGGGTTTCAAAACACACGACGCGAAGAAGAAGGCAGAAACGCGATGCGAAAAAGAAAGAAGAGGTTGTTGTGTCCAGTGGTGCTCGATGATTGTGGTGGCTCATGTTGCTCATGTTGAAGTTGCGACACAAAAGAAGGAGGAGTGACAAATTGAACCTTGCGACGCGAAGAAAGAGTGAAACACAAGTTTGGAATTTGAAAATGAAGAGTAATAGAGTTTGTTCATCGTACTATTGTAACCAAGCTTGTCACACTTAGTGCACATGTGGCTTGTGTCTTGCCTCACGTACTTTCTTTTATTAGGCTCTTCACGTAACGTTATTGTTCTTAACTTTTTTGGTCGTCATGTACCTCTCTTGTATTGAGGTGACAACATTTCTTGTATTGAAGTGACAACATTTCTTCACATTGGACCATAGGCCACATGTCTTGGAAATTTATCAGACTCACATTAAAACTATAACATCGCTCATAGGTATTCCTTGAATAACATTGATCTACAAAATCCTCATGATTTTGACTTCTCTTAATTTTGCAAGTGTGTAAATCAAAAACAAATTTTTGCAGGGACTAAATTCAAAATAACTCATATTTGCAAGGACCAAATGAATAATTAAGCCTTTATTTGTTTTAGAATGCAAAAATGAATTTTTTTTTATTGTATTAAAAAATGATATTAATTTGAACCGGTACGAATTACATCAATAAAAAATTATACAATTCAAAGTTGTTAAAATTGAAAAAGATTAAATTTGCATACAAATTAACAACACTCAGATTAACAATATAAAACAGCAACATATTTACAAATGTGACAAAATTGAAGTATCTAAAATACCCATGTCTCTTGTACTGTAACATTGACGAAGTCAAAATTATTTATTGAATATGCATTTGACCGAAATTGATCTATCAATATGAACCAACAAACATCATAACAAGATAGAAAACTCAAACAGCGACGAACAAAACAATGTCACACTAAGACGAAGGAATCATAAAATAAAATAAAACTAAATATGAGTCAAAATCACTTATTTACATAAAAGAGAAGAAAAAACAAATGAATGATTCCGGACAAAATATTGGTCCTAAACTATCCCTATTTAATGAAGAAAATAAGGAAACGACTAATTTTTTTCTTGAACGGCTAAGTTAACAACATAAATGGATTATATAAAATGAAGTTTAAATTTAAAATCAATCATAATGAGTGTGAGTGTTTCAAAGATACACAATTTATTTCCAAATTAACACTGTCGGGAATATAAAAGTTGAAATCATATTCCCTAGAAAAATGTTAAAATTTTATTTGGTTAATAATATAATTCCTCATAACTTCTTTCATAAAAATCCTAGGAATAATTAAAATATGTTTGGCTTGCAAAATATGTTCATCGGAAACAAGGCTACAATTCTAAAAATACGTCTATTAACATTCAAGAAAATTTTGGATTCATGTAAAACTTAATTTACAATAATCATGAAGGAACCTGAATTGTTTGAGTGGATTTGGATTTTGAAAGATTTTGTCAAATGGAATTTGCAAATCAGACTAGTCGATTTATAATTTAATAAAGTGTCAGTAATCATTTTTTCTTCATGTTTGTTAACTCATTTTGGCAAACATCTTCCTAATTTTTTAAAAAAAAAAATTGAAACTAAAAACATGAAAAAGTTGAATGAAGAAAATGTTTAACTTACACATGTGTACACAAGTTTTCATCCAAGTATTAGTATTTAATGTCTCAAAAACATTGACACTTCAAATTAAAGATGTGTTTTAGTGTCTAACATGTGTCTAATATGTGTCAGTGTTCAATGTGGACATATTAATTACATTCAATTAATTTATTTTTTTAAATTATTATCGGTGTCGACGTGTTAGTGTCGTTTCTAGTATATAAATGTTAATATCAATATGATAGTGTGAGGACAATCTAATTACATGAAAATAAATCCAAATCTTGCGTAGATGTTTCGACATAAGTGTATGTGTATGTTTGATGTGTGTAGTCTTATGTGCTTAATTAATTTATAATGTTTGTTCATGACTATACATATGTACTTGTTGTTGTGGATGTTGTTGAATTGTTTATACATGAAAATTAGGTATGTGTTAAACATGTTATAGGTGAGGAGTTATGAATTTCTGATAAATGCTAAAGTGTGTTATGTATGAATTATGGTGAAATTATTAGTGTTGAATGAGTTTTAAAATAAGAGTCTTTTAAAAATTGTGTTAGCATAATAATTGTATTTGAGAGTTAGAGTATGCTCATACATTTCATAGTTGCGTGTGGTTCTCTTAGTGTTGGGTTTGCTAATGGTTTGTCTGGTGGGACTGCTATATTCTTATGGGAATTATTAAATTGTAATTATCTAGAGGGACTTCATGTTGGATCAAGAGGATTACGCCCTTTTGTAGAGGGTTACATATTTCATAATCATGTACGCTACATATAAGCATTGCATTAACACTTGAGTCTTTTGTTGAGAATATGTGTTTGGAGATATGGCATGCATGTATGTATTTGGTTTATGATAATTGATACATGTATATTTTGTGCACTATGTATATGTTATTTTTGAATTGGTGAATCTTGCTTTTATTGCAGAGCTAGACTATACACCTCAAACTTTAAAGAATGGGTTATGTAGGAATTAGACGACGACGAAGACGTAGCAAAGTCGGGACTTGGACGCTAGTCAAACACATATATGAAGTAGCAATATCGATTTACAAGGAAGGGAGGTTTGAATTGTAAATCCGCCCTTTTAAAATTTCTGTTAAAAACTTAAGAAAATAACTCAAGATTGATCTTGGTTGTGAAAACAGAAAACAGAGAACGTTCTTGGTTTTCACCAGAAAACAGAGAACGTTCTTGGTTAGTTGAAATCAACAGTTCAGTTTATCTATCTAACTTGATAATTAACAGACTGAAAGTAAATAGGGATAAGGGAAGAGATATCACACACAGATATATCATGGTTCACCCAACCCGGGCTACGTCCAGTCCTCACCACTGTGAGATTTTCCACTAATTGTTTAAAACAAGAACCTTCTTGGTTTTACAGCACCTAGCTTAGATCAACCTTGATCTTTGTTTATAGAACTTAATCTAATTCCACCCATAAAGAGATTAATCAAATCACCTATCAACCTTGATAGGATTTCTTACAATCTACCCCAAACTATACTTAACTCTTATAGTTTGAGTTTTACAATAATGAAGAGATTGTTTTGTTAGAATCTGAGATGTCTTAACTCTTGTTTGAGATTCGATTCTTCACAAAGAATTCAGTATAAATGTATCAGAGTAAAATGAATTTAATCAAACTGATTCTTGTAAGTGATTGGAGATTTTCAAGTATGTAGATGTATATGAGTGATGTTTTTCTCTGTACTTGAAGCTGTGTTTCTTCCTGAACTTTTGCCTTCCTTTTATAGGCGTGAGAGCATTTAAAAATAGAGCCGTTGGAGTGCTCTTGTCAGGCTTGACCAAAAGCATTATTTCTGAATAAAAATAATCAAACTTTTGACTATTTTTATTTTCTGTTTAGACTGGGCTGTGTGTTGCGTTTTGGATCAAATTTACTTGAGTGATTTACTGATCCTTTAACACTTCTGATAAGTGATAATATTGCTGGTCTGAACTGGAGCTTTGGATCATTTAAAACAGATTGAAAATGATCACAGAATGTTGTTGCAGAAAACTGTAGTTGTTGGAGATTGATGATCAATCTGGAGCTTTAGCTTTTGGATATCCTGGAGATTGATAATCAATCTGGACTGATTTCTGAACATACTGGAAGCTGTCTTGATGCATTGTATATTGTTAAGATTGTTTATCAATCTTGACAGCAGAACTGGAGTTTTTGATTATGTCAAAACAGCTTGGAGAATGATGATGAACTTCTGCAGAATGTTAATGAAAATTCTGGAGATTGATAATCAATCTGGAGTCCTAGTATTTGAACTTTCTGGAGATTGATAATCAATCTGGAGGTTCAGTTTTGATCATTCTGGATGTCTTCCTGATCTTTTATGGAGATATCCTCTAATATCGTTTTCTAGATTAGTAAAATTTGACTGTCATGCTATGTTCTGGTCAGATTATCTTCTGTAATACTTATTACATTTGATTACTTCTGAGCTGGAACAACTCTCCTCATGGCAATCTTCATCCTGGTATGGTCCAGGTTTTCATCTGATATTTTTTCCTTCTGATCTGGGCCAGCAAACATATCCTCTGATCCATTCTGGATCAAGTCTGGACAGTTTTGATATTTCACTGCCATGCTATGTTCTGATCAGCATAACTTCTTGATTGCTTCTGATATTTGAATTCTTATGGTATGAAGCAATTGTCCTTATGGCAGGCTTCCCTCTGGTGTATTTCAGATGTTCTTCTGATATTGTTTCCGTTTGATATGGGCCTCCAAAGTTATCCTTTGATGATGTTTTTCGACTTCCTGGTTTTTTCCAGAATTTATCCTCTGGTAAATTCAGGACGTATCCTCTGTTAATTTCCAGAATGTATCCTCTGGTAATTTCCAGAATGTATCTTCTGGTAATTGACTTCATGAGGTATCTTCTGGAGTCTAATAATTACTGTTTCCAGAACTGTCTGGACAGGCTTGTTTGAGATTCTTTATCTTTCTCAATTCGAATGTCCTCTTGATTTGAATTGATCCTATGTGTTCTCTGCCATGTAGTGATCATATCCATGTAACTTCCAGAGTCAATAACTTCAATTAAGTGATGGAGAAAGTTAGGTTTTTAGGCTGTCATGGACTGGCGAACATTCTCCATTTTCCAGAATATGTGGAGAATGTTTTCTGCTGCTGTTTTCTTTGATTCTTGCTTTGTTCACTTATGCATTTATGTTCCTTAAACAAACTTAAGTGAAATCATTAGTAGACCACCATTCATAAAACTTAATCATTTAATTTAAAAGGTTTGTTGTCATTAAAACATATATCAAAAAAGTTTTTTCCTCAACAATATAATCTATTGTAGTAGCCAGTGGGTCATTAATACCTAGTAGCTATCGTATATGAGTTGTAATGATCAATTTATGGGTAATCATGTTGGAACTCTTCTATTTTAATTTACTTTATGTAAATTCCCTTTTGAAATAAAGATGTTTACTGTGAAAGCTTTTGTTGTGTCTAACCTTGTTACTCTTTATTTACTCTGAAAATAGTTTCATTTTTTAAAATTACCAATTATTTTGAGAAAATAATTGTATATATTCTGGAATTATGTGCAATACATATTTGTATTGCATTAGGACTTGAGTCTTTTGCAAAAATGTGTGTTGTGAAGAGATGACATGCAGGCCGATATTTGGTTTATGATAATTGTTACATGTATACTTTGTGTTCTTTATATTAGTTATTTTCTTTGTATGTGTACATATGTTATTTTCATATTGGTGACTCTTGTTATTATTGTGGAACTGGGTTGCACGTTTCATGCTTTAAGGAATTATAGCATGGTCTAAACATATTCTAGACCAGAAGATAGCATGGTCCAGAACAGAAGACTTGGTCCTGACTTGGTCTAGACCAGAAGATAGCATGGTTCGAAACATAAGACTTGGTCCAGACTTGGTCCAGATCAGAAGATCACATAATGGTACCTATCAGATCACATGGTCCATAGTTGGTCGAGATCAGCAGATTATACAATCCAAAATTTAAATCATGATGTAGATCAGTGAAGACTTGATTAAATTCAAAGAAGAGTTGATTGAATTTTGATAAAAATTTGATAAAAGTATTAAGGGGATTTGATTCAAAAAATCACTGAAGACTTGAAGGAAATTCGAATGCAATCTGAAGCTAAAAAGGATACGTTCTGAAATTAAGAGAAATAGGATTGGCCAACAGAATTTTCAAAGGAAATCTAAGCAGAGAAGATATGGTTCGAAATTAAAAAGAAACAGGATTGGTCAACAGAGTTTTTCAAAGGAAATCTGAGCAAGATTTATCTCGAATTTAAGCTTGGACAAAGCCCTAATTGCAGCTATAAAAGGAGGCTTCAGGCAGCAACATTAAGTATTGAAAAACACAGAACTCAACCTTCAAATTCAAAGTTATCCGAGAGTTCAATAGAGAGAAAGTCTTAAGTGCAAAGCAATATTTTCTAATTGTTTTCGAGAGAGAAATTCAGTGCAACAATCCGCTTTCTAAAAGCAACAAAAGAGTGCAAGAATTAGTGCAGCAATCAGCTTTTCCAGAAGCAACTTTGCCGAGTTTCAAACCCTTGTAATCTAACCCGATAGTGGTGTAGATCCCTTTTTCAATATGGGGTTGTCAGATTGGTAGGAGAAGACATGACTTGTAGAGTCAATGTGCTGTTATCGTTCCTCAAAATTCTGGGGTTGTCAGACTGTTTGGGAAGACTGACTTGGAGGGTCAGGTGTTGTAATTCAAAGTGTTTTGAATTAGTGGATTAAAGTCTTTAGAGTGAAGGGACTGGATGTAGCCAAGTTAATAATGAACAAGGATAAGTTGTTGTGTTCTTATGTTGTTATTATCTGCTACTAAGTCTGATCATTTATTCATCAAATAATTTGCATCAACATTCAACAAAATAGCAAAAGAAATCAAGTTTGATAAACACAATTCTGAAGGTGCAAACACGAGAAGGGGGGTTGAATTGTGTTTGACTTATCTTGAATACTTTTCCTGTTTTTACACTTTTAAAACAAAACTTGATGTATGATTAAAAACAGAGTTAGCAGCGGATATAAAATAAAAATAAAAATAAAACTTAGAATTTTTATACTGGTTCACCGTTAACGAGGCTACGTCCAGTCCCTTCACCTTGAAGGATATTCAAACCTTGAATTACAACTGTTCTACTGACCCTCCAAGTCAGTCTTCTCAAACAATCTAACAATCCTAGACTCTTGAGGAATACAGCACCTTGACTTCCTAAGTCAAGTCTTCTCCTGCCAATCTGACAACCCCAGATTATAGAAGGAATTACAACGCCTTGAATCTAATTGCCAAGTAATCTGCTACCCCTTCTGACTCCCTCAAATTGTAGACTCTACTTCAACAACTTAGATCTAACACAAGGGAAAGAAAATAACACGAGTGCTTGCTTCTTGAAAGCTGGAACTCACAATTAACCTTACTGAAAACTTGAGTGTTTGCTTTGGAAGTGTATGACTCTTTTGTGATTTTCGATGCTAAGTATTCTGCCTTGAACCTCCTTTTATATATGCAGATTAGGGTCTCTTCCAATGCTTAAATTCGAGCTGAATCTTGCTGGATTCTCTTGCAAAAATAACTTGACCAATAGGGCTTCATTTAAAATAAAAAACATATCTTTTTAAGCCTCAGATTTCTTTCAAAAACTAACTGGCCAATCAATTTCATTGCTTCCCGCCACAGCTCCTGAATTCCACAATACTTCACTTTATTTTTGTAATAAATATTTTTAATACTTTGATCAAAATAAATTGAAATCTCCATCGTTCATCCTCATGATCAAATCTGGACCATTGGATCTTAATGCGCTAGTCCACATCTGGACCAAATAAATTGATATGCTGTGATCCTCTGAATTCGGCCATCCCTGGACCACACTTCCTAACCCTCTGATCTTCTGATTTCGGCCATCCTGGACTCGCACCTGATATGCTATAATCCTCTGAACTCGGCCATTGTTGGACCACACATCTTGTCCTTCTGATTTCGGCCAACACTGGGCCGTGGTCTGATCTTCTGATCTGGACCATTACTGGACCAAATAATTAATTATGAACCACTGATCTGGAAATCTTCCCTCTGATCTGGACCAATTTTGGACTTGGTCTGGATTAAATTGAAATTAAATCTGGACAAGTAATATTTCAGTCTGGACATTTTACCTTTGATTTTAGATCAGGTCTTGATCAATTTTGGAATTCATTTCTTCTGGTCTGGACTTAGTTTCATGCCCTGAATCATGTTATCTTATTGTCTGGGTCAAATCTGGATTGATTCTCTTGTTCTGGACTCATTAACTTATCTTCTGGTTGAGTCTGGAACAAGTCTGGGCTGCTTAATTTTTCACTGCCAGGCCATCTTCTGGTCAGAATAACTTCTGGAATAAATCTGACATTTGATTCCTTTTGGTCTGGAATAACTCTCCCTTTGGCTGACTTTCCTCTGGTATGGTCAAGGTCTTCTTCTGACATTGCTTCCTTCTGATCTGGGCCAGCAAAGATATCTTCTAGTGATCCTTGAGTATCTTCTGGTAATTCCAGAATTCATTTTCTGGAATCCTTTGATCTTCTGGTTCTGATTACTTCAGTTTCTGGTGGCATTTAATTTAATAATTCAAGGTACAAAATAAGATTACATTGAGTGCTTTTGTAAACATAAAAATCCTAAGTACTTAGAACCAACTTGGTTCCAACAAATTCAACCCCCCTTCTTGTGTTTACACCTTCAGGTTTGAAATGTAAATTCACCCTTTTAAAATTTCCTGTTAAAAACTTAAGAAAATAACTCATGATCAATCTTGATTTTACACACCCTGTTTCAGATCAACTTTAATCTGTTACAAAAACAAATCATTTCCACCAAGAAAGGAGTTCAATCAAATCACCTATCAATCTTTACATAGGATTTTACAGTTCATCTTTTAATCATAAACGGATTTCCTACAAGCTTACTCAAAACTATACTTCACACTATAGCCTTGAGTTTACAATGATATGATTTAAAGTGTTTTGTCAGAATCTGAGAAGGCTCAACACTTGTTTGAGTTTTGATTCTTTGACAGAGAAATACACGAGAATGATTCTAGGAATCGAATAGGAAAAATCAGAACTGACTCAATGTATGTGAGTGAGATAAATTCAAGTATGATTGAAGTGAGTAATGAAATTCTTAGTACTTGAAGCTCTGATTTTGGACAGAATCTGAGTATGCTCAACTCGTGTTTGAGATTAGATTCTTGACAAAAGAATTCAGTAGAATGATTCTGATATGAAGAAGAAGAACATAACTAAATCTTTTGTTTGTGATTGAGAAGCTTTCATGTATGTAAGTGTATGTAAGTGATATATTGATTTGAACTTGAAGCTCTTGAATCTGATTTTGAATGATGAAATAATTGCTTTCGTGAGTTCTAATAATTGCCTTCATCTTGAGTTCTCTTTTATAGACTCAAAAAGTGCTTATGACAGCTCATTTGCCTGTTGGGAACCGACTGACTGTCATTTGTCAGTGATTAGGTGAGAGTAGGCCAAAAAGCAAGAATGTTCTTCATTCTGCTTCTGATGTTCAAGAGCATACTTGGTTCTTCCTCTGTGTGGCAAATGAGTCTTGATCTTAGTGATGCGTATTCTTGGCTTTTAAATTTGTAGATGGATCCTCTAGTGATATCCTCTGGTGGTATCTTTTGGTATCCTCTAGAGGTATCATCTGGTGACATCTTTTGGAGGTACCCTCCGATGATATCCTCTGGTGACGTCATCCTCTGATGGTATCCTCTTATGATATCATCTGATGTTTATATACTTCAAGATCGTTCAACGTTCTTGGCAGTCAAGCTGGAGAAGGATGTAACAAAGCTGGAGAATGATGTCCAGTATGCTGGAGAATGATTGTATCATTCTGGACTGATGTTATGATACTGGAGGATGATGTTTGATCATTCTGGAGATAGTTGTTAATCATGCTGGAGAAAGATGTTTGTTGTTGGAGATTGTTTATCAATCTGGAGACTGATGATACACTACTAGAGAATGATGTTAAACATGCTGAATTAATGCTAACATGCTAGAGATTGATGTTAACACGCTGGAGAATGATAATCATTCTGGACAAAAGATCATTTTGGACAGCAGATCATTCTGGACATTCTGGAGACAGATCTTATCATTCTGGACATTCTGGAGATTGATCTGATCATTTTGGACATTTCTGGAGACTGATCTGTCTTGTTGGAACAACTTGATTCATAGCCTTTTTCCTTTGTGATTTGAATGACTTCTTTGATTAGAATGGATCCCATTTGTTCCTTGTCATGTAGTGATAATATTAATGTAAATTCCAGAGGCAATATCTTCTTTTAATTGATGGAGATTGATTGATCTTTATGCTGTCATGACCATATTTGAACTTGGAGAACATTCTCCGTTCCAGATTTCTGTCAAGAACGTTCTCCATTCGGTTTTTGTAATTTTGCTTCTTTCAAATGATATTGCTTTTGATTTATAGCATAGTTTGATCATTGATTTGTTGTATGAATGTATTTGATCATCTTTCTTCATGAAGATGTTATCTTGAAGATGTAATAATCATTCTATTGAATGATTGATATATGATATATTCTTTTTGAGATTCTTGCACTTTGATGATGTGAAGCTTCTTGCTTGTTCACTTATGCAATTCCTCTTCTTTAAACAAAACTCAAATGCAATCATTAGTAGATCACCATTCATAAAACTCAATCATTTAATTCAAAAGGTTTGTTGTCATTAAAACATATATCAAAAAGGTTTTTTCCTCAACATGAGTTAGGTAAGAATCAGGCGACGACAAAGGCGTAGCAAAGTCGTGACTTGGACGCTAGTCAAACATAGATAACCTATTGTAGCTAGTATATCATTAGTATCCAGTAGCTCTTGTGTATGAGCTATAACGATCAGAGTTTATGGGTGGTCATGTTGGAACTCTTCTATTGTAATTTAGTTGATGTAAAGTTCATTTTGAAATAAAGATGTTTTCGTTGGTATAAGCTCTAGCTCCAATCCATATCATGACTTAAATCACATATTTAATTTTGGTTATATGTACAAGACATCATTTATTACGTTATTAATAGTATAATATAATAAAGTCATTAGAATAGATAATTCGCTTAATAGAACATCAAGTGTGATTTGATCGTGAGACACTATTAAACATTAGAATACTATTATTAGAGTATCAATAGTCAAAATATTATTGTTAATTAGAATGACAATAATATACCGAAACTATTATGTGGGCAGACTGATGACTACATCTTCAAGTCATAAATATGAGATATCAAATCATCACGTACATGTAAATATTATGTGTAGTATTTATATTAGATTGACCCCGCCATGAGAATACTCCATAATTGTTAAGTGTCATTAGCGATTCTCATGTGACCATAATGAGTAGTTTTCTGATTTGAAGTAGCTACAATCCCTACATGAGGAGTTCTAAGCTTTAAGACCATCAAACATTGTCTATACTAGGACAATAATAAAGATGGTTATTGGGTCTGCAAAAAATTGTGATGTAGATAGAATTCGTCTTTCCTACATAACAAGAGTTATGTCTTGGGCCACTTGATAGAGTGAGACCATGGAAATGCAAGGTCATTCATCAATATATGATATTGGGTCCATTGTTGCAATCATAACACTTTAATAGGAGTAATATTTTACATCAGCGTTACTATTATAAGTTAGAATTTTACATAAAATATTTTAGGCTCAAATATTAAGAGTATTTGATTTAATACAACCAAATATTTTTAGATTTAAAATAGTAAACGACTCCCTTGAATACAACCATATATTTATAGATTTCATAAAATAATTTCAAATCCCACAAGTCAAAAAATATATTTTCTTAAATATTTTCATAAAATATATTTTAAAGCGTGTACTACAACTACAACAAATTCACAAAAATTGTTTTTTTTTCAACTCAAATATTGATAATATATCATTTTAAAATAGTATAAGATTCTCAAATTTAATTAGTACCAAATATTCATAGATTACATGCAAAAAATTTCAAACACACATAACAAGAATATAATATTAGAATTGACATACAAAATATTCTTAAAATGATTATTTAAAATTTGTTTGGTATGATTTATGCTAAAAATGATACGATTCTTCTTATTTTTTCTGCCAACCAAAAATTATCTTAGAATTCCACACATATAGAAAGAGAAATTATACATTTTTTTACGGCAAAAAAAGAGAAATTATACTTAGAGGAGTTAAACTTCTCCATCATTCATATGAGTTACTCCTTCATTGTATTCATAAAAAATCACTACACAACTATTAGGAGTAATAAACATCATAACCACAAAATCGTACTCATTGAATTATTTTATTTATTTTTTATCACCTTCGCATGTAGGAATGGCAATGGTTAGGGTATGGGTAGGGTAGTATAGTACTCGTGCCCGTACCCGCAGTTTAAAAAAATACCCGTACCCGTGCATGTACCCTCGTGGGTATCAACTTTAATACCCGTACCCTTGCCCTCTGGGTACTTAAGTGCCCGTACCCAAACCCATTACCCGCACTTTAACAAAAATATATCAATAAATAATTTATAATTAAATTTAAAAAAATTCCCAAATATTTTAAATCCAAATCATAAATATTACAAACCAAAATATTGTCTCACTCAAAACTTCCAAAATATATCATGATCCAACATTAGTACATTACTACAATAAATATCAAAACATCAAAAATAATGTTTTCTGAAAGAATATTTTATGAAGTTGCAAGTCCTCTCCAAGATATGTAAAAAAATTGATATGTATATTATATTAGTTATTTATAATTATAAAGTCATGATTAATAATATAAAAAAAACTCTTAAATATAAAATCACAATTATTTATTTCTTCATCAGAATCAAATATGTGTATAGGGACTAAAATTTATTTTTCAAATTTTTTTAATTATTAAAATTATACTTTTTTTTATTAAGGGCTCAATTTTTAAGATTAGAACAAGATCTCAAAAATCTATTACTATTTACTAACATATTTTCGTGATGATTTACTTATATGTTTACTTTTCATGAGGATCCGAAAATTATGAAATGAATTACCTAAATCCGTTGATTTGTTTGTAATAAAAAGGAGAGGTAGAGAGACATGAGATAATAGAGAGTGAGAAAAATAGTAGTTAGAGATTGGAAGGAGAGATAGAGATGCATAAGATAGTAGAGAGACATATGTGTATTTAGAAAAATCATGTATTTAAAAAATATTTTTTCAAACAAACATGTTTTCTTGAAAATCATTTTTATGTCTTTTATGGTTTTAGTTTAAAAAAATTATTTTTATAAAATTGTATACAAACATGTTAAAAATTATTGTACAAAAAAAATCATTTTTATAATAGTAAACAAACAGGAGTTAAAAAATTATAATTTAAAAAAGGCTAAATAGCACCCGTGATCCCTTAACTTAATTTCAGTTAACGTTTTAGTCCTTTATCTTTTCTTTTTTTTTTTCGATTTGGTCCTTTATTTTAATTTTAAGTGACAATTTGATTTTTTATGTTTTAAAATGTCAACAATGTTATCCTTTTTTTTTTACAAAAATTCAAAAAATTCATCAAAATTTTCAACCAAAATCCATAAAATTATTTATATTCTTCAATATAATACAAATTTCATCAAATTCGAAACTCAAATCTTCAAATAAACTCATATTTCCATTTTTAACAACATCAAATAAAGAATGAAATTTAACGAAATTTTTGTATGAGTTTATTTGAAGATTTGAGTTACGAATTTGATGAAATTTGTATTATATTAAAGAATATAATTAATTTTATGCGTTTTGGTTGAAAATTTTGATGAGTTTTTTGAATTTTTGTAAAAAAAAAGGATAATATTGTTGACATTTTAAAACATAAAAGATCAAATTGTCACTTAAAATTAAAATAAAGGACCAAATCGAGAAGGAAAAAAAGATAAATGACTAAAACGTTAATTGAAATTAAGTTAAGGGACCACAGGTGCTATTTAGTCTTTAAAAAAGCTCTAAAAAATAATATCTAAATTATTTAAAACAAAAATCATTTTTATTTAAGCTAAAACAAACTTACATACTAATAATAATAATAATAATAATAATAATAATATTATTATTATTATTATTATTATTATTATTATTATATGTGCGGGGCGGGGCGGGGTGGGTACTATAATACCCGTACCCGCACCCATACCCGTTCAATTTTGCGGGTAATTACCCGTCCCCATACCCATACCCATTATGCGGGTTTTTACCCTACCCATTATGGTTTTTTTTTCGGGTACCCATTGGGTCTGGGTCTAATTGTCATCCCTATTCGCATGTAATTCATCAATATCACATGAATAAAAATCTCTACTATATCGATTAGCATAATCACAATAGTGATTATACAAAAATAGCACAAATTTATTCACTTTGAGGAATAGAGTTCAATTAATCATGTGATTTTTCGCATTTTTAATCAATAATTTATCTTTTGTTCAATAACAATTTGTGGTCAATCTTTCAAATACTCTTGAAAGTATATTTTTATATTTTCTACTTCAAGAGCATATTCTACTAATATAGAAACATACATATTGTCTCTTATTTTTCTTTCTCATAAAATTAATACTAAGATCACATAGATATTCTAGACTTCAATCATGTTCTAATAGTTTAGTTTCTCAATAACTGAATCACAAATCTTCTTAAACGTTGTCCAAGAAAATTACACTTTCTGCGATCCTATATGAATGCTTATTTTGGATTATTAGTTCTTCCAAGAATTATACCAAAATTCTCAATGATGGTTAAGAAAAGACATATTTTGAGCAATCCTATAAAGATGTTTTAATAATAGTTCTTCGAGAACTATATCACAATTATCTTCATCAACAATTATCAAGAACAATTAATCCTTTGAATAATCATTCAAGGATGCTTTAATTTTAAATTTTAGTTATTCAGAAACTATAACACATGATATTCATAAACAATGATTAAGAAAAAATATCATTTGAGCAATCATTCAAGGATGCTTGATTATCAAATAATCATTTCTTCGAGAACTATACAACAAATTATCATATACAATGATATAAGAAAATCACATTTTTGTAATCTTTTACGGATGATTCGTTGTTAAATTCTTCCGAAATTTTACAAGAATAAACAAATAAAGATATGATAATTATAAAACAAATAAAGATATGAAAATCACACTCTTTTTAAGTTCTTCAAGAACCATATAATAAATCTAAACAATATATAAGATAATTTTATTCAATCCTTCAGGGATGCATGAATATTAAATTCTTTCAGAATTCATAAAGAATAAACATTGATTTTTTTAAAATTCTTCAAGAACTATATAATAGATCTAAACAATATATAAAACAATTCTTTGTGCAATCTTTCAGTGATACATGAATATTGAATTCTTGTAAAATTCATAGGGACTAAAAAAAGCATAATATATAAAATATTAATATGAAATAATTATGAAAATGTACATTTATTAGACTTACTACTGTTAAAGTTTCGTCCTGATAATGTGTTGTGAACTAATTGAAACAACAACATAATATAGAAGAGTATAGATGAATGAGAGAAAAGAGAATAAGAGATAAGTAATAGTATTATATCCACATAATTAACTCACAGAACTGTGGGGTTCCAGATTCAAACCCAAAACATGACGTCCAACCTAACAATATCAGTATTTGTTAATTGAACTAGGATTTAAGGATATAATACATTAAGATTTGCTAACGCTTTAAACAATCAATAATTTTAAAAAATAAAAAATATATATTAGTAAATATAATCGTGAGTAGTATATTTAGTTGATTTTTATTTGAGATGGAGTAGGAGTATACTTACAGTATTTGATAAAAATTAGAGTCTATTAAAAGAAATTCATAACAATTAGAGAAAAATATTCTACACACTTTCCAAAAATTTTATATCACTCTTCAAACACAAGTTTTATTTACTTTTCAACACCTATTCTTGTGTTGTGTTGTATTTACTATTCATATTGATGACTCTCTTCCTCACCAGTCATACCATTTTTCAAAAAACGCAGAACCACCATAAACCATCGCCATAGATGATCGAAGGTCACAAAGAACACATATTGAACTATAGTTTGTAGAAAGTTTGAATCTGAGTAACTGTCAGTTTGGTTTGGTTTTGTCGGTTCTGCACCAATTTGGCGGTTTTTTTCTCTCGATTTGCATATATAGAGGTTATAAACTCCTTTCAGACCGCTATACTTATTGGTTCCCAATCAATCTAGTCCAATTTTTAGAACCATAACAACACATAGTCTTTTTTTATGTTTATAGTATTTTGGCTAGTGCTATATCCGTCTTTTTGTTTTGAAGTTACATGTTTTGGATTGTTGATATATTTGCTCTTAGTTCACTTCACCTATGTACAAACATATTTTATGTATAATAGTTTAATATCTATATATAGGGATGGAAATATGCTAGGCCATCCGTTAGGGGCCTATAACCTGACCTACTTATGGTCTGATCTAGCTTGACCTATTTAATAAGAATGCTAGATTTAGGCTATTTTTAAAGCCTATTTATTTAAATAGGTCATATTCATGCTTATATAAAAGCCTATTAGGCCTGACAGATCGACATATATATATATATATTATTTATTAATATTATTTTTTATTACTATTTATTAATATTATTGTTTTCTATTTTAAAGTATATATTTTATTATTTATTAATATTATTGTTTCTTATTTTAAAACCTATCAATTAGACTATTTTAATATTATTTTATTATATTATATTTGATTATAATTTTATTAGTTTTCTTTATATAAAACTGTCTAATTTAGCCTATTTTAAAAAAAAATGTAAAATAGACTTTTAAATAGGATTATTTAAAATATAACATTTAAATATTTTAATGTGAATAAAGCTTTTTAATAGACTTTCAGTCAAGATCAGATTTTTAAAAAGGTCAGGTCAGGCAAAAAAAAAAGTCTATGATAGGCTGTAGGCTAGACTTATGCCTAAAAAATTAATCGTAGGCCACACTTAGACATTTCAAAGCCTGACCTGGACCTGACCTATTCCCACCCCTATCTATATACATGTGTTTGCTTATGTATAATTAACTCAAATTTATTAGCGTATTTATGATGTAATTAGGATTAGTTCGCTATGTTTCTACCAACTGAACAATAAAGTGTCTCATTAGTTGTTTATGTTCTTTTCCCTTGAACTCTATATTGTATTAAAAAAATAGTTGGTGGTAATGATTATTTTTTCATGAATTAAAGTATTTTTATATTAGTTCATAATTTTTTTTTTATAAACTACTTGAATCAAGAAACATTTAAATTTATATCCTAAATATATCATTTTTCCTATTACTATTTTGATTAACTCTTTTATGTCATTTTAAAAATGTTTTTATTAATTAGTTCAAACATTAATTTCACTAAACACTACTTCAAATTTAATTCGATAATTTATCTACTACCAACTATCATTTAATTTTCTGTTATATGTTATAAATTCATTTGTATTAAGTAAGTTAACTATTGCAAACAACTTTTTAATAAACAAAGTGGTACTCGATCCAAACTCAACTATAAGAAAAAATATATTTATATTTATTATATTCAAATGTAAACAAACATCAACTAATTTATTTACATTTAACGTGATTATTTCAAAAATACTTTTAATTAATTTTTTGGTTTTACAAGAAAATGATCATATAATTAAGGACAATCAATGTATAACGTAAAAGTGTTTTTGGAATTAAGGATAGATCAGTGTTTTTGGTTTTAGATAAATTTGAGAAAATTAAATACAATCGAGGTGTATTTTATTATGGTGTACCACTAAATAAAAGTTCGGTGCGATTAACAAACACTCAACAATAAGACTCGGGCTACAAAAGCCCAAACGTACAGCATATTTTTCTAACTGAAAACTAACCCTAACAAAAACTCTATAAAAATCACAAGCCTATCAGGGCTAAGCAAACCCTAATTCCCATTCAGTTCCCTTCTCAGTTTCATAGTTCTAGCGGCAGCAATTTTCCTACTCAATCAAATTGTTTTTTTTTTTAATCTTCTTGCAAAATTCTTTCATCTTTTTGTTGAATTTTTCTTTGAACAAGGGCGAAGATGAAGAGTGCTATATATTTCTGACACCTCTTGTATGAGATGAATCAATCGATTCATCATTGAGCACGTTAAGCAACTCTCTGAGCCCTGTTGTTCCAACTTTTAGCTGTTTTTTTCTTTCTTTTATATATATATATATTTTAAAATTTTCTGTGCCTAATATTGCAATTCTTTGGTCATCGATTCGGTATGTCAATGAATCTATCATTAGGCAATAATAATGTTTAAATTGTATGTGTGAATACAATATAATTGTATTGTATTTACACGTGCACTCTATCTTTAGCTCCGGGTATTCTTATTATGTTAGGATTTTCGGTGACAAGATAGATATAATTTTTTTTAATGATTTTCAGTATACTTTTAAGCATGTCTGTTTTTTATATGATGTTGAAGGATGATAGATTAGACGGAATATCATTGATATTATTCATATGTGATATCATTATAATCAGCTACTTCTGACTACATCATATTAAAGCCCTGTTTTAATTTTAGTTTGGAGTTTTTGTTTGATTATTTTAAAGTGTGATTCATTCTCGTTTTTAGGTTTTTCGACATAAAATTTGAAATTTGAAATTTGAGTTTTGATCTTTTTCTTTTTTCTGATATAAAACTAGAATTGAGTTTTGAGCCGGTGATGTAATAAAATATTTGCTACTCTTGATGGATATTTCTCCAGTTGATGATTCTTAACCACCAAGATCGCTGAGGCTTACTTTTTACATTTGTTTTTATAATATTGTTAATGTTTTTTCGTTAAATCTTATGCATGTTGAGTTTCATCATGTTCCACACATTGAGATGGGAAGGAAATTGCTATTAGGACGTTTGTTAGGGTTCCGAGATTGGAGGATAATAATATTTTTATTAGAGTTTGGAGAATCGGGTTTCATGTTTTCCATTATAGATTGCTTACCAAGTCATTTTTTTTAAACCAAAAAATAAAGTATTAAAATACTATTCATTTTTTATTAAATATTAAAATACACTTTTATTTATTTATTTAATATTTTTTTTTCTTTTTAAATGCTATGAAAAAAATTTACGCCAATGTTTTTTTTTCAAATGCTAGGAAGTAACTACAAGAAAACAATGTTTTACTCCGCAAAATAATAAAAAGGATGGAAAGACAACTCAGCGTCTGTTCTTCTAAAAAACTGCATTTGGAAGCTCCAAACTAATAATATCGGAGACTCAATATAAAGTGAGTCATGAAAATAAAAGACACCGTTAGAATAACTACCAACGGAACTAATATGATTCATATGTGGAAAAAGGGACACAACGAGAATCATCGGTGGGAATAGAAGCCACTATTATAATCTCTTAGTAATAATTAAATTGCATGACAAACATGAAAAAGAAACACATATTTTCGTTGATCAAAATTGGAGAGTAAGGGCAGATTTGGAACCGTTGAAGAGAGAATAATTGTGCACCAAAAAAGTAAAAGGGAAGCTCAAAAGCATGCCAGTAACCTTAGCTGTTGCATTGCGTTTCAACTGATCTACAAGTGGATACAAAGCCTCCCCAAGCATAGTCCTCTGCTGTTCAGAGGGTGCATTCGCGAGTGTTGTAGCCAAAGCCTGAATGGGCATTGGTTGGCCTACAGCATCACAGATTGGAAGACCACCCATGTCATATGGGACTGACATCATTCCTCCAGCAACTCCTTTGAGAGGAACATCTTGCATGTTGCAATCAGGAGGGTAGCGATAAATGTGTTGCCTAAGACTAGGAGCTGAAATTGCACCCTTATTACAGGAGCGAATAGATGCAAAATTGGTGTAGGCCTCCACTAAGTCAGGTTCTTGGTCACATATTTAGGAAGAACTTAGAGCCATTACAGTAGCTGAATGAGTAAATCTTTCAAACATGGTGACAAATAAAGGTCCATACTCCTCTCGATGACCAAATTCTTCAATGACAATGGAAGCAGTTCTTATATAGCACTCATGACTTTGGAACAAAACAAAATTTGTCGACAGCCAATCCAACACTTTGGGCAGTAGGGTCACAAAATGCTGATCTGAAGATTGAATAGCTAGGGAAAGAGCTTGGTAAGCTGCTATTGATAAATTACCACTCTCAATATGCTCGGAGGTAAATATTTTCTCCAAGATGGGCAAAAACACCCTTAGCAATAAAAGTATCAAGTCATCTGCAGCAGGTTCAGTTGCCACAGATATCGAAGGATGACTGAATATAGTTCCTATTATGTGCAGTCCTCTAGAGGCATCATTCAAACTCTGTGTATAAGAAGTAGGGTTTTGTTTATGAGAAAGGCCGTTTTCTGTATCAACAAGTTTCCCAATAGCTTCATAGCTAGAGGAGAGCAATTTAGCCAATAAGTTGCTCTTCAATTCTAGATTAGGAATAGAACCAAGGACCAGACTTATTGCATGCATAACTTGTTCTTCATCTTCCAAAGATAAATGCCACTTCTCTAACCCCTCTCCTATCCACATTAAGATTTCTAGATTTGAAGGTTCATAAATTAATACGGAAGCATCTTCGCAGACTTTATGCAGGGCAGATGCACAAGCATTTGAAGAAAGAGGTTCAGAAATCCCAATAGCAAGGAATAATAGCAAGGGTCAAAATTTTCCTTAAAAGCAGATATCGACTTGGAATAAGAACCAATAGCGTTCGCAAGAGACCTGTATACAATGCAAATGAAACCCTTCAAGCCATCAGAAGGCTTACTCGATAGCATGGTCACCAACTGCACGACGACAGAGAAATTGAAATTTTGGCCATCCTGTATGATTACATCGGAAGCAGCATTAAGAGCAAATAACTTGCTTTCGATTTCCTTCCAAGGAAGTGATAAATTTGGAGATCCACACCCACCTATAGAGAGCTTTTGCATAGATATCGTAGATCCTAACAGATTGTCAACCAATGCCCGTTGACGTGCCAATTCAGCTATCTTCTGAGCTGTGACCTGAGGGCTTAAGCCAGCTCTTACACCGTGAACCACCACTGCTGTAATCTGATTATTGTACAAGTTATCAAACAACCCGTCTGTACTAGCGACTATGACATCTCCAGGAACAACAACTACTGTAAACACCTGACCAGAACTAGGTAAACCACCATTTCTACCACACTCCAACTGATAGGTGAAATTGAAATCATGCTGTTGCACTGGAGACTGGAATATTGTGTAACCATCACGGATAACCATAAACCCGCTGTCTCCCAAATTAATAGCATTAAGCCCCGAATCAGTAAGAGCAATGATGCATGCTATAGATGACCCCTTAGCTTTTGTACTTGAGTGTGCTTTTTCCAGCACCCTAGTTGGGTCAACTGAACCTTTGGGCTCCTCTTGAATAGCATCCACTGAATGGGACATGAGCTCACGAGAATAATATCCAGAATCAACACCAAGATCTGCCCCGCCACCAACACCATCTGCCACCCATATTGCTTGTTCCTCAGAACATATAAAATGAGCATCTTCTCCACCAGTTTCTTCTTTATCAGGATGAGACAAATAACATGATCCTGTTACCAACTTCAAATGAATATGCAGAATTCGTTGGCTTCTGCTCACGGGCAGAAGTGTCAAAAGGCATATCATGAGCAGGACCAACGGAGTCACATGATGTTGACGAACTATGGAAATCTCTTGACTGCGTGTAACGAAAAGAATTGCGCCAACTCTTTGCAACATTACAAACAAAATAGCCAAAAATTGCACGGTTATCAGGCTGCTGATAGTTATTCAAACTCATGCTCAGTTTATTTTTTTTTTATTTTTTTATTTTTAAACTTGCGGTAAAACTTTTCCAGCAGTGATGGCAGACAGTAGCAAGAGCTCTTGGTTAGGGTTCTGTAAAGCTTTCCACAACCACTGGGGTTAATAATAGCCACAACGCTCTAACCAACTGAACCAAAAGGGTTGAACCTCCAACCTTGTGGTTAATAGCCACAACGCTCTAACCAACTGAGCTACGGATTTTGGAGGTAGCAGGTGTAATACGAATGTAGATTCAAAACCAGGAGGTGGAGGCAAGTTCAAAGAGGTCGCGTGCCGATCTGGCGAAGCTGATGGAGTGTTTGTTTTTCGGAAAAGTCACCGGAACTAGTGACGGCGGCAGAACTGAATGGAAAACTAGTGAAACTGGTGTCGGAATGGGTCACGACAGTGGTTTGAAAAAGGAATGATTACGTTGTAAAAGAGAAACTATGATTATATTTCCAAACTATTGGGAACTCGATAGCGGAATGGAGGCGGGATCGTTCAAGGAGGATCAAAATAGGCTCTAGATACCATGTTGAAGTTGTGGGATTTTAGAGAAAAAGAGGAGAGAAAATAATAAGGGTTTGAATATTATTGATAATAGCTTTATGGTAACTTGATTACAAAAGACTCAATACTAATCTCTATTTATAGAGAAACATAGACTCAATCCTAAATTAGGAACAAATCATAATAATAATGAGAGATATTATAAGATATCTCTATGATTATAAATTGATTCTAGGAAATAACTCAAGATATTTTAGTTTAGGGCGCGATATGTATATTGATTTTTATATTTTTATTTATTTCTTTAATACTTAATATATAATTATAATAAATTATAAATATTTAAAATAATTAATAAATCAAATAAAATGATTATTAAGTGAAATATAATAAAATAAAATTCTGTAATAAATAATAATAATTACATTAATAATAATAATTACATTAATAATTTAATAATAATAATAATTTAACAATAATAATAATTTTTATAATAATTAAATTATAAATATTTAAAAAATTAATAAATCAAATAAAATGATTATATAAATGATTATAATAATAATAAACATAATAACAATAAAAATAATAAAAAAAAGAAAATTATATTAATAAAATTAAAGAAAAAATACATTAATTTGAAAGAAAAAAATGTGCCAATAACATTTGGAGATAGACATAATCCGCAAGTCAAAGATAGGAAGGTCGTGCAATGCTTTTAAAACTTGTATTGAAATAGTAGACAATGTATTATTAACTAATTATAAGAAGTAAAAATTAGGGGTGAGAATATGACCTACGATTAACTTTTTAGACCTATCATAGATTTTTTTGTTGTTTGACTGGCCTGACCTAGAAGCCTATTTAAAAGTTTTATTCACATTAAAATATTTAAATGTTATATTTTACAGTTTTTTAAATAGCCTAAATTAGACAGTTTTATATAAGGAAAACTAATAAAATTATTATCAAATCTAATAAATTAAAATAGCCTAATTGATAGGCTTTGAAATAGGAAACAATAATATTAATAAATAATAATAAAAAATAACATTAATAATATATATATATATATATATATATATATATATATATATATATAGACCTTATGATAAACTCTCATTTTAAAAGTTTTGATGAAAATAAACAAAGGTTAATTAAAGATTGTCAATTATGATTCTAAATGTATTGTTAATTTAACATGTGCTTTTGAGTGTGTTAATTCAAAGATAGGTTTCAAAAGAATCAAGGAAAACAACATAAACAAGGGCAGAGAACTTGACATATTCTGGAAAACGGAGAATGTTCGCCAGACCGTGACAACATAAAGAACAATCTTTCTCCATAATTTAAACAAAGTTGTTGGCTCTGGAAGTTACATGGATATGATCACTACATGGCAAAGAACACATAGGATCTATTCAAATCAAAGAGGACATTCGAATTTCCAAAGAAAAAGACTCTCAAACAAGCGTGTCCAGACAGTTCTGGTAATGACTGTCAAGACTGTTAAACAATCTTGAAGTCAAGTCAGTTTCCAGTATGGTCAGAAAAAACATCCAGATTGATTATTAGTCTCCAGGATACTTAAAGTTCAAAAGTCCAGATTGATCATCAATCTCCAGCAACTACACTACAGTTTTCTGCAACAACGTTCTGTGATCGTTTTCAATCTTATTTAATTGATCCAATGCTCCAGTTCAAGCCAGCAATATTATCACTTATCAGAAGCATTAGAGGATAACTAATTACTCAAGAAAATATGATCTAAAACGCAATACACAGCTCAGTCAAAACAGAAAATAAAAATAGTTAAAAGTTGAATTATTTTTATTTAGAAATATTGCCTATGGTCAAGCCTGACAAGGGCACTACCAACAACTCTATTGACCTCTATTTAGTGCTCTCAAGCCTATAAAAGGAATGCCACAGCTCAAGGAAAACGCCGAAGTTCAAGTGCTAACAAGTCTCTCAAAATCATTCACATTTACATACTTGAAATTCTCCAATCACTTACAAGAATCAGTTTGATTAAAATCTTTTTACTCTGATACATTTATACTGAATTCTTTGTAAAGAATCGAATCTCAAACATGAGTTGAGACATCTCAGATTCTAACAAAACAATCTCATCATTATTGTAAAACTCAAACTATAAGAGTTAAGTATAGTTTGGGGTAGATTGTAAGAAATCCTATCAAGGTTGGTAGGTGATTTGATTAATCTCTTTTTGGGTGAAATTAGATTAAGTTCTGTAACAAAGATCAAGGTTGATCTATGTAACAACCCCGAGTTTAAAACACAGCGCAGGTGCATTTTTTTTTTTGAAATTAATAATTAAAATGAGTTTTCCCAAAATTATTTCAAAAGAATTAAAATAAAGTTCTTCGTAAAATAGTACGTTATAGATTAATCGATGAACGTAAACCAAATACTTCATCAGGATTATCACTAAGTACTTATCTTGGAAATTAGTTTTTAAACATTAATACATCCCAAAATATCATTGTCATAATACATCAACAGCAAATATCAGAGTACATGGTTTAGCGGAAAATAGTACAGTATTTCCAAAATAAGACAAATTACAATTTCAATCCAACACCTAATGCATTAAGTCTAACTGATCATGCGTTGAAGCTGCAGTAGCACGGATTCCCTCCGCATCCCACGCAAGTCTCTTCTGACTCTGCAGCTCGCTTCGACGTAACCTCCTCCTCCTCCTCGTGCATAGAGGGATCAGTCTTCTCAGAAGTCAAGTCAATACACACTCGTGGCCGCTTTGGCGGTGTCGGAATCTCGTAGCAATCCCCAGAAATCCTAGATGGACCCGGAATCTCAGTCGCTACTGGTCTCAGTTCTTCACGCTTCTCTACCGCATCAGACTCATGTATCTCTCTTCCAATCACAGGGTTGGGAGTCACCACTCCTACAATTGCCTCCGTCTCAACCCTTTCAACAGACTCCTCGGCGTCGTCGAAAACTCCGTGCGCCTCTAGCACCAGGCGGGAAGGCACGAGAAACTCTATGCTTGCATGAGTGCGCTCTATGAAGTCTTCCACGCCATCAGTCCTACTTGTTCGCTCCAGCCACCCCGTATAAGTCGCTCTGCTTGAGAGGGGGTCAAAAGCCCAAGCAGTGCGCAAGTAGCGATCAAGGAAATTCAACGACGTTTCCGTCGTTCGGGTGCCCACGGGCGGCGTGGGTTTGGGAGGCATCTGAGGGCAAAGCCCAAAGTCCACAATATAATAGCAAGGGGTCACCGACCGAAAATAACAGATAATCACATAGCATATATTGCACAACAACATGTATAATCATGGTATAGCATATGATGATGAGGAAAATAATAATGCTCATTTGAAAATTTATGACTTTCATGCCTTTTCAAAACAGCAGTCAATGATTATGAAGTATGCGGTAAGTACAAACACACGTCAACAAAACACAATCATTAATTCAGAATTTCAGATTCTGGACAACACTCACACACATTAATTTCCAACATTCATCATATAAACAATCGTGACACACCGGTCAAATCCCTCAATGTAATGCATATATGCTAATGCATAATTTTCTTGGAAGCACCAAGGTGCAGTCACTCACAGACCAGCACAATTTAACGGCCCTCATGACCAGGGTGCAATCGCTCACAGATCAGCACCAGTGCAGTCGCTCACAGACCAGCACTCGTGCAGTCGCTCACAGACCAACACGTTTGACATAAACTAAGGTACAATTGCTCACAGATCAGTACCTAGTGCAGTCGATCACAGATCAGCACGTGGTTGTGCAATTTCAGGGTATAGACGCTCACAGTCCAGTACCAGTGCAGTCGCTCACAGACCAGCACTTATATACCAAGGTACAATCGCTCACAGATCAGTACCTAGTGCAATCGCTCACAGATCAGCACGTGGTTGCGCATTACTCCGTGGCCCATCGCGGGTACCACTTGACTATGCAATGCATGCATATGCAGTGTTTCACTTCTCTAGAAACAACATACAAAACAGAAATTCATGCCTCTCAATCGTATTTAACACATCTCAGCATAATCAAAATTCTCATCATCACAAACATGACTAAACAGCCAAATATTCATTAACATTCTGAAATGTTTTTTTCCCAGACTCTAACATTCAATTACAATATTTAAAACTGGGATTTTTTCTGGGATTTACGAATCTGTATTCGAATACAGAAGCCAAAAATAGTATAGAATCACTCTCTGTATTCGAATACAGCCCTCTAGTATTCGAATTCAGAGGCAGATTTCAGTGCATAAATCAACCTCTTTCATTACATCAGTAAAGTTTTTAAAACTTCATCACCACTACTTCAAAATCTCATCAAAAGTTCCACTTTAACTCACTACAACATTCCCAGTATTCCCCAGACACTCAGGGTTTACAAAACACTCTTGAAAACTTGGAATTTTCTGCAAACTCGAATCTGTATTCAAATACAGACCCCCTGTATTCGAATATAGAGGCAGGAACTGCAATTTAACATTCTGTATTCGAATACAGCATGACTGTAGTTGAATACAGGTGTTCAACCTTTGAAAAATTCAGCCTTTTCTCCCATGTCACTTAAAGGTTTTCAAACATCTTTCTCTTCTCTTTAAAACCATTTCACAGACTTCTTTTCAAATCATTTAAACCTTCTCAAAGATTCTCAACACTTCAAAACTCACATGACAGTGATTAAAACTTGTTTTTTTTTTTTTTTCTGGAAAACACGAATCTGTAGTCGAATACAGAAGCTGAAAATGGAGTTTCTGGAAAATGGAGTTTATGGAAAAACTCGAATCTGTAGTCGAATACAGCATGCCTGTAGTCGACTACAGATGAGAATACAGTGTTAAAATTTCACTTATGTATTCGAATACGACATGGTCGTAGTCGAATACAGAGGTTTAGTCAGAAGCAAAAATCCTTCTTCTGTATTCGACTACGGGGCTCGTAGTCGAATACAGGTTTTGAAGACTTGGGCAAAACAGAACTTGACAGGTTGTATTCGAATACACTCATGTTGTATTCGAATACACCTTCGAAAAACCAGTGAAATACTTCCTGAAACATCAACACTTTTTCAAACTATTTCTTTAAAAAAATAACAATCAAACATCAAACAGATTCTGCACTTTTTCAAAACACTTCCCTCATTTAAAATCCCTTTTCCTTTAAAAACCATCAACACCACCAGAATCACACAAAACAACCAGAATCAGAATCATCAATATCACCAGAATCACTCAACACAGAACAGAATCAGAGTCACCATCACCAAATCATTCAGATTTTCAAACCATCAGAACATCATTTAAACATTGCAGTTTCCTCACTCATCAGAACAAACATGCAAGTATTCAGTTTTCTCAAAACACCAGAATGACATGCAAATACTCAGATTCATCAAACATCAGGATGACATACAAGCACTCAGTTTTCTCAACAACAGAATGACATGTAAAACATTTCAGCTTTCACCACACAATAGAATAACATGCAAGTATTCAACTTTCATGATACCACAGAAATACATGCAAGCATCACAGAACAACAACCCTCAACAGAATGCATTTTTGCATTTTAAGACTATTTTCAAAACAGTTTTATGACATGCATTTTAATCATCATTAAAGTAACATGCAAACATTTTCCAGCTTTCACCCATAAGTAAAACAACATGTTTTATTAGAAAAACAGCCAGCAACAACCATCAGGATAATCACATATCAACGAAAATGCATTTTCTTTCAAAATGTCATTTTTCGAAAACAGTTTTTCTTTTAAAAATAGAACTGAAATAACACACATTCGTGGCCCTAATGCAGCTAAAAGATGGAAGGTGCCCTTACCCTTGTAGCGTGCTCTGCTATTTCTCTTGTTCCTGCTGCGTTCCCTTTTCTGCGTCTAAAAACGGCGAAGCTGTTCCCTGAGTTTGCTGCTGCAAAACTGGGTTCTTTCTCTTCGTATTGAGATGGGGATTAACTTTACTACTGTGGGTTTTCTGGTTTGATGGTTGGAATTTCAGTTAATGGTGTTTGGAGGAATTTCCCTCTCTTCAATTTGAATTCGGGAATGGCAGAACAGAGACAGAATGGGAGGGGAGATGGAGTTGGTACATGCAATATGGGCAGTGAGGAGGAAGGAATGGTGTTCTGACTTCACCATCCTTCTCACTCCTATATATAGGCTCTCATGGTGCCACCTCACTTGCCACTTGTCTGATTTCCAGCTTTTAATTGTCTTGTAATTAGCCACTAATCCTTACTTAATGGTTTGATTAATTTAATTACTTGAAATTAAATTAATTTAATTCCTCATCCAATAATTTTAATTCATACTTCAAAATAAATATTTATATATATATATATTCACTCAAAACATACATATATTAAATATTTACAAAAATTCCCAAAATGCCCTTGACATTAATTCCAATATTAATATTTAAAATTAAGGGTCTTACAATCTAGGCTAGGTGCTGTAAAACTAAGAAGGTTCTTGTTTTAAACACTTAGTGGAAAATCTCACAATTGTGAGTACTGGACGTAGCCCAAGTTGGGTGAACAAGGATACATCTGTGTGTGGTATTTCTTATCCTTTATCTCTTTATTCAGTTTGATTGCTTTTCAAGATTAAAAATACAAAACTATTTTTTGTTTTACAAACTAATCTGAACGTTCTCTGTTTTTTTGATAAACCAAGAACGTTCTCCTTTTTCCTGCTCTCTTAAACCAAGAACATTCTTGAGTTCAAATCTTAAGTTTTTCAGGAAATTTTAAAAAGGGAGATTTACAATTCAAACCCCCTTCCTTGTAAATCAATTTTGCTACTTCAATTGGCATCAGAGCACAGTCTTAATTAATGGTCCGATTAATTTAATTATTCGAAATTAAATTAATTTAATCTTCATCCAATAATTTTAATTCATCTTCCAAAATAAATATTTATATATATATATATATTCACTCAAAACATACATATATTAAATATTTTACAAATATCCCCAAAATACCCTTAATATTAATTCCATAAATTAATATTAATATTTAAGGGTCTTACATTACTACCCCCCTTAAATTAGTTTCGTCCTCAAAACTACATGTTGATAAACAACTGAGGATATTGTTCCTTCATCTTACTCTCCAGTTCTCAAGTCGCGTCCTCTAGCAACAGGACGAGTAGCCCTAGTTGCGTTCACTGTTGGTTCCACCTTCGGAACCTTGTTCCACCTTCGGAACCTTGCAATCCCTTACAAAGTGTCCTGGCTTATGGCAATTGAAATAGGGAGAATCCTTTACGGTACAAGCAGTAGCGTAGTGTCCTTTCCCACATCGGAAACAACGAACCCCTTGTCCTAATTGTCGTCCAAAAGTCTGGTTCCCCGGGCGATTCTGGCCCCTGTTGTTGTTCTGGGGTCGGTTATACGGCTTCACAACCTGCTTTCCTCTATTGTTCTGATTGTGCATCCGACTAGGCCCTCCAGAATTAAAGTTCCCTCCTCTGTTGGCCCTCTTGTTCTTCATCTCTTCGACCTCTCTACACTTCTCCACTAACACTTGGAAACGTTGAATTCCCAATGGCAAGACCGAGTCTTGAATCTCATACTTCAGTCCATTTTGAAAGCGATGACACATAAATTGTTCATCAACTTCTTCCCGGAAGAATCTGAAATGCCTGGACAGCGATTCAAACTTAGCAACATATTCCCCCACTGTCATGTTACCCTGGTGCAATTTCAGAAAATCATCACCCAACTTGGTCCTAGTGCTCATCGGAAAGTTTTTGTCCAAAAACTTCTTCTTGAACGACTCCCAGTTCACCTCCTCGTGAGCTGACCCCAGTCTTGTACTTCTCCACCAATACTCTGCATCCCCTATCAGCAGGTACGTGGCATAGTTGACCTTCACTACTGCTCGGCAATTAATCATCTCGAAGATTTTCTTCATTTCTTGGATCCACTAGTCCGCTCTTTCTTGACCCTCATCACCCTTGAACTTGGGAGGATTATGGCGATGAAAAATTCTCTAGTCCTCTAGATTCATCAGCGCGAATCTCTCTTTCTCTCTTCTCCAGATCTCGTTGAGTGTTGGCAGCCGTCTGCGCAGCAACAGACACAACCATCTTGTTCATTGCTTCAACCATCCTATCTTCCCGGCTGACATTGGCTCTTGTGGTGTCGTCTCTTCGTGGAGGCATTGTTTCCTACAGAACCATCATCACTTCAGTCACACCACAACTTACACAAGACTTGACACTTTAATTACTTGCTCCTATGCATGATCAGCTAATAACTCAAAACAAATACTTTAAATCAGAGCTTTATCCCAAAACTTTAACCAAATGCTCTGATACCACAATTGTAACACCCCGAGTTTAAAATGCAGCGCGAGTGTATTTTTTTTTCAATAAATAATTAAAATGAGTTTTTCAAAATTAATGTCAAGGGAATTAAAATAAGATTTTCATCAGTTCATTTCAAAAGAGAACACATGGCCTGTGGCCACTAAATAGCATCAGAGTGCAGAATAATACAGCGGAAAAGTCATACATTAATTCCCAAAATAAATTACATTTCCCAAAACTCAAGACACTATACAAAAGTTTAGTCTGATCATGCAGTAAGCTACAGTAGCACGGTCTCCACCGTATTGTCTATAAGTCTCGTCTTCAGCCAACCGTCCGTCCCTTTGCATTGTCCACGTAGACTCTGTACGTAAAGATCAGGGGAAACTAACGACATTTCCGTCGTTAGTGTACCCGCCGGTAGGACGGGTTCGGGTAACATCTGAGGGCAAAGCCCAATTTCCACAATATAATAGCAAGGGTCACCGACCGAAATTAACAAATAATCACATAGCATATATTTCACAGCAACAAATATACACATGGCATATCATAAAATCAATGATGATAAATAAAGATGCTCATTTTGAAATTTCATGACATGTATTTTTCAAAACAACAACCAATTAAGATGGAAAATAAGTTGTAAGTACAGTCAACACTGCAACATTCACAATCATTCATCAAAAGTTCAGATTTCATAAAGTACTCACACACATCACTTTCCAATCATCATCACATAACCCAATCGTGACCCACCGGTCAATCACCCCGATGCAATATGTATATGCTCATGTATACAATTTCTTGGAATCACCAAGGTGCAGTCGCTCAACAGACCAGCACAATTTATATGTTTGACTTTAACGGCCCTCAAGACCAAGGTGCAATCGCTCAACAGATCAGCACCCAGTGCAGTCGCTCAACAGGCCAGCACTCGTGCAGTCGCTCAACAGACCAGCACGTTTGACATATACCAAGGTACAATCGCTCAACAGATCAGTACCTAGTGCAGTCGCTCAATAGACTAGCACTCGTGCAATCGCTCAACAGATCAGCACGTGGCTGCGCATTTCAGGGTACAGACGCTCAACAGTCCAGTACCAGTGTAGTCGCTCAACAGACCAACACCTATATACCAAAGTACAATCGCTCAACAGATCAATACTTAGTGCAGACGCTCAACAGTCTAGCACTCGTGCAATCGCTCAACAGATCAGCACGTGGTTGCGCATATTTGAATGAACCACCACGAACACGTGGCCATTCCGTAGCCCGGATAGAATGGACCACCACGAACACGCGGCCACTCTACAACCCAACAGAGTTACTACATTCACGTGTATTAGCCTCTCACAGGCCAAATACACAGAAGTTAAATCCTCGCACGGATAGAATGGACCACCACGAACACGCGGCCATTCCGTAGCCCGATTAGAATAGACCGTCTAATACACGCGAAACTGCTCTGACCCCGGATAGAACAGTCCGTCTAATACACGCGGAACTATTCTACAACCCATGGTTACTACTTAACTTCGCGGCCCATCACGGTCATCGCATTACTCTGTGGCCCATCGCGGTCACCACCTGACTATGCAATGTATGAATATGCAGTGTTTTCTCTTCACTGAAAACAATATGCAATATCAGAATACTCAGCCTGTCCAGCATTCCCCCAAAGCATCTCAACACAAATAATTTCATAATCAACACAACAATGATTAAACATTCGAGTAATCATTAACACTTTACTTTATCACAACATTCCATTCTTAATTATCATAAGTCTTTTGCCCAACTATTAAAATTCACAAAACATTGTTTAAAACTGAGTTTTCTGGAAAATACGAATCTGTATTCGAATACAGCCTCTCTGTATTCAAATACAGGAGCCAAAACAGTGCAGAAATACACTATGTATTCGAATACAGCCCTCTGGTATTCAAATACAGAGGCAGTCTCAGTGCACAAATCAATATCTTTCACTACATCAGTAAAGTCTCAAAAACTTCAGCACCACGTCCTCAAAATATCACCAAAAGTTCCATTTTAATTCACCACAACATTCCCAATATCCCCCAAACACTCAGGGTTTACGAAACACTCTTAAAAACTTGGAATTTCTGAAAACTCTCTGTATTCGAATACAGACCCCTTGTATTCGAATACAGACCCCTGATATTCGAATACAGAAGCATGAAACTGCAATTTTAACATTCTGTATTTGAATACAGCATGCCTGTAGTCGAATACAGAAGACAAAACCAGAATGATCAACATCAGAACATCAGAAACAGAACCAGAATGATCAACATCAGGTCATCAGAAAGCAGAACCAGAATCAGAATGATTAACATCAGAACATCAAGAACAGAACCAGAATCAGAATGATTAACATTAGAACATCAGGAACATAACTAGAATCAGAATCATCAACACCAGAACATCAGAAACAGAAGCAGAATCAGAATGATTAACATCAGAACATCAGAAGCAAAACAGAATGATTCACACAAGAATCATCAGAAGCAAAACATAATGACTCACACCAGAATGATCAGAAGCAAACCAGAATGACTCACACCAGAATCATCAAAAGCAAAACAGAATGATTCACACTAGAATCATTAGAAGCAAAATAGAATGATTCACACAAGAATCATCAGAAGCAAAACAGAATGATTCACACAAGAATCATCAGAAGCAAAACATAATGACTCACACCAGAATCATCAGAAGCAGAAACAGGATGATTAACATCAGAATCATGAGAAGCAGAAACAGGATGATTAACATCAGAATCATTAGAAGCAGAAATAGGATGATTAATATCAGAATCATCAGAAGCAGAAACATGATGATTAACATCAGAATCATCAGAAGCAAAAATAGGATGATTAAAATCAGAATCATCAGAAGCAAAAACAGGATGACTAACAGAATCATCAGAAGCAGAAACAGGATGATTAACATCAGAAGCAAAAATAGGATGATTAACAAAATCATCAGAAGCAGAAACAGGATGATTAACAAAATCATCAGAAGCAGAAACATGATGATTAACATCAGAATCATCAGAAGCAAAAACAGAATGATTAAGATGAAAATCATCAGAAGCAGAAACAGAATGATTAACATCAAAATCATCAGAAGCAGAAACAGGATGATTAACATCAAAATCATCAGAAGCAGAAACAGGATGATTAACATTAGAATCATCAAAAGCAAAAACAGGATGATTAACATCAGAATCATCAGAAGCAGAAACAGAATAAGTAACATCAGAATCATCAGAAGCAGAAACAGGATGATTAACATCAGAATCATCAGAAGCAGAAACATGATGATTGACATCAAAACCATCAGAAGCAGAAATCCTTCCTATGTATTCGACTACAGGGGCTCGTAGTCGAATACAAGTTTGAAAACTTAAGTAAAACAGAAGCTTGACAGGTTGTAGTCGAATACACACATGTTGTATTCGAATACACCTTCGAAAACCAGTGAAATTTTCCTGAGATTTCAACCCTTTTCAAACTGTTTTCTTTTAAAAACAAACAACCAAACATCAAAACAGATTCAACACTTTTTTCCAGACAATACTTTCCTCATTAAAAATCCTTTTTTTTAAATCGTCAACATCACCAGAATCATTTACAACAGAAACAGAATCAAAATCATTAACACCAAATCATCTAGAAACAGAAACAGAATGATCAATCATCAGAATCATCCAGACTCTCAAGCCATCAGAACATCATACAGCATTTCAGCTTTCTCAATATCAGAATAACATGCAAGCATTTCAGCTTTCACAACACATCAGAATGTTATGCAAGCATTTCAGCTTTCACAACACATCAGAATAACATGCAACATCACAAAGCAGCAAAACACAAATAGAATGCATTTTTGCAGTTCAAAACCATTTTCAAAAAAGTTTTATGAACATGCATTTTTAAAATAGCATTCAAGACATTTTCCACTTTCCCACATATACAACACAACTTTAGTGCATTTAGCCCAAGCAGCAATCATCACAAAGCTTTTAAAACATCAAAAAATGCATTTTTCATTTCTTTCAAGTAACAGGCAAACCAGTTTTCAAAATAGTAAAGAAAACACTAGTAATGCCATGAAAGTTATGCACTTACAGCCCTAATGCAACTAGAAAGTGGAAGGTGCCCTTACCCTTGCTGCGCGTCTGCTACTTCTCACGTTTCTGTTTTCGTTCCCGTTTACGCGCCAAAATTCGGTGAAACTGCTGCCTGAGTTTGCTGCTACGAAACTGGGTTCTCTAGCTCCGTAATGACGTGGGGAACAACTTTAGTACTGAGGGTTTTTCTGGTTTGGTGCTTGTATTTCCAATTGATGACACTTTTGATGAACTCCCTCTTTTGTATTTTGAAATCGTGAACTGGAAATAGATTTCAAAATGGGAAGGGAGGGTACTGTTACATGCAGCACTATTACATGCAGTATGGGCAGTGAGGAAGGAGGGATGATGTTCTGATTTCACCATCCTTCTCACTCCTATTTATAGGCTTTTGTGGTGCCACCTCACCCGACACTTGTCTGATTTTCAGCACTTAACCAATCCCGTCGCAATTAGCCGCTAATCCTTAATTAACGGTCCGATTAATTTAATTATTCGAAATTAAATTAATTTAATCTTCATCCAATAATTTTAATTCATCTTCCAAAATAAATATTTATATATATATATATATATATTCACTCAAAACATACATATATTAAATATTTTACAAATATCCCCAAAATACCCTTAATATTAATTCCATAAATTAATATTAATTTTTAAGGGTCTTACAAGACTGCTGGTGATAATGCTAAGGTACTCCTAAATTCTAAAGCTCATTTATAGTGTGCTTTGAGCAGGGAAGAAAGTGAAAGAGTAAACGAATGTGAAACTGCTAAAGAAGTATGGGACACATTGCAAACTCACCATGAAGGAACAAGCCATGTCAAAGAAACAAGAATAGACATTGGTATAAGAAAACTTGAATTATTTGAGATGCAAGAAGGAGAAACTATTGATGAGATGTACGCAAGATTCACAACAATAGTGAATGAGATGCGTTCCCTTGGCAAAGCTTATTTAATACAAGACAGGGTGAGAAAGATCATGAGATGTCTTCCATTTATATGGAGACCAATGGTAACAGCTATAAGCCAAGCCAAGAATCTTGAAACACTTCCCCTGGAAGAACTGATAGGAACCTTTAGAGCACATGAAATACTGCTACAAGAAGATAAACCTACCAAGAAAAGCAAAGCAGTGGCTTTGAAGGCATCTCAAGAAAGCATCATACTACAAACTGATGAAGAACCAGAAGAAACTGGACAAGAAGATGCTGATGAAGAAATTGCTCTTCTCACCAGAAGAATACAAAGAATGATGAGAAGGAGATATCAAATCAAGAAGGGATTTCCAAATAAAAATCCCAAAACAGAAATAGATAAAAGCCAGATTACATGTTTTGGTTGTAATAAGTTAGGACATTACAAAGCTGAATGTCCCTTGAATAAGAAAACATGAAAACGATTTCCATTTAAAAAGAAATCAATGCCGGCCACATGGGATAACTCAGAAGAATCAGACACAGAAGAAGGAGAAGAAGCCAACATATGCCTGATGGCAGATACAGAAGAAAATGAGGTAACTAATTCGGACTCTTGCTCTTTGTGTGAACTAATGGGAAAAGAATTCGACAACTTGCTAAATGATTCAAACATTCTGATTAAAAAATGTAGTTCTTTAAAGAAAAAGAAGAAAAAGAAAAGGCTCAGGCTATGGTTGATATTCTCAAGAATACCATTGAAGAACTGAGAGAATTAAAACAGCAAAGTTGTGAAAATCATAAAGGTCAAGAACGTTCTGCAGCTAAAACGGAGAACCTTCACCTTAAAACTGAAAATGAAATTTTGAAAACTGATTTGCTAAATTTTATTAAAGCTACCGAAACTTTTCAAAAAATCATGAGATCACAAATAGGAATATTTGATAAAGCTGGTCTTGGGTTCAATCAAACTCAAAAAATCAAAATGTATGAAAACTTTTTTATTCTGGAAAGCAAGATTGAAAAATGTAAAACCAAATGTTCATACTGTAAAAAACTTGGACATTTGGAATATGCTTGCTACTTCAAAAAACGGGATGAAAAGATTAAGAGCAGAAGGATGTTTAAAAGAAAAGAAAGTTCTACAAATAGAGAACCAATTTTGAAAAAACTGCCAAAAGGAGAACGTTCTCCAGACTGTTCTCAAAACAGAGAAAGTTCAAGAATAAAAACTGAACTTTCTCTAGAAAGTTTAAAAAAGGAGAACGATTTAGAACCTTTACAAAATCAAGATTAAAACCTTCTAAAACTCAGATTGGAAAATCAATACCAAGACCAACAGTTAAACGCTCCTACTGTCTCAAATTTGGTCATCAAGAGTCAACATGTTATTTTAAAAAGAAAGAAATTATTAAGACTAACTCTCAAGGACCCAAGACAAAGTGGGTACCTAAAGTGAATGTAAACTCTTATGCAGGCTGGATTTGAAAGTGCCAAGAGAAAGCCTTGGTTCTTGGATAGTGGCTATTCAAGACACATGACAGGTGATAAAAACTGTTTCATGTGCTTCATTAAAAATGATGGAGGATCAGTTACTTTTGGCAACAAAAATCAAGCTCAAATCAAAGGTAAAGGAACTATTGGTAAGACAAACTCTTCTCAAATAACTGATGTTCAATATGTTGAAGGTTTGAAACATAATCTTCTAAGTATAAGTCAGTTATGTGACAATGGTTTTGAAGTTATTTTCAAACCAAGAGTATGTGAAGTTAGAAAAACAGATACTTAAAAGGTGTTATTTTCTGGAAATAGAAAGAAAAATCTATATGTCCTATATCTTGATGAATTACCAGATGAATCCTGTTTTATGTCAATCGATAAAGATAAATGGATATGGCATAAAAGGGCTGGACATATAAGTATGAAAACAATTTCAAAAATCTCTAAACTGGATCTTGTTAGAGGATTGCCCAAACTGAATTTTGACAAAAATAGAATTTGTGAAGCTTGTGCAAAGGGAAAGCAAGTCAAGAGTAGTTTTCGTTCAAAAGATTTTATAATTACAAACAGAACTCTTGAATTACTTCACATAGATCTTTTTGGGCCAATGAAAACAACAAGTCTAGGAGGAATGAAATATGGTTTTGTTATTGTTGATGATTTCTCTAGATACACTTGGGTACTGTTTTTAAAACATAAGGATGATGCATTTGATGAATCTAAAACATTTTGCAAAAAGGTACATAATGAAAAAGAATCTAGCATCATTTATGTAAGAAGTGATCATGGAGGAGAGTTCATAAATGCCTCTTTTAAAAATTTCTTTGATGAACTTGGCATTTCTCACAATCTATCTTGTGCAAGAACTCCACAATAGAATGGAGTTGTTGAACGAAAAAATAGAATGTTTTCCGTTTTTCTGATAAACCAAGAACGTTCTCCGTTTTCCTGCTCTCTTAAACCAAGAACATTCTTGAGTTCAAATCTTAAGTTTTTCAGGAAATTTTAAAAAGGGAGATTTACAATTCAAATCCCCTTCCTTGTAAATCAATTTTGCTACTTCACCGGCCTGTCAGGCCTAATAGACTTTTATATAAGCCTGAACTTGACCTATTTAAATAAATAAACTTTAAAAATAGACTGAACCCAATCTTCTTATTAACCAGGCCATAAGTAGGTCAGACCATAGGTCAGTGACGAATGGCATAGCCTATTTCCATCCCTAGTAAGAATGAAATTATTACCCATACAAATAAATTTTTTCTTCAGAGCATTATCCTTAAATTCTGTTGAAAAATTTTGTGCAATAAGTCGAATGCAGAACACATGCTTTGACGGAGGATCTTGCCACCCATTATTCGGATTGTTATAAGCACTTTTAATGGATTCATGTCTATCTGAAATCAAACAAATGTTGGCTTGTGGAGTGACGTATTTTCTAAAATTTCTCAAAAAGAATCTTCAACCCTATTTTGTCTCACATTCCACAAAACCATAAAGAATAGGAATTACATTGTCGTTCCCATCCTGTGCAACTGCTACTAATAGAGTTCCCTTTTACTTGTCGTACAACCAAGTCCCATCAACTTGTACAATTGGTTTGCAGAATTTAAACGTAGATATGCACAGAAGGGAAGCCCAAAATATTCTATGAAATATCCTTATCCCACTTATCAAACTATTCACATGATAAGCTGAGATCATTTTCATTTCAATTTTGGTTCCTGGAGCAAACATTTGCATAACCAATAACCATTGTGGGAGTTGATTGTAAGACTCTTCCCAATTGCCATAAATTTTTTCGATTGCTTTATTATTTCCCATCCAAGCATTTCTATAACTAACGGTGTAGTTGTGTAAGGCTTGAATCTGAGCAATAATGACCTTCACTTTGATTGAAGGATCCACTTTCAAAACTTGCATTACGCTTGCACATATCTGTTGGAACCAAGTTGGTTCTAAGTACTTAGGATTTTGATGCTTACAAATGTACTCAATGTAAACTTATTTTGTAATTTGAATTATTAAGTTAAATGCCCCAGAAACTGAAGGAAACAGAAGCAGAGATCAAAGGAAAATGAATTCTGGAATTTCCAGAAGATGTTCCAGGATGTCAAAACATCACTAGAGGATATGTTTGGTGGCCCAGAACAGAAGGAAGAAAAATCATAATGAAACATGGATCATACCATTGGAAAGCCTGCCAGAAGGAGAGTTGTTCCAGACAAACAGGAGTCAAATATCAATTTTATTCCAGAAGTTATTCTGACCAGAAGATGGCCTAGAAGTGAAAAATTACACAGTCCAGACTTGTTCCAGACTTGACCAGAAGGTATGTTTATGAGTCCAGAACAAAAGGATCAATTCAGATTTGGCCCAGATCATAAGATAGCATGATTCAGGGTATGGAACTAAGTCCAGACCAAAAGAAATGAGTTCCAGAATCAATCCAGACTTGGTCCAAAATTAAAGGTAAAATGTCCAGACTGAAATATTTTTTGTTCAAGTTAATTTCAATTTGTTCCAGACCAAAGTCCATAATCTGTCCAGATCAGAGTAAAAACTTCCAGATTAATGGTTCGGAAATAATTATTTGGTCCAGTGATGGTCCAGATCAGAAAATCAGACCATGGCATAGTGGTGGCCGAAATCAGAGGGACAGACTGTGCAGTCCAGCAAAGGCCGAATTCAGAGGATTTTAGCATATCAGGCGCGCATTCAGGATGGCCGAAATCAGAAGATCAGAGGGTTAGGAAGTGTGGTCCATGAATGGCCGAATTCGGAGGATCACAGCATAGCAATTAGGCTGGTCTAGTTGTGGACTATCGCATGAAGATCCAATGGTGTAGATTTGATCATGGGGATTAATGGTGAAGATCCTATGTTATTTTTATCAAAGTATTATAAAAGATTCGTTGCAAAAATAAATATGGAGTAGCATGGAATTTAGAGCTGTGGCGGGAAAACAACTATAGATTTGATTGGCCAGTTATTTTTAAAGAGAATCTGAAGCCTAATAAAAGATACGTTTTTTATTTAAATAAAGCCCAATTGGTCAATATATTTTTACAGAGAATCCAGCAAGATTCAGCTCAAATTTAAGCATTGGAAGAGGCCCTAATCAGCATCTATAAAAGGAGGCTCAAGGCAGAATACTCATCATCGAAAATCACAAAAGAGTTATACACTTCCAAAGCAACAAACACCCAAATTTTCATAGAAGTCAATTGTGAGTTTTAGCTTTCAAGAAGCAAGTACTCGTGTTATTTTCTTTCCACTGTGGCAAATCTAAGTTGTTGAAGTAGAGTCTACAATCTGAGGGAGTCAGTAGAGGTAGCAGGGTACTTGGCAATTAGATAGGGCTATATCTAAGTTGTTGAAGTAGAGTCTACAAACTGAGGGAATCAGAAAGGGTAGCAAGGTACTTAGCAATTAGATTCATAGTGTTGTGATTTCTTCTACAATCTGGGGTTGTCAGATTGGCTGAAGACAAGGTTGTTTTCCTCAAGAAGTCTAGGATTGTTAGACTATGGAGAAGACTGATTTGGAGGGTCAGTAGCAAGGTTGTAATTCAAGATTGAATTAGGGAAATCCTTCAAGGCGAAGGGACTGGACGTAGCCTCATTAACGGTGAACCAGTATAAAATTTGTGAGTTTTTATTTTTATTTTTATCCACTGCTAACTCTGTTTTAATTATACATCAAGTTTTGTTATGAAAGTATTAAAATAGGAAAAGTATTTAAGTTAATTCAAACACAATTCAACCCCCCCTTCTCGTGTTTGCACCTTCAATTGGTATCAGAGCTCGGTCTCAAGGCTGAGCACTTAACAGTGTTTGAGGAAAGGTCCAAGGGGTTCAATATGTCAGAAGAGCTGGGAGGCAACATCAACAGACCACCAATATTTGATGGAGAAAGGTTTGAGTATTGGAAGGACAGACTGAGAAGTTTTGTCATATCTCAAGATGCTGAACTATGGAAGATGATAGTTAAAGGATACACTGCACCAACTGATCCAGAAGATCCAACTAAAGAATTAGACTTGGATGATATGACACGAGATCAGAGTAGATTACACAAACTTCATCACAAGTCCAGAACCATCATGATCAGTGCTATCACATTCAAGGAATTTGATAGATGCACAAATAAAGAAACAGCAGAGAGTATATTCGATAGTCTGGTTCTGACCTATGAAGGAACCAAGCAGGTTCAACAAACAAAGGCTAACATATTGGTCAGAAAGTATGAGCTGTTCAAGATGGAAGAGGATGAAGACATTGATACAATGTTTTGCAGATTCCAGACTTTGGTATCAGGACTGAAAGTATTAAACAAAAGCTATACCACTGAAGATCATGTCTGGAAAATTCTGAGAAGTCTACCAAAAAGGTGGAGACCAAAGGTTACTGCAATTCCGGAAGCTAAGGATCTGAGTACCTTGAGGCTGGAAGATCTGATCAGCTCACTCAGGTCTCATGAAATAGAACTGGAAGAAGATGAACCTAAGAAGAAGAAGAATCTGGCTCTGAAGTCGAAACAGAAGAAAGCTGCAAAGGCAGTATCAGAATCAGAGGATAGTGATAGTGAATGTGATGATATGGCTTACTTAACCAAAAAGTTGGTTAAGATCTGGGAAAACAGAAAGAGGAGAGGTTCCCAGAAGAAACATAACAGCAAGGAAGAATCTGACAAGAAGAACATCATCTGTTATGGATGCAATGAACCTGGACATATCAAGCCAGAATGTCCTAATCTAGAAAAAGGCAAACATCATAAGAAAAGTTCCAGATACAGAAAGAAAGGTCTGATGGCTGCCTGGGATGTATCAGAATCAAGGGGAAGAATCTTCTGATGAAGAAGAGGCAGAAACAACAAAGATGGCTCACATCAGGTCTGCTTCTGGTCTTCATAAAAGCATGAATTCCAGAGGGAAAACAGGTAGAAGGAAGAGTGATAGAAGCAATCACTCAGGCATGTCTGGAAGCACATCAGAGGAAACAATTCTGTCTCTGATGGCTCATACAAATTCAGGTTCTGAATACTGCTCTGAAACAGAATCAGAAGATGAAGACAGAGAGGTATTTTCTGATCTTTCTAAACCTGAATTAATTGATACTTTAAAGGACTTGTTAAATGAAAATAATATGATATCTTTAAAACTGAAAACTCTTAGGGAAGATAAGAAAAATCTAACCAAAGAGGTCCAAGTTTCAAAGAATCGAATTTCTGAGTATGCAACTGAAATCAAAGATTTGAAAACTGAAGTTGCAAGACTCAAGTCTGAAAACCAAACTCTGAAAAATAATAATTGTTCCAATTCTGAGACTGTTTGTAAATCTGATATGCATGAGCAATTTGTTCAAAACATTATTTCAAATGGAATGGAAAGAAGTAAGTATGCATCTATGATTTATGGAAACAGCAACTCTGGAAAGAGAGGTCTTGGTTTTATAGAAACAAGTACTGAAAATAAAACAGCTTATTCTGATGTTTTATGTATTGTCTGTGCTAAGAAAGGTCACTCTGAATTATCTTGTCCAATGATAAAATCTGAACAAGATCAGAGAGCTGTTAAGACTAACAAACCTGGACCCAATCAGTTTTGGGTACCAAAAGATCAAATTGTCTATGTTGCAGATGTTCTGAGCAACCAGAAGGAGACACCAACAATTGTGCCTGGACAATGGATGTTGGCAATGCACAAGCAGAAGAAGGTTTATGTTCCTGCTACAACAAGACAAAGGCAATTTGAGTCTGGTAGAAGAAGAACTGGTCAACACAATCAGAACCAGAACCAGAATCATAGGAGGAACAGGAAATATCATAGACATCACTCGAATCAGAACAAGAATTGGAACCAGAACCAGAACTGGAACCAGTATCAGAAGCACAGAAACTGGAACCAGAACCAGAACTGGAACCAGAACCAGAGTTGGAGGCACAGAAACTAGAACCAGAATCAACACTGGAACCAGAATCAGAATCATAATCAGTACCAGAACCAAAACCCTAACAGGTATCAGTATCAAAGGTTGAGGTATGATCATCAGAACTACTTTAATTATCAAAATAAGTATGATTATCAGAATCACCATAAGTTCCAGAATCACCAGAGGAATATGGTGTATGAGCCAAAACAGAAATTAAAGAATCAGAATCAAGAGAGTTCTTCAAACTCTCCAGTGAGATTCATCAAGACTACAAACCTGGAAGGGAATTCAAATTCCCTCATCCAAACTATGTAATCTCAGAACATATAGATTAGGAATCTGAAAATCAGAATCAAGAGGATTTTTAGAGTAAAACTGAGGCTACATCTTGCTGTAAATACTATTATTATTTGATATTTATGCTTACTGTGGTAACAAGAAGCTTGATGTTAACAAATCAAAGCTAGATAACTATTCTGCAGGTTTTCAAACTGTCAGAAGAACCAGGTGATTCACACGAATTGAACACCTCAGCAGAAACAACATTCCAGTGGTTTCAGAAACAAACAGAAATCACCAGAAGCAGAATTAATGGTTTGGCTGTATTGAGTTCATTTTTAAATTATTTGATCTATATTATGTTATATGACAAACTGCTTGATCTTGACAAATCAAAGTAAAATAAAGATAGTGCAGGTTCACCAGAACCAAAGGGAGCAGAAGCAGAAGCAGAAGAAAAAGAAGTACCTGGAAAGGTAGAGGATACAGACAAGTCAGCAACACATGACAAATCTTCAAAAGATAAATCTGATCAAGTCAGAAACAGCCAAGATAAGTCAGAAGAGAAATCTGGATATTTACCAGAATCTGAAGCTGTTACAGATTCACCAGAACCAGAAGCTGATTTATCAGAATCAGAAGCTGTTACAGATCTTCCAGAACCAGAAGCTGATGCAAACCAACCAATGTTGATGAAGCTTTGGTAGAGGAAGGTTGGATACTTGCAATGCAAGAAGAGCTGAATGAATTCCAAAGGAATGATGTTTGGGATCTGGTACCCAGACCAAACAAAAACATTATTGGAACCAAGTGGGTGTTCAGGAACAAACTCAACGAAAAAGGTGAAGTGGTAAGGAAAAAAGTCAGACTTATAGCTCAAGGATACAGTCAGCAGGAAGGTATAGATTACACTGAGACTTTTGCTCCAGTGGCCAGGTTAGAAGCAATTAGAATTCTTTTATCATTTGTTGCTAATCATGATATAATGTTGTATCAAATGGATGTTAAAAGTGCATTCTTAAATGGCTACATAAGTGAGGAAGTCTATGTTAAACAGCCCCCTGGATTTGAAAACTCTGATTTTCTAAACCATGTTATTAAACTCAAAAAATCTTTATATGGCTTAAAACAAGCCCCAAGGGCATGGTATGACAGACTTAGTAACTTTCTGCTTAAGAATGAATTTGATAGAGGCCAGATTGATAATACTCTATTTAGGAGATCCATTAAAAAAGATATTTTAATTATTCAAGTTTATGTTGATGATATCATCTTTGGATCTACTAATGGCACTTTGTGCAAGGAGTTTTCTAATCTAATGCAGAAAGAGTTCCAAATGAGCATGATGGGAGAACTTAAGTTCTTTCTGGGAATTCAGATTCACCAAGGTAAATCAGGTATACTCATTCACCAATCTAATTATACTAAAGAACTTCTTAAAAAGTTTAAATTGAGTGAATGTAAGCTTATGGCCACCCCCATGCACCCAACCTGCTCACTTGAGAAAGATAAAACCAGCCAAAAGGTAGACCAGAAAACATACAGAGGTATGATTGGATCCTTTCTTTATTTAACTGCTTCTAGACCTGACTGTTGGAACCAAGTTGGTTCTAAGTACTTAGGATTTTCATGCTTACAAATGTACTCAATGTAAACTTATTTTGTACTTTGAATTATTAAGTTAAATGCCCCAGAAACTGAAGGAAACAGAAGCAGAGATCAAAGGAAAATGAATTCTGGAATTTCCAGAAGATGTTCCAGGATGTCAAAACATCACTAGAGGATATGTTTGGTGGCCCAGAACAGAAGGAAGAAAAATCATAATGAAACATGGATCATACCATTGGAAAGCCTGCCAGAAGGAGAGTTGTTCCAGACAAACAGGAGTCAAATATCAATTTTATTCCAGAAGTTATTCTGACCAGAAGATGGCCTAGAAGTGAAAAATTACACAGTCCAGACTTGTTCCAGACTTGACCAGAAGGTATGTTTATGAGTCCAGAACAAAAGGATCAATTCAGATTTGGCCCAGATCATAAGATAGCATGATTCAGGGTATGGAACTAAGTCCAGACCAAAAGAAATGAGTTCCAGAATCAATCCAGACTTGGTCCAAAATTAAAGGTAAAATGTCCAGACTGAAATATTTTTTGTTCAAGTTAATTTCAATTTGTTCCAGACCAAAGTCCATAATCTGTCCAGATCAGAGTAAAAACTTCCAGATTAATGGTTCGGAAATAATTATTTGGTCCAGTGATGGTCCAGATCAGAAAATCAGACCATGGCATAGTGGTGGCCGAAATCAGAGGGACAGACTGTGCAGTCCAGCAAAGGCCGAATTCAGAGGATTTTAGCATATCAGGCGCGCATTCAGGATGGCCGAAATCAGAAGATCAGAGGGTTAGGAAGTGTGGTCCATGAATGGCCGAATTCGGAGGATCACAGCATAGCAATTAGGCTGGTCTAGTTGTGGACTATCGCATGAAGATCCAATGGTGTAGATTTGATCATGGGGATTAATGGTGAAGATCCTATGTTATTTTTATCAAAGTATTATAAAAGATTCGTTGCAAAAATAAATATGGAGTAGCATGGAATTTAGAGCTGTGGCGGGAAAGCAACTATAGATTTGATTGGCCAGTTATTTTTAAAGAGAATCTGAAGCCTAATAAAAGATACGTTTTTTATTTAAATAAAGCCCAATTGGTCAATATATTTTTACAGAGAATCCAGCAAGATTCAGCTCAAATTTAAGCATTGGAAGAGGCCCTAATCAGCATCTATAAAAAGAGGCTCAAGGGAGAATACTCATCATCGAAAATCACAAAAGAGTTATACACTTCCAAAGCAACAAACACCCAAATTTTCATAGAAGTCAATTGTGAGTTTTAGCTTTCAAGAAGCAAGTACTCGTGTTATTTTCTTTCCACTGTGGCAAATCTAAGTTGTTGAAGTAGAGTCTACAATCTGAGGGAGTCAGTAGAGGTAGCAGGGTACTTGGCAATTAGATAGGGTTGTATCTAAGTTGTTGAAGTAGAGTCTACAAACTGAGGGAATCAGAAAGGGTAGCAAGGTACTTAGCAATTAGATTCATAGTGTTGTGATTTCTTCTACAATCTGGGGTTGTCAGATTGGCTGAAGACAAGGTTGTTTTCCTCAAAAAGTCTAGGATTGTTAGACTATTGAGAAGACTGACTTGGAGGGTCAGTAGCAAGGTTGTAATTCAAGATTGAATTAGTGAAATCCTTCAAGGCGAAGGGACTGGACGTAGCCTCGTTAACGGTGAACCAGTATAAAATCTGTGAGTTTTTATTTTATTTTTATCCGTTGCTAACTCTGTTTTAATTATACATCAAGTTTTGTTTTGAAAGTATTAAAACAGGAAAAGTATTTAAGTTAAGTCAAACACAATTCAACCCCCCTTCTCGTGTTTACACCTTCAATTGGTATCAGAGCTCGGTCTCAAGGCTGAGCACTTAACAGTGTTTGAGGAAAGGTCCAAGGGGTTCAATATGTCAGAAGAATTGGGAGGCAACATCAACAGACCACCAATATTTGATGGAGAAAGGTTTGAGTATTGGAAGGACAGACTGAGAAGTTTTGTCATATCTCAAGATCCTGAACTATGGAAGATGATAGTTAAAGGATACACTGCACCAACTGATCCAGAAGATCCAACTAAAGAATTAGACTTGGATGATATGACACGAGATCAGAGCAGATTACACAAACTTCATCACAAGTCCAGAACCATCATGGTCAGTGCAATCACATTCAAGGAATTTGATAGATGCACAAATAAAGAAACAGCAAAGAGTATATTCGATAGTCTGGTTCTGACCTATGAAGGAACCAAGCAGGTTCAACAAACAAAGGCTAACATATTGGTCAGAAAGTATGAGCTGTTCAAGATGGAAGAGGATGAAGACATTGACACAATGTTCTGCAGATTCCAGACTTTGGTATCAGGATTGAAAGTATTAAACAAAAGCTATACCACTGAAGATCATGTCTGGAAGATTCTGAGAAGTATGCCAAAGATGTGGAGACCAAAGGTTACTGCAATTCAGGAAGCTAAGGATCTGAGTACCTTGAGGCTGGAAGATCTGATCAGCTCACTCAGGTCTCATGAAATAGAAATGGAAAAAGGAAAACAGAACAAGAAGAGTTCCAGATACAGAAAGAAAGGTTTGATGGCTGCCTGGGATGTATCAGAATCAGAGGAAGAATCTTCTGATGAAGAAGAGGCAGAAACAGCAAAGATGGCTCACATCAAGTCTGCTTCTGGACCGCATAAAAGCAAACAAACCAAGGAAAATTCCAGATTCAGAAAGAAGGGTCTGATGACTGCCTGGGATGTATCAGAATCAGAGGAAGAATCTTCTGATGAAGAAGAAGCAGAAACAGCAAAGATGGCTCACATCAAGTCTGCTTCTGGTCTTCATAAAAGCACGAATTCCAGAGGGAAAACAGGCAGAAGGAAGAGTGATAGAAGCAATCACTCAGGCAAGTCTGGAAGCACATCAGAGGAAACAATTCTGTCTCTGATGGCTCATACAAACTCAGGTTCTGAATACTGTTCTGAAACAGAATCAGAAGATGAAGACAATGAGGTACTTTCTGATCTTTCTAAACCTGAATTAATTGATACTTTAAAGGACTTGTTAAATGCAAATAATAAGATATCTTTAAAACTGAAAACTCTTAGGGAAGATAAGAAAAATCTAACCAAAGAGGTCCAAGTTTCAAAGAATCGAATTTCTGAGTATGCAACTGAAATCAAAGATTTGAAAACTGAAGTTGCAAGACTCAAGTCTGAAAACCAAACTCTGAAAAATAATAATTGTTCCAATTCTGAGACTGTTTGTAAATCTGATATGCATGAGCAATTTGTTCAAAACATTATTTCAAATGGAATGGAAAGAAGTAAGTATGCATCTATGATTTATGGAAACAGCAACTCTGGAAAGAGAGGTCTTGGTTTTATAGAAACAAGTACTGAAAATAAAACAGCTTATTCTGATGTTTTATGTATTGTCTGTGCTAAGAAAGGTCACTCTGAATTATCTTGTCCAATGATAAAATCTGAACAAGATCAGAGAGCTGTTAAGACTAACAAACCTGGACCCAATCAGTTTTGGGTACCAAAAGATCAAATTGTCTATGTTGCAGATGTTCTGAGCAACCAGAAGGAGACACCAACAATTGTGCCTGGACAATGGATGTTGGCAATGCACAAGCAGAAGAAGGTTTATGTTCCTGCTACAACAAGACAAAGGCAATTTGAGTCTGGTAGAAGAAGAACTGGTCAACACAATCAGAACCAGAACCAGAATCATAGGAGGAACAGGAAATATCATAGACATCACTCGAATCAGAACAAGAATTGGAACCAGAACCAGAACTGGAACCAGTATCAGAAGCACAGAAACTGGAACCAGAACCAGAACTGGAACCAGAACCAGAGTTGGAGGCACAGAAACTAGAACCAGAATCAACACTGGAACCAGAATCAGAATCATAATCAGTACCAGAACCAAAACCCTAACAGGTATCAGTATCAAAGGTTGAGGTATGATCATCAGAACTACTTTAATTATCAAAATAAGTATGATTATCAGAATCACCATAAGTTCCAGAATCACCAGAGGAATATGGTGTATGAGCCAAAACAGAAATTAAAGAATCAGAATCAAGAGAGTTCTTCAAACTCTCCAGTGAGATTCATCAAGACTTCAAACCTGGAAGGGAATTCAAATTCCCTCATCCAAACCATGTAATCTCAGAACATATAGATTAGAAATCTAAAAATCAGAAGCAAGAGGATTTTCAGAACTGAGACTACATCTTGCTGTATATACTATTATTATTTTATATTTAATATTTACTGTGATAACAAGAAGCTTGATCTTAACAAATCAAAGCTAGATAAGTATTCTACAGGTTTTCAAAACATCAGAGGAACAAGGTGATTCACATGAATTGAACACTCAGAAGAAACAGCATTCCAGTGGTTTCAAAAACAAACAGAAACCACCAGAAGCAGAATTAATGGTTTGGCTGTACTAAGTTCATTTTTAAATTAATGGATTTATATTATGGTATATGACAAACTGCTTGACAAATCAAAGAAAGATAAAGCTGTTATAGATTCACCAGAACCAGAAGCTGATTCATTAGAATCAGAAGCTGTTACAGAACTAGAAGCTGATGCGAACCAAACATTGTTGATGAAGTTTTCGCAGAAGAAGGTTGGATACTTTCTATGCAAGAAGAGCTGAATGAATTCCAAAGGAATGATGTTTGGGATCTGGTATCCAGACTAAACAAAAACCTTATTGGAACCAAGTAGGTATTCATAAACAAATTCAATGAAAAGGGTGAAGTTGTAGCTCAAGGATACAGTCAACAGAAAGAGTTTTCTGACCTAATGCAGAAGGAGTTCCAAATGAGCATGATGGGTGAACTTAAGTTCTTCATGGGAATTCAGATTCATCAAGGCAAATCAGGTATACTCATTCACCAATCTAAATACACCGAAGAACTTCTTAAAAAGTTCAAGATGAGTGACTGTAAGCCTATGGCCACCCCCATGCACCCAACTTGCTCACTTGAGAAAGATGAAACCAGTAAAAAGGTAGACCAGAAAACATACAAAGGTATTATTGGATCCCTTCTATATTTAACTGCTTCTAGACCTGACATTATGTTTAGTGTTTGTGTCTGTGCCCGATTTCAAGCTGACCCTAGGGAATCCCATTTAACTGCTGTCAAACGAATTCTGAGATACCTTAAAGGAACCACCAACCTTACCTTGTTATACAAGAAAACATCCACCTATAAACTAAAAGGTTTTTGTGATTCTGACTAGGCTGGAGACAAGTTGGAAAGGAAAAGTACCAGTGGCAACTGCACATTTTTAGGTGAAAATTTGATCTCTTGGTCAAGCAAAAGACAAAGCACCATTGCCATGTCAACAGCAGAAGCTGAGTATATATCAGCAGCAGGATGCAGTTCACAGTTACTCTGGATGAAACACCAACTTGAAGATTACAACATCTTTGAAAACAATATCCCTTTGTTCTGTGATAACACTTCAGCCATAAACCTAACCAAGAACCCTATCTTACACTCTAGAGTCAAACACATTGAAATAAAACACCATTTCATTAGGGACCATGTTCAAAAAGGAAGTTTGAGCATCCAGTTTGTGGACACTGATCATCAATGGGCTGATATCTTCACCAAGGCATTACCAGAAGATAGGTTCGAGTTCATTAAGAAGCATCTCAGCATGACCTCCATATCTCACTAGCTCAAGTAATCATCTTAGGAGTTTTTAAAATTTCTTGCAATTTTATTTTATTCAGTTTTTACTTTCTTTAATTTGTAAAGAGAAAAACAAAAAATACAAAAATAGTAGGACCACTTTTTGGCTGATGACAAAAAGGGGGAGAAAGAGAGAGAGAAAGAAAGGAGAAATAAGTAGAAAATGAGAGATAAAAAGAAAGAAGGAGAGAAAAAGAAAGACAGAAAACAGAAGGAGTTGAAAAGAAGAGGAAACAGGGAGAGAGAAAAACAAAGAAAGAAAAAGAAAGAGTGAAAACAGAAGGAGTTGAAAAGGAGAGGAATCAGGGAGAGAGAAAAAGAAAGAGTGAAAAGAGAAGGAGTTGAAAAGGAGAGGAGAAGAGAAGAAAAGAAAGAGAGAACAAAGAAGGAGTTGAAAAGGAGAGTATCAGACTTAAGGGGAGAGATTGGTCTGAGGGGGAGTAATTCAAAGTTTTCGAGTCATAAGTTAGCAAAATAAGTTAAGGTTTTGTCATCATCAAAAAGGGGGAGATTGTTGGAACCAAGTTGGTGCTAAGTACTTAGGATTTTGATGCTTACAAATGTACTCAATGTAAACTTATTTTGTTCTTTGAATTATTAAGTTAAATGCCCCAGAAACTGAAGGAAACAGAAGCAGAGATCAAAGGAAAATGAATTTCTGGAATTTCCAGAAGATGTTCCAGGATGTCAAAACATCACCAGAGGATATGTTTGGTGGCCCAGAACAGAAGGAAGAAAAACCATAATGAAACATGGATCATACCATTGGAAAGCCTGCCAAAAGGAGAGTTGTTCCAGACAAACAGGAGTCAAATATCAATTTTATTCCAGAAGTTATTCTGACCAGAAGATGGCCTAGAAGTGAAAAATTACACAGTCCAGACTTGTTCCAGACTTGACCAGAAGGTATGTTTATGAGTCCAGAACAAAAGGATCAATTCAGATTTGGCCCAGATCATAAGATAGCATGATTCAGGGTATGGAACTAAGTCCAGACCAAAAGAAATGAGTTCCAGAATCAATCCAGACTTGGTCCAAAATTAAAGGTAAAATGTCCAGACTGAAATATTTTTTGTTCAAGTTAATTTCAATTTGTTCCAGACCAAAGTCCATAATCTGTCCAGATCAGAGTAAAAACTTCCAGATTAATGGTTCGGAAATAATTATTTGGTCCAGTGATGGTCCAGATCAGAAAATCAGACCATGGCATAGTGGTGGCCGAAATCAGAGGGACAGACTGTGCAGTCCAGCAAAGGCCGAATTCAGAGGATTTTAGCATATCAGGCGCGCATTCAGGATGGCCGAAATCAGAAGATCAGAGGGTTAGGAAGTGTGGTCCATGAATGGCCGAATTCGGAGGATCACAGCATAGCAATTAGGCTGGTCTAGTTGTGGACTATCGCATGAAGATCCAATGGTGTAGATTTGATCATGGGGATTAATGGTGAAGATCCTATGTTATTTTTATCAAAGTATTATAAAAGATTCGTTGCAAAAATAAATATGGAGTAGCATGGAATTTAGAGCTGTGGCGGGAAAGCAACTATAGATTTGATTGGCCAGTTATTTTTAAAGAGAATCTGAAGCCTAATAAAAGATACGTTTTTTATTTAAATAAAGCCCAATTGGTCAATATATTTTTACAGAGAATCCAGCAAGATTCAGCTCAAATTTAAGCATTGGAAGAGGCCCTAATCAGCATCTATAAAAAGAGGCTCAAGGGAGAATACTCATCATCGAAAATCACAAAAGAGTTATACACTTCCAAAGCAACAAACACCCAAATTTTCATAGAAGTCAATTGTGAGTTTTAGCTTTCAAGAAGCAAGTACTCGTGTTATTTTCTTTCCACTGTGGCAAATCTAAGTTGTTGAAGTAGAGTCTACAATCTGAGGGAGTCAGTAGAGGTAGCAGGGTACTTGGCAATTAGATAGGGTTGTATCTAAGTTGTTGAAGTAGAGTCTACAAACTGAGGGAATCAGAAAGGGTAGCAAGGTACTTAGCAATTAGATTCATAGTGTTGTGATTTCTTGTACAATCTGGGATTGTCAGATTGGCTGAAGACAAGGTTGTTTTCCTCAAGAAGTCTAGGATTGTTAGACTATTGAGAAGAATGACTTGGAGGGTCAGTAGCAAGGTTGTAATTCAAGATTGAATTAGTGAAATCCTTCAAGGCAAAGGGACTGGACGTAGCCTCGTTAACGGTGAACCAGTATAAAATTTGTGAGTTTTTATTTTTATTTTTATCCGCTGCTAACTCTATTTTAATTATACATCAAGTTTTGTTATGAAAGTATTAAAACAGGAAAAGTATTTAAGTTAAGTCAAACACAATTCAACCCCCCCTTCTCGTGTTTGCACCTTCAATATCATGTTAGAATCGAGCTTCGTATGATCTTGTGACAATGCAGAATTTGTGCATGTATGAGGCAAATTCAATTTACCAATCACCCACAAATCACTCTTTGTGCGTTTTGAAGCTCTATATCTAAACAAACAATTTGGACTTGAACAATGAATAACGTACCTTTCTAAATCTGATTTTTGTACCACAATTGTTTTAAATGGTAATGTTTGATTGCATATACACATTCATCCTTGTTTTGAAATTTCATTCCAACGGCAAGAGTTCCATCTACTGTTGGGTCTTCGTTAACGAACATTCCATCAAATTCACTTGATTGCTCTGCATTATCTAAATTTATGTTCTTCATGTATGGTGGTGGATCGAATTCTGCTTCCATATCTTTGTCAACAACAATGTCATTTTCTTCAAATTTTGATCGAATCTTCTTCAAATTTTAATCAAATCTTTTTCAAATCTTTTTCAAGTTTTAATTAAATCTTCTTCAAATCTTAATTAACTCTTCTACAAATCTTGACCATATCTTCTTTCATACTCTTTGAAGTCAAATATATTTTTATCATAGAATACTTTTGTTAACATCAAAACTCTTGGTTCCAACAATCTCCCCTTTTTTGATGATGGCAAAACTTGTATATTTGATAACAATTTTTCTTTCTATTTCTTTGACTCCCCCTAAGTCTAAGCATTATTTTCTCCCCACTTTATCAAATATCTTTCTCCCCCTTTTGTCATCAGACTAAAAGACATGATGAAAGTGATATTTTTTTTTGTTTTTTTTTGTGTGAATAACATGAATATAACATATTACAAAAAAAACTAATGTAAAACTAAACTACTTTGAAGTGATTACAATATCAGTCAGATATGAAGGTAAGATTTAGGTTTTTCTTGATGAAGTCAAACCTATCTTCAGGTTGTGGTTTGGTGAATATGTTAGCCCATTGGCGTTCAGTGTCTACAAACTGAATGTTTAATACCCCTTTTGAACAAAGTCCCTAATGAAGTGGTGTTTGATTTATGTGTTTATCTCTAGAATGTAGTATATGGTTTTTGGTTAGGCAAATGGTAGAAGTGTTATCACAATAGATGAGAATGTTTGTTTATAGGATTTTGCAGTCTTCTAGTTGATGTTTCATCCAAAGTAGTTGAGAACTGCAGCCAGCTGCTGAAATGTACTCACCCTCTGTTGTTGACATTGCAAAAGTGGTTTGTGTCTTACTTGACCAGGATATTAAATTGTCACCTAAAAAGGTGCAGTTTCTACTAGTGCTCTTTCTCTCAAGTTTATCTCTAGCACAATCATAATCACAATATCCACTAAGTTTGTACTTAGGAGATTTATTGTAGAACAAGGTAAGATTGGTAGTGTCTTTTAGGTATATAAGGATTCTCTTAACAGTAGTTAAATGTGATTCCCTAGGGTCAGCTTGAAATCTTGCACATACACATACACTAAACATGATGTCAGGTCAAAAAGAGGTAAGGTAAAGTAGAGATCCTATCATTCCTCTATAGGTTTTTTGGTCAACTTTTGGGCTTGAATCATCTTTTTCAAGTGAACAAGTAGGGTGCATTGGTGTAGCCATAGGTTTGCAATCACTCATCTTAAACTTCTTGAGAAACTCTGTTATATGTTTAGTTTGATGAATGTATAAACCTTTTTGACTCTGCTGAATTTGTATCCCTAAGAAGAACTTAAGGTCTCCCATCATACTCATTTGAAATTCATGTTGCATTAATTTAGAAAATTCTTGGCAAAGAGTGCCATTAGTAGATCCAAATATAATGTCATCAACATAAATTTGCATAATAAGAATGTCATCTTCTATTGATTTTCTAAAAAGTGTATTGTCTACTTGTCCTTTTTTCAAAGTTATTTTTAAGCAAGAAATTACTAAGTCTATCATACCACGCCCCAAATGCTTGTTTTAGACCATACAAAGAACTTTCAAAACCTGGGGGTTGTTTATCATAGACTTCTTCACTTATATAACCATTTAGAAAAGCAATTTTAACATCCATTTGAAATAATGTAATGTTATTATTTGCAGCAAAAGAAAGTAGGATACAGATAGCTTCTAACCTGGCCACTGGAGCAAATGTCTTAGTGTAATCAATGCCCTCTTGCTGACTGTAGCCTTGTGCGACAGGTCTTGCTTTGTTTCTTACCACTTCACCTTTTTCATTTAGCTTGTTTCTGAAAACCCATCTGGTTCCAATAATGTTCTTCTATGGTCTAGGTACTAGATCCCAAACATCATTCCTCTCAAATTCATTTAACTCTTCTTGCATGGCAAGAATCCATCCATCATCTGCCAATGCTTCATCAATAGAGGTAGGCTAAATTGATGAGAGTAAGCCAAACAAACTGGTGTCTTTAAGTGATGATCTGGTCCTCAAAGGATCACTTGCACTTCCAATAATCAGAGTTTCAGGATGAGATGACTATTACTTCCATCCAGATCTTTCTTCTGACTTATCTTGACTATTTCTGACTTGAACAGATTCATTCTTTGAAGATGTCATATTCTTCTAATTTTCTTGTATCCTCTACTTTTTCAAGTTCTTTTGGTTTGTCTGCATCTGCTTCCTTTGGTTCTGGTAACCCTGCACTATCATCATCTTGCTTTGACTTTTCAGGGTCAAGCTGGTTGTCGTCAAATTTAACATGTATGGATTCTTCCACATTATGAGTTTCCCTTTTAAACACTCTATAAGTCTTGGATCTTTCAGAGTATCCAATGAAGGTTCACTTTTGAGATCGAGAATCAAATTTACCAAGGTTATCTTTAGTGTTCAACATATAACAAGTACAACGAAATTGTTTAAAATAAGAGATGTTAGGCTTTTTACCTTTCCACAATTCATATGGTGTTTTATTCAATATAGATCTAATATAGACTCTATTTTGAATATAACATGCAGTATTAATTGCTTCAACCCAAAAGTGTTTTGCAACATTCATATCATTTAACATGGTTCTGGCCATTTCATGGAGTGATCTATTCTTTCTTTCTACAACTCCATTTTGTTGAGGTGTTCTAAGAGAGGAGAAGTTGTGAGAGCCATTCTCATCACAAAAACTTTCAAAAAACTTGTTTGCAAATTCTCCTCCATGATCACTTCTAATTGTTGCAATCTTAAGACCTTTTTCATTCATGATTTGTTTGCAAAATGTGATAAATACTTTATGGGATTCATCATTTCTTCTTAAATTTTTTACCCATGTCCACCTAGTGTAATCATCTACTATAACAAAGCCATATTTCTTTCCACTTAGAAAGGCTGTTTTCACTGGCCCAAAGAGATCTATATGTAAGAGCTCAAGGGGCTTTGAGGTAGAGACTGAGTTCTTAGGGGTAAAAGAGTTTTTTGTTTGTTTTCCCTTTTGACAAGCTTCACACATAATTTCAGTTTTGTAACTAAGCTTTGAAGGTGCAAACACGAGAAGGGGGGGTTGAATTGTGTTTGTCAAACTTAATTACTTTTGCTGTTTTGTTAAATGTTGATTTGAATTATTCGATAAATAACTAATCAGATTCAGCAGCGGATAATAATAACATAATAACACAACAATTTATACTGGTTCACCGTTAACTAGGCTACGTCCAGTCCCTTCCTCCAGAAGGCCTTTTTACTAATTCAAACTCCTTTGAATTACAACACCACTGACCCTTCAAGTCATTCTTTCCAAACAGCCTGACAACCCCAGACTTTTGAGGAACAACAACACCTTGACTAAACCAGCCAAGTCTTCTCCTACCAATCTGACAACCCCAGATTGAAGAAGGAATCTACACCACTATAATAAAGGTTTGGAACTTTGCAATGTTGCTTCTGGAAAGCTGTTTGCTACTCTTATTCTTGCACTCTTTTATTGCTTCTGGAAAGCTGATCGTTGCACTGTATTTCTCTCTCAAAAACACATAGAAAATATTGCTCTTGCTCATTTGTGTTTCTCTCTTTTGAACTCTAAGATAACTTTGAATTGAAGTTTGAGTTCTTGTGTTTTTCGATACTTTATTCTTTAGCATTAAGTCTCTATTTATAGTTGAACTTTAGAACTTCACTGATGCTTTACTTCTGCAGTATATTTCGATTAATCTGTTTTGAGAATATTCTCGAGTAGTTTGCTCAGATTCTGTTTTGAGCCTTTTTCTCACTGATCTGTTTTGAACATTTTGCTCCGCTTCTGTTTTGAGCATTTTTCTCATATTCTGTTTTGAGCCTTTTTCTCCAATTCAATTTTGAGCATTTTTCTCAGATTCTGTTTTGAACATTTTTCTCTGACAGATTCATCTAACGATATCCTTTGGCGACGTCATCCTCTGATTTCTGCTTCTGGTGACGTCATCTTCTGATGACATCATCTGGTGACGTCATCCTCTGTTTCTGCTTCTGGTGACGTCATCTTCTGATCTATTCTTCTGATGACATTTTTCATTCTTCTTCTAAGTCAAATATGTTATTTTCATAAAATAAATTTGTTAACATCAAAACTTTAATTGCAAGAACCAACTTGGTTCCAACAATCTCCCCCTTTTTGATGATGACAAACAATGTATTTTTTATAATACTTTTTCTTTCTTTTGACTTCGACTCCCCCTAAGACTAAGCTTCATTTTATATTTTCTCCCCCTAAGTCTAATGCCCAGATATCAAATACATCATACATCATCTTCTCCTCCTTTCAAATACATCATCTTCTCCCTCGGATATTTTATCAAATATTACATCTTCTCCCCCTTTGTCATCAGACAAAAAGGATTGAATGAAGAAAAGAGATCCTCTGTTTTTTATTTATTTATTTATTTATAAAAGTACATAAAAATAAAATACATAAAAATTAAACTAAGCTATTAGGTTAGGGATGAAGATAAGATTAAGGTTTTTCTTGATGAATTCAAACCTATCTTCAAGTAGTGATTTAGTGAATATGTCAGCCCATTGATGATTAGTGTCTACAAATTGAATGTTAAGTACCCCTTTTTGAACATAATCTCTGATGAAGTGGTGTTTGATCTCTATGTGTTTGGCTCGAGAATGTAGGATAGGGTTTTTGGTTAGGCAAATTGCAGAGGTGTTATCACAATAGATGGGTATGTTGGATTCTCATATTTTGTAGTCTTCAAGTTGATGCTTCATCCAGAGTAGTTGAGAGCTGCAGCTAGCTGTTGAAATGTACTCAGCCTCTGCTGTTGACATGGCAATGGTATGTTGTCTCTTACTGGACCACGAAATTAAATTGTCTCCTAAAAAGGTACAATAGCCACTAGTGCTTTTTCTTGCAAGTTTATCTCCAGCATAGTCAGAATCACAGTATCCACTCAGTTTGTATGTAGGAGTTTTCTTGTAAAACAAGGTGAGGTTGGTAGTGCCTTTTAGGTATCTAAGGATTCTCTTAACAGCAGTTAGATGAGATTCTCTAGAATCAGATTGAAATCGAGCACATACACACACATTAAATATGATATCAGGTCTAGAAGCAGTAAGGTAGAGTAATGATCCTATCATTCCTCTGTAGATTTTCTGGTCAACTTTTGTTCCTGATTCATCTTTATCAAGTGAACAACTAGGATGCATTGGTGTAGTCATAGGTTTGCAATCACTCATCTTAAACTTCTTGAGAAGTTCCTTTGTATATTTAGTTTGGTGAATGTAAATACCTTCTGTACTTTGTTGAATTTGTATTCCTAGAAAGAACTTAAGTTCTCCCATCATACTCATTTGAAATTCATGCTGCATTAATTCAGAAAATTCTGGCCACTGGAGCAAATGTCTTAGTGTAATCAATACCCTATTGTTGATTGTAACCTTGTGCCACAAGCCTTTCCTTATTTCTGACTACTTCACCCTTTTCATTTAGCTTATCTCTGAAGACCCATTTGGTTCCCACAATGTTCTTCTCTGGTCTTGGAACTAGATCCCAAACATCATTCCTCTTAAATTCATTTAACTCTTCCTGCATTGCAATAATCCATCCATCATCTGCCAATGCTTCACTAACAAATGTAGGCTCAATCGATGAGATTAAACCAAACAGACTTATATCTTTTAATGATGATCTGGTTCTTAAAGAATCACTTCCACTTCCAATGATCAGATTTTCAGGATGAGATGACTGGTATTTCCATCCAGATTTCTCTTCTGATTTCTCATGACTGGTTCTGATTTGATCAGATTCATCCTTTGAAAATGTGTCACATGCTTCTGACTTGCTTGTATCCTTCACTTCTCCAAATTTTGCTGGTTTATCTACTTTTGCTGGTTTGTCTGTTTCTGCTTCCTCTGATTTTGTTAAATCTTTCCATAATTCATATGGTGTTTTAAACAACGTAGACCTAATAAAAACTCTATTCTGACTGTAACATGAAGTGTTGATTGCTTCAGCTCAAAAATGTTTTGCAACATTTAAATCATTTAGCATAGTTCTGGCCATGTCTTGGAGTGATCTATTTTTTTTTAACTTATCTTCAGATTTATCCTCTGAAGACTTGTCAGGTTCTTCTTTCATCTTCCATCTATTCAAGCTCTCTTGGTTTGTCTACAACAGCTTCTGGTTCTGGTAGATCTGTATCAGCTTCTGGTTCTAGTAAACCTGCATCGGTTTCCTCTGGTTCTGGTAAACTAGCTTTAGTTTCCTCTGGTTCTGGTAAACCAGCATCAGTTTCCTCTAGTTCTGGTTAACCTGCATCAGCTTCATCTTGCTTTGACTTTTAAGATCAAGCTATTTGTCATATAACATAATACAAATCAAATAATTTAAAAATGAACTCAATACAGCCAAACCATTAATTCTGCTTCTGGTGGTTTCTGCTTGTTTTTGAAACCACTGAAATACTGTTTCTGTTGAAGTGTTCACATCACTTGAATCACTTGGTTCCTCTGACAGTTTGACAACCTGCAGAATACTTATCTAGCTTTGATTTTTAAGATCAAGCTTCTTGTTATCACATTAAACATAAATATCAAACAATACTAGTATTTACAGCAAAATGTAACCTCTATGTCAACAGTTTCAATTTTACTATGAAAATCCTCTAGTTTTTGATTTTCAGATCATGAATCTGTATGTTCTATGATTAGATGGTTTGGATGAAGGAATTTGAATTCCCTTCCTGGTTTGTAGTCTTAATGAATTTTACTGGAGTGTTTGAAGAACTCTCCAGATACTGACACCTCTCTTTCTGCTGATATATAAGGTTCCTCTGATAGTTTTGGAACTGATGATAATTCTGATTCCTCTGGTAGTTCCAGTTTTGTTGATATGTGTGATTTCTCTGTCTGTTTTGGTATTTCCTGTTCCTCCTATGGTTTTGGTTCTGATAGGCATTGTATTTACCAGTTCTTCTTCCACCATAGTTACTTTGCTTCTGCTTGGTATATGTTGGAACATAAACCTTTTTCCCTTCATATATTGCAAGCATCCATTGACCAGACACCATGACTGGTGTTTCAATTTGGTTGCTTAGAACATCTTTAACATAGACAATTTTATCTTTTGGTACCCAAATCTGGTTGGGTCCAGGTTTATTAGTTTTGAAAAGTTTCTTGTTTTCCCTTGTATTTAGCATACGACAAGACACTTTGGAATGACCTTTCTTGTAAAAAACAGTACACACTATATCGGAGGGAACAGGTTTAAACATAGGTTTAGGTTTAATTATTGTTTCTTCAAATCCTATAACTCTATTTCCGTTCCTACTGACTCCATAAATCATATAAGCATATTTGCTTCTTTCCATACCACTATCAAGAAATTCTTGAAGAACTTGTTCATGCATATATCAGAATTACTTGTGGTATTTTCAATTGCTGTTGAATTATGATTATTTTTCAGATTTAAACTTTCATCTTTAAGTTCAGCAAAACTGTTTTTCAAGCATACATTCTCTGTTTTCAATTCTGCAATATCAATTTCAAGAATGACACTTTCTATTTTAAATTCTGCAATCTGATTTTTTAAAACATTAACTTCTTCTGTTAGATTTGTATTTTCTTTCTTATGAGTTTTCAGTTTTAAAGATAATTTGTAATTACAGTTTAAAAAATCATTCAGAACAGTAATAAAATCAGATCGAGTGAATTCAGAATATACCTCAGTTTCATCATCTTCTGATTCTCTTCCAGAATCAGATTCTGTGTTGGATCCAGAGTTAGTGTGAGCCATCATAGCCAAATCTGCTTGTTCATCTTCAGAAGATTCATCAGAATCATCCCATGTAGACATCATGCTTTTCTTCTTAGTTCTGAAATCTTTCCTCTGGTACTTCCCTTTCTCCATATTTGGACATTCTGACTTGATATGTCCAAATTCATTGCATCCGTAGCAGATGATACCTTTCTTGTCATGTGTATCATCACTTCCTTTGTTGGACTGATTAGAATATCTCTGGGGAAATTTATTCCTTCTGTTATGCCACATCTTTCTGAAATTTCTGGATAAGAAAGCAATTTCTTCTTCCTCTGAGTTCAGACTTTGATCGTCTGAATCATTATTTTCTGATGTTGCTTGCAGAGCCTTTTTTTGCTTGGATTTCAGGGCTAGAGTTTTGTTCTTCTTCTTGGGTTCATCTTCTTCCAACTCAATTTCATGTGATCTGAGAGAGCTGATTAATTCTTCCAGCTTTAGAGTATTCAGATCTTTAGCTTCCTGAATAGCAGTAATCTTTGGTCTCCACTTGATTGTCAGACTTCTAAGTATTTTCTTTACATGATCAGCAGTAGTGTAGCTCTTTTCTAGTACCCTTAATCCTGATACTAGAGTCTGGAATCTGGAAAACATAGTTTCAATGTCTTCATCTTCTTCCATCTTGAATAACTCGTACTTCTTGACTAGAATGTTAGCCTTTGTTTCTTGGACTTGCTTACTGCCTTCGTAAGTCAGAATCAGACTATCATAGATGCTATTTGCTGTTTCTCTGTTAGTGCATTTGTCGAACTCTTTGAACGTGATTGCATTGATCATGAACGTTCTAGATTTGTGATGCAACTTGAACATCTTCTTCTGATCAGCATCCATATTTCTTCTGGAAATTTTAATACCATCAGCATCTTCTGGAGTAGTATAACCATCTTCCACCAAGTCCCAGAGTTCAGGATCTTGTGAAATAAAAAAACTTCTCAGCCTGTCCTTCCAGTATTCAAATCGTTCTCCATCAAACAGAGGTGGTCTGTTGATGTTTCCTCTAGTAGCTTCTTCATTGAATCCGGACATGTTGATCCCTTGGATCTATCCTCAAACACTGTAAAGTGCTCAGCCTTAAGACCGAGCTCTGATGCCAATTGAAGGTGCAAACACGAGAAGGGGGGGTTGAATTGTGTTTGTCAAACTTAATTACTTTTGCTGTTTTGTTAAATGTTGATTTGAATTATTCGATAAATAACTAATCAGATTCAGCAGCGGATAATAATAACATAATAACACAACAATTTATACTGGTTCACTGTTAACTAGGCTACGTCCAGTCCCTTCCTCCAGAAGGCCTTTTTACTAATTCAAACTCCTTTGAATTACAACACCACTGACCCTTCAAGTCATTCTTCCCAAACAGCCTGACAACCCTGGACCACACTTCCCTGGACCACACTTCCTAACCTTCTGATCTCGGCCATCCTGGTCTAGCAAACTGATCTGCTGTGATCCTCTGATCTCAGCCACTACTAGATCATACATCCTGACCTTCTGATTTCGGCCAACACTGGGCCATGGTCTGATCTTCTGATCTCGGCCACCACTGGGCCAAATACTTAAATCTGAACCATTGATCTGAAAATCTTCCCTCTGATCTGGACCAATTCTGGACTTGGTCTGGATTAAACTGAAATTAAATCTGGACAAATAATATTTCAGTCTAGACATTTTACCTTTTGTTTTGGATCAGTTCTGGATCAATTCTGGAGATCATTTCTTCTTGTCTGGACTTAGTTTCATACCATGAACCATGCTATCTTCTGGTATGGGTTAAATCTGGATTAATTCCTTTGTTCTGAACTCATTAACTTATCCTCTGGTTGAGTCTGGATCAAGTCTGGGCTGTTTTACTTTTTCACTGTCGTGCCATGTTCTGGTGAGAATAACTTTTGGATTAAATCTGACATTTGATTCCTTCTGGTCTGGAACAACTCTCCCTCATGCAAGCTTTCCTCTGGTATGGTCCAGGTCTTTTTCTGACATTGCTTCCTTCTGATCTGGGCCAGCAAAGATATCTTCTGGTGATCCTGGAGTATCTTCTGGTAATTCTAGGATGCATTCTGAATGCATCTTCTACCTCTGCAAACTTCATTTTCTGGTTGTATTTAATGTAATAATTCAAGGTACAAAATAAGATTACATTGAGTGCTTTTGTAAACATCAAAATCGTAAGACTTAGAACCAACTTGGTTCCAACATACAAGACCTAATCTTTTGTGCAAAATTAGTTTCTCTTCTCTAGGCTAAACAAATTTGTCTTATAAATGTTGTTTTGCCTCTGACCTGTAAAGAGTACACATCCATCCTTTTGACTAATTGCCTTGCTTGTTTTTTGATTGAATATAATATCATAATTATTAGAGTCTTTAGTTGCTTGCAGAGCCTTAGAATTTGTCTTATTTCCTTGAGATTTGAGAGCCAATGACTTTGACTTCTTTTTGGGCTCATCTTCAACTAGTTCAATCTCATGGGATCTGAGTGAACTCGTCAGCTTTTCCCGAGGCAATTTGTTTAGATCTTTATCGTCTTAAACAATTGTTACCTTTGGTCTCCATTTACTAGGAAGACTTTTGAGGTTCTTTTTGACGTGGTCGACAAAAGTGTAGCTCTTTTGGAGAACCTTCAGTCCAGAAACCAAAGTTTGGAATTTAGAAAACATTTTTTCAATGTCATCATCTTCATCCATCTGAAAGAGTTCATACTTTCTGACGAGTATATTGGCTTTGGCTTCCTGTACCTGCTTATTTCTTTCGTAGTTGATAACCAAAGCATCACAGATACACTTGGTCGTTTCTTTGTTGTTGCATTTTTCAAACTCCCTAGAAGGTGATAGCAATCACCATGAAGGTTCTGGCTTTACGATGCATTTTGTATTGTTCCTTTTCTTCAACACCGAAGTTCTCTTTAGATATTTCAATAACAACATCTTTTGAAGCCTCATAGCCATCTTTGACTATGTCCCAAACTTTAGGATCATGAGAGATGTCGAAACTTCTAAGTATATGTTTCTAGTACTCGAATCTCTCTCCATCAAATAGGGGAGGCCTTGTAACGTTTACACCTATAACTTCTTCACCACAATTTTCCATAAAGAACAGGCAACTTTACTCAAACACAGTAAAGTGCTCAACGTTAAGACTGGGCTCTAATACCAATCGTAGAATGAAAAACACTAGGAGGGGAGGTTTAATTGTGTTTTCTGATTAAAAACATTTCCGCGTGGCTATACTAATGTTAGGAAAGTAGTGCAGGTGAAAGAAAATAGCTTAGAGAGATACAACGATTTATCCTGGTTCAACACCAACGATTTATCCTGGTTCACCACCAACTTGAAGAATTTAATCCACTAGTTCACCACAAAATTAGAACACTTGAAAACCTACTAGTCACACTGATTGTGTTCCATCTTCCCAACCTTATAGCTTAGTACAATCAAGCTATTGAAGAAGGCAACCACTATTGGGCTAGGTTACAAACAAAAGTGTTTTGGCTTTTTCTAAATTAGCTCTCACAGATAATGTTTACAAATTTGTTACATCATAAATTCTGTTAGCTATAATGTGGCACCAAATGATATTGAGCAAGAATATAAATTTGTTTATCGCTTATATATTTCTTGATTGAGGGTATCACATCTTTTATCGAGAATGATTAGGGTTTTTGGCTGTTGTCTTGACTGCAAAAAATCATTATAATTCATGAAGTTTCGTATCGTATCTTTGTGGAATTGATTTTTCATAGAAAATTTCCAAAAATTGATCTTGTAATGATTCAATGTATCTTGTTTAAAATATTTGGGAAACAGAGGATATGATAGTTAGAACATGTCTTAAGATCGTAAGACAAGTAGCAGATTCAGGATGTTTATCAAAGGATGTGCAATTGCTTTGTCTTCTTTGGAATGTTGACTTTTTTCATAGCGTTGGATTTTTCAAAGGATACATAATAGCTCATAGTCAGTTGATCAAATGCTTGGTTTGATTATAAGAGGAATAGGAAATTTTTTTATTGTCACACTTATCAGAGCCAGATGATTGCTTTGTTGATTTCATTAGAGGCAGACAAAATAAACCACATATTGAATTTGTTAGAGGTAGACGATACTGAACACTTATTGAATTTGTCAGAGGTAGTTTAACTACAACCTTGCTTGCATTTCCAATGGCAACTGGGACACAACGTTGGTCGCGCATCTGGCTTAGAGAAATAGAACGAGGTGCATTTGTGTTGCATCTTTGTCTTCGACCAGTTATCAGAGGATACAAAAGAAATCTATTAATGAAAGACTTAATCTCAGACTTGCACACTTAATCAAAATGTTAGTGTATTAAATTGTTCCCACGAACGAATTTTTTTATCATCAATAGACGTGAGGGACATGTTTTTTCAAATCAACTTGGTTAAAAAAAAACTAGAACTGATGTAAATAAGTACGATAGTGGTAAAAACCCTTTTATCCTTAAGAGGTACCTGAAAAGGTACAACAACCCTCATGAAAAATACTCTAGAGAGCCCTTCTAGGCTCTCGGGACGACAGCCTAGTTAGGCTAGAGAAAAATACTCAAAGCCTGAAGAGGCAGAGTAAAGAATACTTATATGCTCTTTATGGAAATAGTGGATTGAACCATCGACCATACTGAGGCAAAATCTCTCTGTAAGGGAGGACTAAGTGTAGCAATAGTTTGTTGTGAATTAATATAAAATATGTGTGTCTCTTATCCTTTTCTCTTTCTCGCATATTAGTTCTTTATGAATCAACCTTACTATGTCTAAACCTCTTTCAAAAGTAAGTTGAATGTTTTGATAAAAAACAATTTATGTAAGAAAAAGTAAGTTGCTTTGGAACGGCAAAACACAATTCAAACCTTATATTTCTTGTGTTTTCCAGCACGTTTAATTGGTGTCAGAGCTCGACCTCTTGATTCAACATTTTACCGTGTAAGAGCAAAGATCCTTATATGTTGGAATTACTAGGAAAATGGTCCAAAAAAGTGTATGCTTTTAAATCCTTTCCTATATTTGTTTATCTCTTTCAAAAATTGGTATGACAAAGAATGGTCGCAAGGACTGTAATTACTATATGAAAAATAAATAAAGCGCTCTTGCAGAACATCTATTTTTCTCAAATGTCGATTCCATCTCATTTCCAAAGTTTTTTTGTGGGTACTTTATCTGTTTTGCGAAAAGATTTTTTGTATTAAATTTGCCCTTATGCAAAGCACTCTTTAGTGACATTTTGAGTAGTAAAACGAAATCTTTGTATTGAGACAAGTGAATACTCAAAGAGAAAAATAGACATGAATAATGATTTTTACTATGTCCCTTGAAATAGAGTAATTATCTCAAAGTTATATCTATATGAGAGATACTTAAATTAATTATCTAAGAAAATAACTTTTTGTGCGATCCCCTCTCTTTTGGATAGCAGATTAAATATTCCTTGTGTATCCCCCCCTTAATATTTGCCTTTATATGTTTTATTATATTCATTCCTTCCATTTTGTCTTCTAGTTGTATCTGTTAAAACTCTTCAATGAAAAATTGCACAAAACTCGCATACATCTATAAGGCATAATGAGTTAATAAGTGAGAAGAGTCTACTTACTAATACTGATATTCAACCTATGATAGGAAGAAGTATTAGTGGATACAACATAATTGTTAGTTCAAAATAATGGAAACATTATAGAGTTTCAACAATGTATAAAACTAGTCATGGAGAAGCTTTCTGAATCTTCTATGATATGAATGTATGAACAAATGTGCATGTAACCCTTTAGAAGAAATGACGAGTAATGCAACTTCTCAATCAACATATTTTTGGAACGTTGAATGTCAACAAGTCAAAGATCCTCACCAGAACAAAGATGATGCACTTGAAATAATTACGAAACCAGATTATCATCAAAGAAGCTTGTATTGCATAATGAGCCTCCTTGAAGCATTTCCTCTTTATGCTCATGGACAAGGTTTTCGCCTCTAGTAACCTGCGTGCTTAATTCATTATCTGAGACTCATATATGCAAAATCAAAGCACTAGACCAAATAATTGCATCTGCTACATCAGAAGGAAGATCAGAACCAAGATAACTCTACTTCTGGTAAGAAGATCATCTGATAGAAAAGTCCAACTAACTCTGGTAAGATATGTGAAATAAAAATTGTTATATTACCCTCCTCTATCATCGACAAGTACCTTGTACTTTATTTCATTATTTCATGTGCACGTGTTTGTCTTATCTTACATGTTTTTGTTTTGCGTGTCAGTGCTTTGTTATCTGTTCTATCGTGTGTCTGTGTTGTCTTGTCCTAATTCTTTTCGCATGTTATCTTTTTGAAATTTGCTCATTTTTCACTCTCGTTAAAATCAATGTTTTTAATCCCTCTTTTATGCTTATTTGAATATCTCTACGAACTCTTTTTCTTTCTCCAAAAACACTTCTAATATGAAACCTTATAGGAAAAAGAAGATGTATATCTTTTTCTTTATTAAATCATCATCTTCCTAAATAATCCTCTTCTTACACTGCACTGTTGAAAGACTTCAGAATTTTCTTATAACATGCATTGCTCAACCCAAATGATGAAATGTTCAGAAATCCTGAATTCGTTACATCTGTGAACTACAGTTAACAAGATGAATTATACAAGAAGGTTCACAAAATCCATTCAGAGGTTCACTTTTTGGGAACCCTTGGGTCAATGTCTCATTCTTTAACCAAGTACCTTGAGTACAAGGAGGGAATAAGAAAAAGAGCATTGAAGGGCTTGTGCCCTATTTCGTTTGAATCGTCTAGATTGGATGAAATGTCCCACCAAATGTTTGGAAAATTATATCTCCAAATATATATTTTGAGAAAGTCCCACCAGACAAATTCGAACTGATTAGAGAAAAAGGAAGATCACATTATCTCCTTTTCTCTAGTTACATCTGAAAAGTCAAAAGGTAGGAACCTGAATATGAAAACTTCATCATTGTACGAGATGAAATTTCAAAGAAGGAATACTCTTACTAAAAAAGATGTTAAATAAAGGAATTTAGTTTATTTATGTATTAGGAATTGGTGATTCAAACCTAATATGTAATATAAATTAATGGATCTGGTCTAGACAACCTTAGAAAGGCCTAAGGATTTTTGTCTTTTTAAACCCTTTGTAACAAGTATTGAAGTTGTAATGTAATTTGTATGTGTTACAAGTGCAATGTGAGTTATGAATTGAATAAACGTCATCGTGTTTTTACCTTCTTATTGTATCCTCTGTTCTGTTCCATCGTCTGCCAACGTGTGTTATTTTTCTCCCTCTCCTCTATTTTTCAAAATTATCCTCTGCTTTTTTAAAACGTTCTTCTTTTCATCTTTAAAAATTATTTTATTTTTCTCCTTCAACCACAACCTTTCACCTCCCTCCTTTTTTGCCTTATGCCTTTGAATTGTCCACATTTCCTAAAGTATCTATCATACCCATTCTCACTCTTTGTTTTCCTAAACTGCTTCATCATTATGTCACCCTTTCCAAAAATATTTTTGTTTTGCTTCTTGAGAAATCTGGCTATTTATACCTTAAATATTTATGTTTCTTCTTTACCTCTGTCTATTCAATCTTTTCTTTGTCCCTATGTTTTTAGTCGTGTTAATCCTTCTTTCTCTGATCCTCAATCTATCTTCTTCAAATGCATAATGCACTTTAGTGCTGAGAGAATTTATGAAGTAACAAATTTATAAACATTCTCTATAAGAGCTAATTTAGAAAAACCCTAAATATTTCGTTGTAACCTAGCCCAGTAGTGGCTGACTTCCTCAACAACTTGATTAAACTAAGCTAGAAGGTTGAGAAGATTGATACAGTCAGTGTGACTAGTAAGGGTTCAAGTATAAGTCTGATTCCATGGTGAATAAGCGGATTAAATCCTTTATGTTGAAGGGATTGAACGTAGCTACTATGTTGGTGGTGAACCAAGATAAATCAATTGTGTCTCTCTACTCTAGTTTATTTTACCTGCACTGTTTTATTTACTTGAGTATAGCCACGCGAAAATGTTTTTAATTAGAAAATACAATTCAAACCCATGTTGGAACCAAGTTGGTTTTATACTTAGAGTTTTGATGTTAACAAAATTTTTTCATGAGAATAACATATTTGAGTGCAAAGAGTACGAAAGAAGATTTGTGTTTTTGAAGACAGTCTAAAATAAGATTTCATTGGGATTTATAATTGAAGACAATCTTTGACCAAGTTGAAAAGAAGATATGGTCAAGATTTGAAGAAGATATGAATTATTTACAAGAATATTTGATCAAGATTTATCTATAAGAAGATATGAGTTATTTACTAGAAGATTTGATCAAGATTTATTACAAGAAGATATGAATTATTTAGAAGAAGATTTGATCAAGATTTATCCACACGAAGATATGAATTATTTACAAGAAGATATCAAATTATTTACAAAAAGATATGAATTATTTACAAAAAGATATGATCAAGAATTGTTTATAAGAAGAAACACTCACTAGAAGATACATTTATTAAAGGACAAAATACTCAATTGGACTTAGTCATATTCCTACTTGTGAAAGTTCAAGAACCAGTCCAACACTATGTTCCCGCCTCGCACTCACACATGCCCACCCGACATAAATGCAATTACTTAAATACCCCTATATCTCTTAAAATAGTTACAAAACCGTAATTTGGTCAATCTTCCTTCTTTTTCTTTGCTGTTGTCTGCCACCGTCTAAAGAGTTTGAAGATTATGAAAATATTGTGACTTGTAGGAAATATAAACAAATTTTGCGATATTGTGACTTTATTATTTTGGTTATTGTAATTTTAGAACTTAGGTTGAATGCTAGTATTTAGTCAAATTATTGATTTTTTATGCTATGAATAAATAAATTCCAATTTTTGGAGTGGGGGCGGGGCGGGAAAACCCGTCCCCATCGGGTGTGGGGGAGGGTGTTAAAAAGTCACCCCGACAAGTGCAGGGGAGGGGGCGGGATTGGAGTTGCGGGTGTGGGGTTGGTAATGCTTAAAACCGTCCTCGCCTCGCCCCGTTGCCATCCCTACTCTTGGTCAAGTAATAGACAAAGCACAATTTCCATGTCAACAACAGAAGCTGAGTATATTTCAGCAGCTGATTGTAGCTCTCACCTACTTTGGATAAAACATCAAATAAAAGACTACAAAATGCTAGAAACCAACATTCCCATTTATTGTGACAACACTCTGCCATTTGCCTAACCAAAAACCATATACTTCATTTTATAGCTAAACACATACAAATCAATCACCATTTTATTAGGGAGTTTGCTCTAAAAGGTATGCTTAATATCCGGTTTGTAGACACTGAACATCAATGAGCTGACATATTCACATAATCACTAGCTGAAGATAGGTTTGACTTCATCAAGAAAAACATAAACTTTATACTTTTACCTAACTGATGTTGTGCCAACCTTAGAGTAGTTTAGTTTTGTACTTTAAATAAATTTTATGTTTTATGTTTATGCTATTTTCATAAAAAAAGATCAAATTAAAAAAAAAAAAGAAGCAAGTTTCACTTTCAAGTCTTTTTGTCTTATGACAAAGTGGGAGAAAGATGTTTGATAATGTGGGGATAAAAAATACTTAGACTTAGGGGGAGCCTTAAGTATGGGGGAGTCAAAGTATTTAAAAGAAAGGTTACTATCAAAAATACAATTTTTTCATCATCAAAAAGGGGGAGAATGTTGGAACCGAGTTGGTTTTATACTTAGAGTTTTGATGTTAATAATATTTTATGAGAACAATATATTTTCCTTCACAGAGTATGAAAGAACATTCATGTTTTTGAAGATAATCTTAAATAAGATTTGATTCATATTTAAATTGACGAGAAGAAGATGTTCAAGTTGCATCACAAATCTAGAATGTTCATGATCAATGCAATCACATTCAAGGAGTTCGACAAGTGCACTAACAGAGAAACAGTGAAGAGCATCTATGATAGTCTGATTCTGACTTACGAAGGCAGTAAGCAAGTCCAAGAAGCAAAGGCTAACATTCTAGTCAAGAAGTACGAGTTATTCAAGATGGAAGAAGATGAAGACATTGAAACTATGTTTTCGAGATTCCGGACTCTAGAATCAGGATTAAGGGTACTAGAAAAGAGCTACACTACTGCTGGTCATGTAAGGAAAATACTTAGAAGTCTGACAATCAAGTGGGACCAAAGATCACTGCTATTCAGGAAGCTAAAGATCTGAATACTCTAAAGCTGGAAGAATTAATCACCTCTCTCAGATCACATGAAATTGAATTGGAAGAAGATGAACCCAAGAAGAAGAACAAAACTCTAGCACTGAAATCCAAGCAGAAGAAGGCTCTGAAAGCAACATCAGAAGATAGTGATTCAGACGATCAAAGTCTGAACTCAGAAGAAGAAGAGATTGCTTTCTTATCCAAGAAGTTCAGAAAGATGTGGCATAACAGAAGGAATAAATTTTCCCAGAGATATTCCAATCAGTCCAAAAAGGAAATGATGATACACATGACAAGAAAGGTATCATCTGCTACGGATGCAATGAATCTGGACATATCAAGTCAGAATGTCTAAATTTGGAGAAAGGGAAGTACTAGAGGAAATATTTTAGAACTAAGAAGAAAAGCATGATGGCTACATGGGATGATTCTGGTGAATCTTCTGAAGTTGAACAAGCAGATTTGACTATGATGGCTCACACCAATTCTGGATCCAACACAAAATCTGATTTTGGAAGAGAATCAGAAGATGATAAAATTGAGATGTCCTTAGCAAACAAGTTAAAACATCTCAACCCAAATAATTTCATTATCATCACCTCAATAAAAACATTCAAGCACCTCATCATTACCACTTCACACTATCTCAAAAAAACCCTTTTTATTTATCACAAGTCTTCCCAATGTTTCCCCAACTCTTAAAGTTCATAAAACAGTGTTTAAAACTGAAATTTCTGGAAAAACGAATCTGTATTCGAATACAGCTTCCTTATATTCGAATACAGAAGCTAAAACAGTGAAGAATCAACACTCTGTATTCGAATACAACTTCCTTGTATTCGAATACAAAAGCTACAACAGTGTAAACTCAGCATTTTTCACAGCATCAATAAAGAACTCCAGAACCTCATCATCACCACCTCAAACCATCTCAAAAACACCATTTTAATTCATCACAAACCTTCCCAATATTTTCCCAACTCTTTAAGTTCATAAACCATTGTTTAAAACTGAAACTTTTGAAAAAAAAACAAGCTGTATTCGAATACAGCTCCCTTGTATTCGAATACATAGGCAAAAACAGTGAAAAATCAACATTCTGTATTCGAATACGAGGTTGTCGTAGTCAAATACGGATGCGAATACAGTGGCAAAAATTGCAGTCCTGTATTCGAATACGACAGGGTCGTAGCCGAATACAGAGGCTAAGTCAGAAGCAAAAATCCCTTATCTGTATTTGAATACAGAGGCTTGTATTCGAATACAAGTTGAAAAATTTGAATAAAACTGAAGTTTTGCAGGCTGTATTCGAATACACTCATGCCGTATTCGAATACACCTTCGAATTCAGTGAAATTTCACAGAAAACTTCAACACGTTTTCAAATTCTTTTCTTTGAAAAACCAATACAACACCAAAATAAAATCACCATTCTTTTGAAACCACAAAACTCAAAACGTTTTTCATCAACAACAGATTTTCCAGAAAACACCTTCACCCAGTTAAATCTTTCTCCTTTAAAAATCACCTTCAACATGATCAACAACAGATTTTTAACAACACAACAGAAAACAGAATCATCAACACCAGAATCACCTCATTGTTTTTCTTTAACCACAAAACTCAAAACATTTTTCATCAACAACAGATTTTCCAGAAAATACTTTCACCATTTTAAATCTTTTCTTTTGAAAACCGTCATCAACACCAGATTGTTTTCAACATAACAGAAACAGAATCACCAACACTAGAACATCATCACAGTTTTGCTTAAACCATCAAAACAGAATGTCAATCACCAAAACAGTACAGACATTTTTCAACGTTTACATTTTGCTCATTTCTCAAAACAACATGCAAAGTATTTTCCAGTATTCTTACACAACCAAAACAACATGCAAAGCATTTACCAGTATTCCCACACAACCAAAACAGCAATGTTATATCAGCCAAAACAACAACATCACAGAATCATTAAACATCAACAGGATGCATTTTTCGCATTTTATAACAACATGCACAATAGTTTCGTTTTTCAAACCAGAAACTAAAATATGATCACACATCAAACATGCATTTACAGCCCTAAAATGCAAACTAGAAAGTGGAAGGTGCCCCTTACCTCTGTTACGTTTTTGCTCCCGTTCACGTTTTCACGACAAAAGTCGGCGAAGTTTCCGCTTGCGGCTACCAAAGTGGGTTCTCTAGCTCCGTAATGAGGAGAGGAACAACTTTTGTTCTGGGCACTTGTTGTTTCGGTGCTTGGATTTCCAAGTAATCTCACTTTTGAGCAACTTTTTTTTTTCTTCTATAAACGTGAAACAGAATGGGAAGAGGAAGAAGAAATTTACTATTTCATGCAGTAAGGAGGAGGGAAGGTTTCTGCCTTTGCTCTTGCCACTCCTTCATATATATAGGCACATATATGTGCCACCTCATCCCACATTAATAGTATAATATTACTTGACCCTCCATCACTTAATTAGTCTTGTCGCAATTAGTAGATAATCCCTTAATTAACTGCCCGATAATTTAATTACTCGTAATTAAATTAATTTATCCTTCATCCACTAATTTTAATTCAACCTCCAAAATAAATATTTATATATATATTTACACAAAATATACATATATTAAATATTTTACAATTATCCCCAAAATACATCTAATATTAAATCCATAATTTAATTTTAAATTTAAGGGTCTTACACTACTAAATTAATTCTCAAATCATGAATTAAATTTCAAAACTCAAGACTACAATGAGATCAGCCATAACAAGATTCGAACTAAGATCCAAAGAATTCAATTCTGTTTTCAATTAAATTTTTTCATAAACTCCATGTACGCACTACCTATACATATCAAAATATCCAAATTTTAGAAGTAATGTGTATCAACACAATCTACAGTAGAAGCAAAACTCACAAATCATTTGTAGGAGCCAAAACTGAAATACCTTTTGTATCAAATTCACAACAAACAAATATGTGTTTGATGTGATTCTAGACGATGAGTGAGATTTGATGGGAGTTCTTGAAGAAATGGTAACTCCGACAGTTTCTCAAACGAGATCCAAACTAAAATAGATGACATATGATTGAGATCAAGTGCCAAATCAAGAACACATATCCAATCAGAACAATCAACACAAGAATGATTGACGCAAGAACAATCAACACAAAAGCAAATGATGCAATAACGATCAAAACAAGCTATCAAAGCAAAAATTGAAATCAACTGTTGACGAGAATTGATTGAACACTATATTGTTTTGTATCTCATTATTGTTGGAAACGGAGAACGTTCTCTGTTTGTAGTAAGAAAACGGAGAACATTATTCATTTCAAGAGTTGTGTAATTCAAGTTTAAATGTTGATTGTTTGTAATCACTAACTAACTAATCACTTAATTAATTAGTTAGTTAAAATGAATGTAATCAAAGCAATATATATATATATATATATATATATATATATATATATATATATATATATATATATATATATATATAAAGCATAGCTACATCAATGAAATAATTAAGTCCATTCATTCACATTGATTCTACTTTTCTATTTTCTTGCACTTGAAGTAATAAGCTTGAAAGCTAACAATTACTAATGAAGCTAGTGGTTCTAGTATTTGAAATGTTATGCACTCATAGTCTAACATTGAAAAAGGGGGTGAGGATGATTGGAAAAATTTGTTTAAATTGAACATGAAGAAAAAATAAGGTGAGTTGCAAAAAAGTGAGTTGGATAGCTATGTAGAGGATAGTGTGTTGAAGAGGACTCCCTTACATTTGACATTCTTAAATGGTGGAAAGGAAAAACAAATAAATATCATGTTTTTTCTCATATAGTTAGAGGTATATTAGCTATTCCAGTGTCTATTGTATGATCTAAGTCGACGTTTAGTACAGGAGGTCGAATCCTTGATTCATTTCGTAGTTTATTAAATGAAACTACTATTGAAGCTTTGATTTATACCCAAAATTGGATCAAATCTCTTAAGAAAATTGATTTAGCAGTTGAGTTGGTTGAAGTGCAAAAGATTGAGTCAAGTACGAATGTTTTATTTTAACTTTCGAATTGATTTTTCTATATTTTTGTTTAATCTTTTAATAATTTGGTGTGCAAAATATGCATATGATGAAGTGTTATCCCCGACAACGACGTCAAAAACTTGATAGCGTGTATTGTATTTAAATTTTTAGAGTTGTCTGGATTAGTTTCAATAGATGTATGAGTAATTGCTGTTGAGTTTAACATAATCATTACTACATCTTAAGGTACTTGTTATTGCTTTGTTTCATACATATTTTACTTATTTATCATTTCTCTTTCTTTATCTTCTTATTTTTATTATTGATATTTGTTTTTGCAAATTTCTAATTATTCTCTTCTATAATTTGAGAGACTTGTTAAGTGCTTGCACTTATTGGATTCGAAGTTGACATTGCTTAGAATTGATGAATTTGCAAAATTTATTGATTTCTTGTAGGCTATACCTATGTATTGGAAGTTTGTTGGATTTATTTATATATTTGAAGATTTTTTATTTTTTATTTGTGAGAGATTGTTGGATTTTTTAAGAATTGAATGATCTGATAAAATTATATGGTTTTTGAGACATTCAAATGTTGAATGTATTTTCGTTCAATTAAATTGTTATTGTTATTTGTGTTTCTCCCGTAAAATAGAAAACAAGTTACTATTTATGTATAACCCACCAACTTAACTTAGCTCAACTCGCTTCATTTTGGATTAAATAAAAAAAATACGGATTTAGAACTCAATTCAACCCAAAAATAATTGATCAGCTTGGGTATTAGATTTTCTCAAAATCGGCTTAATCTAAGCCGCAAAGACTCTTAGATTTATGTAAACAACTTTAACACGAAGACTAAAAAGAAACAAGGTACTATATTCATTCTAGAATGAATCAACACTAAATGCCTGGCTGATACAACTTTTTTGGTAACACAAATCACTTTTTTTTTTAAATTAATCACATTTTAAAGTTCTCATATCTTTGTTACAGTTTTCTAAAAAACAAAAATAATCTAAAAATCAGAAATTGTTTAGTCACTTAACATAAAAACAAACAAACACGATCATTTTTATTTTTCTTAAAAAAATTTAAAAATTAATATCTTAATTATCAAATACAAATACTACTCCTGTCTCTAATATAAATAAAAACAAATAAAATATTTAATAATTTAATCTATAATTTAGATCAAATACGTTAATATTTTGTATTATTTTTTGCTTATATTTAAAATATTTAATTGCATTTTTAGTCTTTCTATTTTTAACGATACATGAAATTGAATCATCTATTTTAAAAGTCGACAGTTTTGATCCTTACCTCTAATTTTTTAACTAAAAAATAATGATGTTAGATGTTTTAAATAACATGATATATGATACGATGATATACAATGATTAACACTCATGAAATTAAAATAAAACGCGGTAAAAACTTAGATTTCAACTTCAAATTGTTATCATATTTTAAATTTAATTAATGACATATGAATAATTAATGTATCTAAATGATTCTATATCATAGAATTGTATGTCATGTCGTTAAAAATATATTAAATTATTATTTTATAATTCAAAAATAAACAAATAAACAAAAAATGTCAACTTTTGAAATAGAAGATCAATTCCGTAATTACAATTAAACCTATTTAAAATATTAGAATGGATAATTTTATTTTTTTTTGGAAAATAGTTAGCAATGGGCCCTAATTAAGATGTGAGTAAGCAGGAGAAAGGCGAAATGTGTCAATACACCGGCCATATCCTCCCCGCCTTCTTTCCACACACCCATCCCCAGGGAGGGCCGCACTTGGATTTCCATTTCCAATTCCAACGCTACCCAAATGGCGTCAATCTCCACATGCTTCACTATCACACCCACTACATCCCGACTACTTACCTTCACTTCTTCACCTTTTCCCAAACCCCTCTTCTCCCCTTTCCAACAAAACCGAACAGCCAATAAACGGCGGGCTTGGGCTTTTGTACCTCGGGCCGCCGTCGATTTGGGCCGAGCGATCAGGCCTGGTGGCATAGTCGAAAGTGATAAGTTGCCTTCTGATGTCAGGAAACGAACTATGGATGCTGTGGATGCTTGTGGTGGTAGGGTGACCATTGGTGACGTGGCTAGTAAGGCTGGTCTTAAGTTGAATCAAGCTCAAAAGGCACTACAAGCTCTTGCTGCTGATACCAATGGTTTCTTAGAGGTACCTATCATTTTTACCCCCTTGTTTTTTTTTCTTTTAATATTCCTTGTTTTTTTTTTTGGTGAATTTCAATACAGAAATGTTATTTGAATTTGATTATCAATTTGGAACAAAATTCTGACAATTTTTAGAGTAGAAGTTCATGCAATTCACACGTATAGTTAATGAATTGTTAGATTTGCTTAATAGATATTATTAGAAATATGGGAATTGGGACAAAAAGGAGAAGCCACAGCTTGAAAGCTATGAAATCGTACAACGATACTCCAGTTTATAGTGGTCAGTGAACACTAACCTTCTAACTAATTTCTCTAACTAAGTCTAATTGTAACTAACCTATTAGAATATTATAAAATATCTTATAATATCTTTTATATTATATTAGAGTATTGAGTTATTTTCTTGGATCAATTTATAATCATAGAGATATATTAGATTATCTCTTATTATTAATATGATTTGTTCTTGATTTAGAATTGAGTCTATGTATCTCTGAGAATATTATCGAGTCTTTTGAATCAAGTCAACATAAAACTATTATCAATAATATTCAAACTCTTATTATTTTCTCTCGTACTTTTCTCTAAAATCCCACAACTTCAACATGGTATCAGAGCCTATTTCGTTCCTCCTTGAATGACCCGCCTCTATTTCGCTGCCGAGTTCCCAAAAGTTTGGGAATGTAATAGTTTCTCTTTTTTGAAATGATCTCCATTGTTTCGACATTTTCCATTCAGTTCGCTACTGCCGCTGCCACTGTTTCTAGCAACTTTTCCAGCAAACGACCACTCCATCAACTTCGCATCTTCTAGATCGACTCGCACTCCAAAGCGCGTCACCAAATGCCGCCACATGTGCCCACACGTGCCGTCTCTTCCCTCGGGCATCCCATTCATGCGCAACAGCCTTCCATCGCGCGTGACCGTTCATCTGGAAGCCGTTTACAACGCAACCTTTCTTGTTGCTCTTGCCTCGGCCTTCTGATTCCAGCCTTTATTTTTCAGTTTCAAATTACGATTACATGCGGTTTCTTACAAGAACTATGCTTCTGCTCATGTAGAGGAGGTTAAAGGTATCTGGTCCGACAACCATTTACGACGCGACCTTTCTCGGTTTGTCTTGCCTCGGCCTCACGGTTCCAGACCTGCCTTTACTTTCTAATTTTGATCAACAAAAATATGCGTTCTTGTTCAAACAGCCGTTATCTCTCTTGTTTAGGACGCATTTTCTCACTCCGTTGACCGATCATGACTTCGTTTCGTTAGAGTTGCATCGCTTCTTCTTCTTCTTCTTCAGTGTTTGTCATGCAATTCAGTTCTTACTAATAGATTATAATAGAGACTTCTATTCCCACCACAATCATTCTGGTGGTGTCCCTTTTCCCACATATGAATCATACTAGTGACGACTTCTTCCGTTGATTGTTATTTTGACGGTGTTTTTTATTTTCATGACCCACTTTAGCTAGGAAATTTATCCCAGATGCACTAGCCCCATCTTTGTCTCAGATGTACTGGTCTCGCTTCTATCTCCCTAAAGCATGCCTCTCTCTCCCTGAAGCAGATTTAAGTTTAAATATTTTGGGTCTTCCAAATGCAGTTTTTTAGATGGACAAACCTTGCTTTATTCGATTGCTTGCTATGAATTTCTCTCAGGTTGATGATCATTCAAGCTATCTGACTAGACTATCTTCATAGTAATTTTCTCCGACTTCACTTGCATCGTTGAGTTGCCTTTTTATTTTGCGGAGCAATACATTGTTTTCTTGTAACAAGCTTTAGCTTTAGCTTGAGGGGGAGTATTAGAATATTATAAAATATCTTATAATATATTTTATATTATATTAGAGTATCTTGAGTTATTTTCTATGATCAATTTATAATTATAGAGATATTTTAGATTATCTCTCATTATTAGTATGATTTGTTCTTGATTTAGAATTGAGTCTATGTATCTCTATAAATAGAGAATACTATTGAGTCTTTTGAATCAAGTCAGCATAAAACTATTATCAATAATATTCAAACTCTTATTTTTTTTTCTCCTTCTCTCTAAAATCCCACAACTTCAACATAACCAATTAAGTAACTAACTCTAACTAATCCTACTCGTCTAATTAGTACTTAAAAACTTTAACTATCTTAACAGATATATCTGGTGTCACAACTTGTTAATCATCTATTGAACTTTATTAAACATCAATTTATATGTGAAAGTGTTTAAATCTACATGTAGTTGGAAGACCTGAAGTCGTAGTTGATGATGTTCAAATTTATGGTTGATTTAGTTCAGTTGATAGTTAATTAGTTATCCAAGATTGATATACTCATTAACTACTCATTGAACCGCCTTAACCACGTGTGTGAACTATGTTAACCATTTAAAAAGTTGTCGAATTTTGCTCTGCTAAATTGATGTTCAAATGACATTTCTGTTTTGATATGCCGTTTGCAAATTGCATGCACTGAAAACTTATACGTGGCACATTGACCATAGTTATGCTTACTAGCGGAAAGATGGTGTTTATTCGTCTACTTTTCTATTGTGTTTTATTATGTATATATTTTGTTGCTTTTATTGAGTAATGTTGGTTTTAATTTAACTTTCTTAGGCTTATTTGTTACTTTTAGGACTCTAGTCTGTTTGCGTTGAGTTTTTGTTTACTGAAGTAAGTTCAAATGGTGCTTGCTGCAGGTTTCTGAGGAAGGAGACGTTTTATATGTGTTTCCTAAAGACTATCGGTCAAAGCTCGGTGCCAAGTCATTTAGGATTAAAGCTGAACCTTTTGTTGAAAAGGCTAAGGTATTGAGGATTGTTGTTGATGATCTTTTGTTACTTGGAGTGTGATTGTTGTATTATGACGTTTAATTTGTTAGGGCGCTGGAGAATACTTGATAAGAGTTTCTTTTGGGACAGCACTTATTGCATCCATTGTTATTGTTTACACTGCAATAATTGCTCTTGTAACTAGCAGCAGAAGGTACTTCATAACTGAGATATCTCATAGCATAGTTTGTCTTGAACATTTGTGGTCTCAATGCATTTATATTGTTTATTAATTACAGTGACGAGGACAATCGTGGGAGACGTGGAAGTAGATCATATGATTCAGGATTCACTTTCTTCTTTAATCCAGCTGATTTATTCTGGTAATTATTCACTACAATATTTGTTATTTTGGGGGTGGTGGTATTTATCTATGCACTTCAAAATTACTTAATATAGTCTCAGTCTGTAACATGCTTATCTATATGGAGAAAAATGTTTGGTGACATATAATCTATTTTACTCCGTGGAAGGTACTGGGATCCATATTACTATAGGAGGCGTAGGATACAAACTGATGATGACAAGACAAACTTCATTGAATCAGTATGTGATGCAAACAAATTACATCTTCTGTTCTCATTTTTCATGTTTCTGACATAAAATAGTATTTTGTTATGGATTTTTTATAGGTCTTCTCCTTTGTGTTTGGAGATGGTGATCCCAATCAAGGAATTGAAGAAGAGAGATGGAAGTTGGTAATAATTGAGGACTGAATTCCGTGGTCCGTTGCATTTGTTTTATTTTTTGGGTTTTTTTTTTTTCTGGGTACCTTTTCCACTTTATTATTATGTTAATTCTGTACCTTGTCAAAATCTCATTGATCGGTTTTATCTATATATATAACACTTTTTATTTTTTGTTATTTCTCTTTATCTTTTTGTCATCCACCTAAGCATGATAATTTCCTCGGTTTGTTTCATTTTGGTCGTCTTATGCACAGATTGGCCAATACATATCATCTAATGGTGGTGTTGTTGCAGCTGAAGAACTTGCTCCATATCTTGATATAGATTCTACAGAGCGACTTAAGGTAACTTAACAATGGTATTTTGCAGAATTATTTAACTAATTTATTGCTCTACTACTCATCTGGAGTCTGAACCACATTTGACTAAGAAATGCTCATGATAAACTTTGATGACATTCACAAACCAGAAAGGATGATCCATTAGTCCTATAAAGCATGGGCACATCATTTTCAGTCTGTATCTATTTATAGGTCTCCTATTATGCATACTTATGTAAGGCACATGTCCAATAAAAATGTCTCAACTTTTTTTAGATGTTGAATAAATAGTGTTAGAATATTATAAAATATCTTATAATATCTTTTATGTTATATTAGAGTATCTTCAGTTATTTCCTAGGATCAATTTATACTCATAGAAATATCTTAGAATATCTCTCATTATTAGTATGATTTGTTCCTAATTTAGGATTGAATCTATGTCTCTCTATAAATAGAGATTAGTATTGAGTCTTTTGTAATTAAGTCAGCATTAAGCTATTATCGATAATATTCAAACCCTTATTATTTTCTCTCCTCCTTTTCTCTAAAATCCTACAACTTCAACAAATAGAATAGGAGAGGAAAATGGGAGGCATTTGGTTGGTTTCCCGGAAGAAGGTGGTTGCGAGAGGAGATAAGCTCTCAAGTCATATCTATTTGGTAACTGAGTGTTTATCAAAAACTAACAATACTAATGTACTAACATTGGCTGTTCCAAAAAAAAAGTCTATGTCAATTCAGTAAATCTACAAGTCATATAACTCTAGTTCTAAAACTGATATCTGAGTTCTGTCGTAACATCCTGGGAGAAGCTAATGGTTACAACCAGAAGAATGGAGGCACTAGTACAATTCGTAGAGCGAGTGGATGAAGGTTATATGTCAACAAGAGTAGAGATTCAAGAGATGCAAAGGAGGATAGAAGAACTACTTGGAATGGTTTTTTCGAATGACCCTTCGTAATGAACACCAAGGTCAATCCAATGAAGAAATTTATGTTCAGTGTGGGGACAACAGGGGTGAACACTATGATTATAGAATTGGCCCAGAAGAATACGAGCGGAATTAGCAATTCTAATATTCAAAATAGAGGATATGTTTGATTGGACGAGTAGGGTGGAACGATAATTTGAATTGAAGGGTGTGGGCAACCATTAGAAGACTCAAGCTGCTATGGTTGCAATGGAAGGAAGGAAAGGCCCTCACATGGTATCAATGGTGGGACTTTTGTGCTCAAAATCCTATTTGGGAGTATTTCAATGCAGCAATCATAAGAAGATTTCAACCTTCCATGCTTTAGAGCCCTTACGAATTGTTAGTAAATCTCAAACAAACAAGGACCATGGTGGAATTCAGGGAACAATTCGGATTGTATGCAAGACCACTTAAAGGGGCAAAACCACAGTATCTCAAAGGAATTTTTCTCAATGGATTTAAGGATGTGGTGAAGGAAGAGTTGAAGTTACACCTAATAAACTAATTACCTTAAAATGATGGACTGTGCCCATATAATTGATGCGAAAAATTTGTTGTTGAACATGAGTAATAAGGTGTTCACTAAAGGAGGAGGTTTTATCTGGAGCAATTCACCAAACAAAATCAGTCATATGGGAACCAACTAACAAGGAAATTCAATCTAGTAGTTAAGACAACAAGATCATTTAGAGGATGGGCTTTTAAAAGATTAACAAAGCAGAGATACTAGAAAATTAAGCGAAGGGTTATGTTATCAATGTGCTGAGAAGTTTAGACCTTTAAATGTATGCTCAAATAAACAATTTCACGTGTTGATATTGGAAGAGGGGAAGATGAGCAAAAAGAACCAAAGGAGGAAGAGGAGTTGGGTCTCAACTCTTCAGTTAGCTGTGTATAGTATAACTAGTTTCACTTCATAAAAGTCTATAAAATTATGGTGGCAAATTGTAGGTGACAAGGTTGTAGTGTTGATGGATTGTGGAGCATCCCATAATTTTATATCCAGTGCATTAGTCCAAGAAAAACGATTTTAGGTGTGGCTGCCACATCACCTTACATAGTGGAGGCGAGGGATTGGAGAAAAATAAGATGCAAGGGGATCTGCAAACAATTGATTCTTAACATTCAGGGGCTGGACATTCAGTAGGACTTCCTCATCTTTGAACTTGGAGGCGTAGATAAAGTGTTAGGTTTGGAGTGGTTAGTAGAGTTGAAGGAATTTTGAGCAAGTTTTAGAGAACTAATCCTTAAGGTTCCCATGAAAGAAGGTAAGAGAATCTTGAAAGGATAATCTGCATTGTCTAGAGTAGATGTATCATTAAAAGCTATGTTCAAAGCTTTAAAAGATGAAGGGGAAAGATTATTTCTGGAGTATCAGGGACTGGAGGGAGAAGTAGAAGAAGAAACTGCCTTACCCTTGTGGATCTCAGAAATCCTAGATGAGTATCCAAAATGTTTCTAGAGCCTCAAGGTCTACCACCAACAATAATACTTGACCACACCATTGTATTAAAGGAGGGAGCTTCTATTTAAAATCCCAGCCCCTACAGGTACCTACAGTACCAAAAAGATGAAATAGATAAATTGGTTGATGCCATGTTAAAATGTCCTATAGTCAATAAAAGAGATGTAGGTTGGAGTTTTTTTGCTGATTATAGGGCTTTAAATAAAATCACCATTCCTGATGAATTCTCAATAACAATAATTGATGAGTTAGGAGGGGCTACAAATTTTTCTAAGTTGGGTTTGACATTTAGGTATCAACAAATAAGAATGAAAGGAAGACATTCCCAAAACTGCTTTTAGAACACATGAAGGACACTGAGTTTGTAATGATGCCATTTGGGTTCACTAAATGCACTATCTACTTTCTCACAGATCGGAGGGTATTGGGAGGAGCAATTTAAATGGATCTAAAAATTGATGGGCTTTAATTTTGAAATCAAATACAGACCTAGTGTGACAATAGAGCTGTTGATGCCTTATCCCGAAGAATGACATATACAGCTATCTCTTTGGCTCATTTTTCTGAATTAGAAGAGTGGGAAGAAGTTCAATCGAATGGCAAATTACAGGGAATTATAGATGCCTTTTGGAAAAATTTTGATGCCCGTCTAGGATATACTTTCCAAAACAGAAAACTGTTATACATAGACAAGTTAGTATTACCAAGAGCATCATCTAAAATTCCTACATTGCTAAATGAATATCACAGTACAATTGTGGGTGGTCATTTCGGTTTCTTCATAACTTACAATATTCACAATTTAGGTTTCTCCCTAGCATTAGTATATTGGGAGGCATGAAAAAGGTCATCTAGGAATTTGTGGTTTCTTGTAAGATTTGGAGACAGAACAAGTACCAAACTTCATCTCCTGCAGGAATTTTGCAAACACTGCCTACTTAGGTATGGAAGGTATATCTATGGACTTTGTGAAAGCACATCCCAAAAGTCAGGGTAACGATGTTATTTTGTTGTAGCTGACAGATTCACTAAGTATGCCCATTTTATTCCTTAGTCATCCGTTTACAACCAAAGCCATAGCAAAATTATTGCTCAAAGAGATTGTCAGGTTGCATGGTTTCTCCACTACCATAGTTTCAAATAAAGTGGATTTTTCTGATTTCTGAGTCATTTTTGGACTGAGTTATTCAAGTTGGCAGGAACCAAACTCAAATCAGTTAACCTATCACCCAAAAACAGATGGCCAACCTGAGGTTGTCAATAGGTGTCTTGAGACTTATTGCTACTGAATTTCCATTTTAATATTGTATTTTTGCTAATGAATACATCTCTTATTTTTTATGCTTCACATTTTATTATCCAACTTTTTAACATTGTCTTTGGATGTTTCAAGGATGATGAATCCTACATGTTACCTGTGCTTTTACGGTTTGATGGTCAGCCTGAAGTTGATGAAGAGGTATATTGAGACAATGTAATGATTTTTTTATATATATGAGACAATGTAATGAATTAAAACACTATAACTTGTACTTTTCATTTGTCTCTCTGATGGTGATTACAAGAGGATCGGTTTTATATTTGTCATTAAAAGTGCTCCTTGTTGACCCCTCTTTGGCATCAATTATAAAATATCTTTAAGGATGCAACAGATAATTGTTACTAGTTATTTTGTTTTTACAAAATTATTAATTTCTAGCTCTTAAGTAGTAAACCTTTTGTAACTCGTACAAAATATAATGTATTTTGGTTTCAGCTGAGAATGATTTTTTTCCTCTTTTTATCCTGTTTTGATTTATACTTGCAGATTGCTTGTTATGCAGGGAAATATTTTATATAGGTTTCCATCTCTTCAGAGGACAGCTTCTCAAAAGAGTAAGAGAAAAGAATATGTTGGGAGAAAATGGGCAGATTGGGTTGGAGGAGTTGAGAAGTTTTTCAAGGAGAGAAGTTGGCAATTCAGGTTCTTTATTGTATCTTTTTCATACCTATTGGTCGTTATTTCTATCTGGTTATTTTACCGTAACATGGGTCGATGTTCTTTCAGTAAAACTTCCTCATCAGAGAGAGCAATGGTGATTGGTCTGGGTGGCCTTAATCTCTTCGGAGTTATTGTTCTCGGAACCATGTTGAAGTATGCTCTTCACACGACTTATTAGTTAATTTTTCTCTTATATTGTTTTATTTCAGTATACTCACTTTTGCTTTTCATTGATCAGAAGCGATATGGCAATTAGACCTGGTAGCTTCATTAAATTTGTAGCCGACATATTTCCTCTTCTTCAGGTACAACAAATAGTTTCATTTCCAGACAATGAAGTTGTTCAATATTGAAAAGGAATTGAAAATTATCCTTTTGAAGGAACATTTTAATATAGGATTCTGCTGCTAATTTGTAGAATTTGATGTTAGAATCTAAATAGGGTAACTGTATGTCATATAGTATCATATAATTATGGTTCTTTATATAGTCTATACTCCCTCCGGTCTCAATTAATGTTGTTATTTCTAGAATACCTTTATTTAACTAAAACTTTATTTTCCAATACCCTTCAGCAACAGTCTCTTTGTGGTATGAGAGAAGAAGATTAATTACGCTTAACTAAATTTCTTAATAAGCATGAGGTTAGTTACTTTTGCTTATAATTAAGATGGGAGTGAGTATACTAGTCACTTTGTGGTATTTAGACACAAAATTTACCTAGTCTCTTGTTTTCTTTGGTGTAAAAGCTTGTCAGCAATAATGGATTGAATTTTTGAATTAGTTTTGATTAGATTAAGATTTGAATTATCCAATTATGAACTTAATTAAATTTCTATTTTATCTTTTATCTTTCTCTTGTGTGTATCTTTCTTAAGACGTAGCATATAATAGAGGGAAGGAGGGAACAAAATTGATGGGGATTGAATAATAGAGTGATTCAATAAAAGAGCATTAATAAACATATAAATAATTGATGCTTCCTTGCCTTGCATCTTGATATGTTCATACTTTGGCAACCGCTTTGCGTTGTCCTGCACCGCGGCCCAGTTTGGATTAACTTCTACTTCATAGGAGCTTCTCAAGTTAAAAGAAGATCATGTTCTCACTTATGAAAAAGTCTTTCAAGCGTATAGATATTTGTTGAGAAGTTAAACAGGGCTTTTAAGAAAATAATTACAGTAGTTAATTTCAATTTATACAATAAGTTTAAAAATTGTGCTGTTATTGCAAGATTTTTCTAGTGATTATTTTTTCCTTAAGTGCTTCTTGAGGGAAGTTTATCTAATTGGAGTCCATGATAAGATATTTTGTATAAGGAGGCGAATCCTTGTTATTTGTTATTATCACACTTTGCTGTCTCTCTATATTGAATGATAATAACATATGCAGATTTATGCTGGTTCCTTCTTTGCAATTCCTTTGGTTCGATGGTTTTTTATTCGGAAAAGGAATGCCGACATTGAAAAGAGAAACAAAGCTAGGCAGCAGTGTGCACGAGTACTTGAATTGCCTGACATTTCATTGACACAGAAGGTATGTTCGTCTATTTCCCCTGTGAAATTAAGAAAATTATGAGCTTGATTTACAAAACTTTCATCTTCACTAGATACTATGGATAGCATTTCTCCATAATATGTTTTTTACTATAACGTTGAAGTGAATATTCTTTTAAAATTTAAATATATTTTGATAAATATACCACTTTTTCTTTTAGTCCCTATACAGTCCATATATGAGGATCTAAAATAAATACAGTCCTTATATTATATATAAGGAACAATTCCAGCATAAACAAATATTACATGACAAATAAAACAATAACTAAAAATAAAAAATGGTATATATAAAAGGATTAAAAACAACCAAGTATTTTACAGGGATCGGCGAAAAGTGGCATATTTGCATGGACGAAAATATAATTTTGTATTCCTTTAAAGGATATAAAGGCAACTTTGGGCCTGTATAATAAAATATAAACTAGGATAATGGAAATGTTCTACCAGATTTAGAATTATTTTCATTCTCTTAATTCTTGCTTTATGTTGGAAATTCTGCCTTTATCGCAGTCCTCCTAGCCTTAAAACGAGCATGTTGTAATTACTTTCTTAATTATTTTCTGCCTTCAAACGAGCATGTAATTATGTAAATCAATTTTGGAAATGATTTCTTCAACGAATTATCCATCTCACTATATTAAAGAATTCCATCTCATGTACATAATATTTTGGATGGTTGCTTGTTACTTGATCACATCAATTAAATATGCATCCCTGCCATATACCGTACAGTTCGGCTATGTTTTTATATGCTTTCTCTGAGACAGTTGTTTATGTTTTCAGCTTTACAACGCTCGCGACATGGCCCAAAAGACGGTCATAGGGCAGGATCAAATTGTGTATAGTACCGACAAAGACTTTCTTGAGCAAGAATTTGAAGCTAACGAATGGGATAAAAAATTTCGGGAGCTAGAGAGATTTGATTGAAAAGCGTTAACTGTTATATGAATAATGTATTTCGATGGCAATTGAATGATCACAGTAGAATTTTGCTGCTTCAAATGGGTCATACGCATGAAAATTTCAGGCTCAGATTTTGCCATCCTTGTATTTATATTGTAGCAGAGCCTAGGTGTTGCTTGCATTCACAACATTTTGTTTTGTATCATAGTTCATCTCTTTTAGATTGTGGCCTATACAAGATCAGTAGTAAAGGTTTTAGTAGGGAAAACAAGATTCAGTGTAATACTTGGTATCATGGGTTTAGTGCCATTGTGGAGAACAATTTCATGGTGTTTATAGAGAAGAGTGATTATAAAAGTACCCTCTCACTTTCTTCGCTTTTTGCAAGATCTAGTAAATTTTTTATGGTAATCGGTTGGAAAAGTTGGGTGCTTGTTAAGTACCAATATTAAAAAGTTATTAAATGAATTATGTCTGCATGTGGGATCCATTTAAGCATCCAAGTGGATGATCTCCATTGTAGATGATCTTAGCTTTTGAGCCCTAGAAAAAGAATCAAGAATAGAAAAAGGAAAAAATTGTGAAAAAATTGTGTGATGTTAGTACATTGCATATTTAATTATAGGTTGTGTCTAAAAATGTGCACAAATAACATAATCTTGTACCGTGTACAAATTTATTTTCTACCATTAGAACACTAAGTCTCATTTGATCTAATGGTGAAAATAAGCTTGTGTATTGTGTAAGACTTATCTAACTTGTGTACATTAGAATTAATCATTTTATGAAGTCTTTCAACACACTATTTAAATATTTTTACACATGTTTTGAATTACTTATTTAATTTGAAAAATATGTCAACACATTTTAAATTTTAATTTCAAAATAGTATTGATTTGTAGGGCAGCTAAATAGACTTTAATAAACCAACTAATAATAGTGTGTTATAATTTTTTTAAAAGAAAGTTAGTAACAACAAACCATGCAAGGTACAAGACAAAGGAACCATCAGATTCAGAATGTTAAATAGCAAAGAGTTCCTGCTAAAGGATGTAAGGTACATACCTGAATTAAACAATAATTTAATTTCTGTTGGCATGTTTGATGTATTAGGAATAAAAGGCTACAAGTTGAGGAGAATTGATCAAGGTTCGCCCAAGTGCATCATATAAAGAGATGTAGTGTATGATGAAACAAGAATGACCATGATTGACAAGGATCATCAGTAAGACAATGTCATAAGCTGTCATACTGAGAGTGTTCAGATTGAGGTGGAGTCACCTGAAGATTAGAAGATTAATCATGAAGACATAATTGATACATCATTGGAAGATAATGATGTCGTAGAACCAGATTTGGCCAATTACAACTTAATAAGGGATAGAGAAAGAAGAGTTATCAAGCCTCCAATCAGATATGGTCAAGCAGACTTAATTTATTATGCTTGAAGTGTTGCTGAAGATCTTCAAGGAGTTGAACCAAGCAACTACAAGGAAGCAATTAACAGTAAAGACAAAGAAGCTTGGTTGACATTTATGGATGAAGAGATGCAGTCACTAGAAAAGAATCAAACCTGGATTTTTGGTTGACATTCCCAAGAGTCAGAAGGTAATTGGATCAAAATGGGTGTTCAAGAGAAAGGAAGGCATTCAAGGACAAGAGAATATAAGGTTCAAAGCAAGGTTAGTTGCAAAAGGATTTTCTCAGCTTGAATGGATAGATTTCAATGAAGTCTTTGCACCTATTGTGAAACATTGTTCTATCAAAATTAATTACTCATAATGTTTTGCAGAAGGTCCAGAATGTTCTCTAGCGCAGAACAGAAACGGAGAATGTTCATAATTGTAACACCCCGAGTTTAAAACACAGCGCGGGTGCATTTTTTTTTGAAATTAATAATAATTAAAATGAGTTTTCCCAAAATTATTTCAAAAGAATTAAAATAAAGTTCTTCGTAAAATAGTACGTTATAGATTAATCGATGAACGTAAACCAAATACTTCATCAGGATTATCACTAAGTACTTATCTTGGAAATTAGTTTTTAAACATTAATACATCCCAAAATATCATTGTTATAATACATCAACAGTAAATATCAGAGTACATGGTTCAGCGAAAAATAGTACAGAATTTCCAAAACTCAATATAGTATACAAAAGTCTAGACTAATCATGCACTAAGCTACAGTAGCACGGTCTCCACCGTATCCTCTATAAGCATCGTCTTCAGCCAACCGTCCGTCCCTCTGCGTTGTCCACGTAGACTCCGTACGTAAAGATCAGGGGAAACTAACGACGTTTCCGTCGTTAGTATATCCGTCGGTAGGACGGGTTCGAGTAACATCTGAGGGCAAAGCCCAAAGTCCACAATATAATAGCAAGAATCACCGACCGAAATTAACAATTAAGCACATAGCATATATTTCACAACAACACATGTATTCATGGCATAATATATGATGACAATAAAAATGCTCATTGGAAATTGCATAACATATATATCATTTTAAAAACAGCAGCCAATTATTGTGATATATGTAGTAAGTACCAGTAACACCTCAGCAAATCACAGTCATTAAAATCAGAATTTCAAATTCTGGACAGCACTCACACACATCAATTTCCAACCATTCATCATATAATCAATCGTGACCCACCGGTCAATCTCTCAATGCAATATGTATATGCTCATGTATACAATTTTTCTTGGAGTCACCAAGGTGCAGTCGCTCACAGACCAGCACAATTTAACGGCCCTCATGACCAGGGTGCAATCGCTCAACAGATCAGCACCAGTGCAGACGCTCAACAGTCCAACACATCGTGCAGTCGCTCAACAGACCAGCACGTTTGACATAACCCGAGGTACAATCGCTCAACAGATCAATACCTAGTGCAAACGCTCAACAGTCCAGCACTCGTGAAATCGCTCAACAGATCAGCACAGGGTTGCGCATTTCAGGGTACAGACGCTCAACAATCCAGTACCAGTGCAGACGCTCAACAATCCAGTACCAGTGCAGACGCTCAACAGTCCAACACTTATATACCAAAGTACAATAGCTCAACAGATCAATACTTAGTGCAGACGCTCAACAGTCCAGCACTTGTGCAATCGCTCAACAGTTCAACACATGGTTGCGCATTACTCTATGGCCCATCGCGGGTACCACTTGACTATGTAGTGTATGAATATGCAGTGTTTCACTTCTCTAGAAAGAGAATGCAAAATCAGACAATTCATGCTCTTCATCATATTTAAATATTTCAGCACAGTCATAAATAACAACATCACAATCATGATTAAACAGTCCATTAATCATTAACACTTTGAAAAGTTTTCCCATACTCTTAAAATTCAATTACAAAGTTTAAAACTGTGGATTTCTGGAATTTTACGAATCTGTATTCGAATACAGCTCCTCTGTATTCGAATACAGAAGCAAAAAATTGTGTAGATTCACACTCTGTATTCGAATACAGCCCTCTGGTATTCGAATACAGAGGCAGTCTCTGTGTGCAAAACCACATCTTTCACTATATCAGTAAAGTCTAAAAACTCCATCACCACCACTTCAAAATGTCATCAAAAAGTTCCTTTTAAATCCACTACAACATTCCCAGTATTCCCCCAAATACTCAGGGTTTTCAAAACACTCTTAAAACTTGAAATTTCCTGAAAATTCGAATCTGTATTCGAATACAGCCCTCTATATTCGAATACAGAAGCAAGAACTGCAATTTAACATTCTGTATTCGAATACAGCATGACTGTAGTCGAATACAGGAGTTCAACCTTTGAAAAATTCAGCCTTTTCTCCCATGTAACTTAATGGTTTTCAAACATCTTTCTCTCCTCCTTAAAACCATTTCACAGACTTCTTTTCAAATCATTTAAACCTTCTCAGAGTTTCTCAACACTTCAAAACTCACATGACAGTGATTAAAATTTGTTTTTTCTGGAAAACACGAATCTGTATTCGAATACAACTTCCTTGTATTTGAATACAGAAGCTAAAAACAGTGCTTCTGGAAAAACACGAATCTGTATTCGAATACAGATTCCTTGTATTCGAAGACAGAAACTGAAACTAGTGTAAAACAGCATTCTGTATTCGAATACCGCATGCCTGTAGTCGAATACAGATGCGAATACAGTGTTAAAATTTCACTTATGTATTCGAATACGACATGATCGTAGTTGAATACAGATGCGAATACAGAAGCAAAAATATTTATACTGTATTCGAATACAGGGGCTTGTATTCGAATACAGGTTTGAAAACATTAAATAAAACAGAAACCTGGAAGGTTGTATTCGAATACACACATGTTGTAGTCGAATACACCTTCGAAAAACCAGTGAAAGTTCAACCCTTTTCAAACTGTTTTCTTTTAAAAAAAATGACAACCAAATATCAAACAGATTCTGCACTTTTCAAAAAAATTCCTTTCCTCATTTAAAATCCCTTTTTCCACCAGAATCACACAAAACAACCAGAATCAGAGTCATTTTCATCAGCAGAATCCCACAACATAAAACAGAATCAGAACCATTAGCACCAGTTCATCCAAAACAAAGAAAGATGATCAATCATCAGAACATCATGCAACATTTCAGTGTTCTCACTCATCAGAACAAACATGCATGCATTCAGTTTTCCCAAAAACACCATAGCAAACATGCATGCATGCAGTTTTCCCAAAACACCAGAGTAAACATGCATGCATTCAGTTTTCCCAAAACACCAGAGCAAACATGCATGCATTCAGTTTTCCCAAAACACCAGAGCAAACATGCATGCATTCAGTTTTCTCAAAACACAACAGAATGACATGCAAACATCACAGAACAACTAAGCACCAACAGGATGCATTTTGCATTTTAATGCCATTTTCAAGACAGTTTTACAACATGCGTTTTTAATCATAACTAAAATGGCATGCAAACATTTTCCAGCCGTCACACAGAAGTAAAACAACATATTTTACCAGTAAAACAGCCAACAACAACTATCAGAATAATCACTTATCAACAAAATGCATTTTATTTCAAAATGTCATTTTCGAAAAACAGTTTTTCTTTTAAAACACAGAACTGAAATAACACACATTCGTGGTCCTAATGCAGCTAAAAGATGGAAGGTGCCCTTACCCTTGTAGCGTGCTCTGCTATTTCTCTTGTTCCTGCTGCGTTCCCTTTTCTGCGTCTAAAAACGGCGAAGCTGTTCCCTGAGTTTGCTGCTGCAAAACTGGGTTCTTTATCTTCGTATTAAGATGGGGATTAACTTTACTACTGGGGGTTTTCAGGTTTGAGGCTTGGATTCTCAGTTACTGGAGTCTTGAGGAATTCCCTCTCTTTAATTTGAATTTGGGAAACTGGGCAGAACAGAGACAGAATGAGAGAGGAAATGGGGTTAATACATGCAATATGGGCAGTGAGGAGGAAGGAATGGTGTTCTGACTTCACCATCCTTCTCACTCCTATTTATAGGCTCTCATGGTGCCACCTCACTTGCCACTTGTCTGATTTCCAGCTTTTAATTGTCTTGCAATTAGGCACTAATCCTTATTTAATGGTTTGATTAATTTAATTACTTGAAATTAAATTAATTTAATTTTTCATCCAATAATTTTAATTCATACTTCAAAATAAATATTTATATATATATACATTCACTTAAAACATACATATATTAAATATTTTACAAAATTCCCAAAATGCCCTTGACATTAATTCCAAGATTAATATTTAAAATTAAGGGTCTTACAATACTACCCTCCTTAAATTAGTTTCGTCCTCGAAACTACATGTCCATAAATAATTGAGGGTATTGTTCCTTCATTTTATTTTCCAATTCCCAGGTTGCGTCTCCAGTAGTCGGATTCCAAATCACCTTGACTAGTGGGACTTCCTTGTTTCTCAACTGCTTAATCTTCCTGTCTTCGATCCTCACCGGAAATACTTCAAACGACAGGTTGTCCCTTAGCTGAATTGTATCAGGCTCGATTACATGTGTCGGGTCTGCAATGTACTTTCTTAGCTGCGACACATGAAATACGTCATGAATGTTGGACAGTATTGGAGGTAAAGCAATCCGATAGGCCAATGGTCCAATACGCGCAGTAATCTGGTATGGTCCAATAAATTTCGGAGTCAACTTTCTTGACTTAATAGCCCTGCCAACACCAGTTGTAGGCGTAACCCTCAAAAATACATGATCACCCTGCTCGAATTCCAGAGGTCTGCGGCGCTTGTCTGCATAACTCTTCTGACGATCTTGCGAAACCTTCATCTTCTCTTGTATTTTCTTGATCTTCTCTGTGGTCTGTTCCACCATCTCTGGCCCGACAATCATACTTTCTCCGTCCTTATACCAGCATAAGGGCGTTTGACACTTGCGTCCGTATAATGCTTCATAGGGCGCCATCCCAATGTTAGCGTGGAAGCTGTTGTTGTAGGTGAACTCAATCAATGGCAGAACGTCATCCCAACTCCCTCTGTCATCCAACACGCATGCTCTTAAGAGATCCTCTAAGGACTGATTCGTCCTCTCTGTTTGTCCGTCTGTTTGTGGATGGTAGGCTGAACTCAATTTCAGTTTTGTGCCCAAAGCTTCATGCAGTGCTCCCCAGAAATGAGACGTGAATTTTGGGTCACGGTCAGATACTATACTTGATGGAACGCCGTGTAACCTCACAATCTCAGCGATGTAGATTTCCGTCAGTTTATCTACCTTTTAAGTGGTCCTTACCGGTAAGAAATGTGCGGACTTTGTCAAACGGTCCACTATTACCCAAATTGAATCATTCTTTTTCCTTGTCTTGGGCAGTCCTGTTATGAAATCCATGGAAATGCTGTCCCACTTCCATTCCGGTATGTCCAAAGGTTGCAGCATTCCAGCAGGTCGTTGATATTCCACTTTCGCTTTCTGACAAGTCAAACAAGCGGATACATATTCTGCCACATCCCTTTTCATTCCTGGCCACCAGAAATTCTGCCTTAAGTCCTGGTACATCTTGGTTGCTCCAGGATGAATACTCAACTTACTCTTATGAGCTTCTTCCAAAATCGTTCTTCTCATCTCTGCAACTTCCAGTACACAAATTCTTCCATTACACCTCAGCATATTATCTGTTCCGACGCTGAACTCAATTGTCTGCCCTTGCGCTATCAAATTCCTCTTTTCTTGGATCAATCCTCAAGTAATCCACTCGAAATTGTTATCATCCCACACTTTAACACTCCTGGTACAAACTTCACGTCCAAGTGTAGGTCTCTAAATGCTTCCCACAACTCTTGTTGTCTGGCCATTATCATTGAAGATACTGACACACTCTTCCGACTTAATGCATCAGCCACCACATTGGCCTTTCCAAGGTGGTACTGCAATGAGAAGTCAAAATCCTTGAGAGTCTCCATCCATCTTCTCTGACACATGTTCAATTCCTTTTGGTCGAACAGATACTTCAAGCTTTTATGATTGCTAAACACAGTGAATGTGCATCCATATAAGTAGTATCTCCAGACTTTTAACGCAAACACTACAGCAGCAAGCTCTAAATCATGGGTAGGGTAGTTCCGTTCGTGAGTCTTCAACTGCCTTGAGGCATAAGCTACAGCTATGTTGTGCTGCATCAAAACACATCCCAGACCTTGGTGAGATGCATCACAGTAAACTTCATATGGTTCCTCTGGCTGTGGCAGAACTAACACTGGTGAGGTTTTCAATTTCTCCTTTAGCAATTGAAAACTCTCTTCACACTTCTCCGTCCATGCAAACAGCTGATTCTTTCTGGTTAGTTGTGTCAGAGGAGCTACAATCTTAGCGAATCCTTCAATGAATCTTCTGTAGTACCCTGCTAATTCGACAAAACTTCTTATGTCTGTGACAGTCTGAGGCTGTTTCCAGGCAAGAATTGTTTCAATCTTTGCCGGATCCACAACGATTCCTTCTTTGGTTATCACATGTCCCAAGAAATTCACTGTGTCTAGCCAAAACTCGCACTTCAACAAATTGGCATACATCTGCTTTTCGCGTAAGACGTCAAGAACTTGGCGTAGGTGCTTTTCGTGTTCTTCTTCATCCTTTGAATAAATCAAAATATCGTCGATGAATACCACCACAAACTTATCCAGAAACGGGCTGAAGATCCTATTCATGTAATCCATGAAAATTGCTGGTGCATTCGTAACTCCAAAAGGCATAACGAGATATTCATAATGTCCGTAACGAGTTCTGAAAGCAGTCTTTTGAATATTTCCTTCTCTTACTCGAATCTGATGGTATCCCGATTTCAAATCAATCTTTGAAAACACTGCTGCACCCCTCAATTGGTCCATCAAATCGTCGATGCGTGGTAGAGGATAACGATTCTTGATAGTCACCTTGTTAAGCTGTCGATAATCCACACATAGACGCAAACTTCCATCCTTCTTCTTAACCAACAATACCGGTGCTCCCCACGGCGACACACTTGGTCTGATAAATCCTTTCTCCAACAAGCCTTCAATCTGACCCTTAAGCTCGCTTAATTCCAATGGCGACATTCGGTATGGTGCAATTGAGATAGGTCCAGTTCCTGGGTGTAAGTCAATGAAGAACTCTACCTCTCTCACCGGGGGTAATCCTGGAATCTCAGATGGAAATACGTCCGGGTATTCCTTGACTAAAATCACATCTTCTATATTTACATCCATCTTGGTCTCCTTGTTAGCCAATGATAAGAACTCCTGAGTTCCTTCTCTCAGCGATACTCCGAGTTGGTTAGCAGTCAAATATCGAGCGACTCCAAGTTCGGGGAAAAGAACCAGTTTTCGAGCGCAATCCAAAACTACGTAATTATAGGACGTCCAATCCATGCCGAGAATGATCTCGAGGGATTGTAGGGGTAGACAGATTAGATTAACCAAGAAGTCCCTATTCTGAATTGTTACCGTACAGTGTAAACATGCAGAGTTTACAGTCAAAGTCTTAGCAGGCGTAGTAACAACCAAATCAAAAGGCAAAGCTGATACAGACAACTTCAAACGATGCACACAATCCATAGCAATGAAAGAGTGGGTTGCCCCCGAATCAAAAAGTGCAGTTATGGTGTTACCTGCAATCTCACAATCTTGCTGGATTAAATTTTGGGCTTGACCTCCAGCTTCAGCACCCATGTGATAGACGCGGCCTCTAGCAGTAGGACGGGTAGCCCTAGTCACGTTCACGGTTGGCTCCACCTTCGGAACCTGGCAATCCCTCACCACGTGTCCTGGCTTGTGGCAGTTGAAGCACAACAAATCCCTCGTGGTACAAGCAGTTGCAATATGTCCTTCCTTCCCACAGCGATAACACCGGACTCCTTGTCCTAATTGCCGTCCAAAGCTCTGGTTTCCTGGCCGGTTTTGGCCCCTCATGTTGTTCTGTGGCCGGTTATATGGCTTGGCAACTTGTTTCCCTTTATTGTTCTGGTTATTCATCCGACTAGGCCCTCATGAGTTAAAGTGACCACCTCTGTTGGCCCTCTTATTCTTCATCTCTTCCACCTCTCTACATTTTTCCACTAGCACTTGGAAACGTTGTATTCCCAAGGGTAGGACCAAATCTTGGATCTCATACTTCAATCCATTCTGGAGGCGATGACACATGAACTGTTCATCAACTTCTTCTCGGAAGAATCTGAAGTGTCTGGATAGCGACTCAAACTTAGCGGCGTATTCTCCCACTGTCATACTCCCCTGGTACAATTTCAGAAAGTCATCCCCCAACTTGGTCCTCGTACTCATTGGGAAGTACTTGTCTAGAAACTTCTTTTTGAATGACTCCCAGGTCACTTCCTCTTGAGCTGACCCCATCAGCAATCTTGTACTCCTCCACCAATACTCTGCATCCCCTATCAGCAGGTACGTGGCATAGTTGACTTTCACCTCCGCCCGACAGTTAATCATCTCAAAGATCTTATCCATCTCTTGGATCCATTGGTCCGCTCTCTCCGGACCCTCATCACCTGTGAACTTGGGAGGGTTATGACGGCGAAAGTCCTCAAGCCCTCTAGACTCAGCAGCGCGAATCTCTCATTCTCTCTTCTCTAAGTCGCGTTGAGTCTTGGTAGCCGTCTGGGCAGCAACAGACGCAGCCATATTGTTCATTGCTTCAGCCATCCTATCTTCCCGGCTGACATTCGTCCTTGCGGTGTCGTCTCTTCTTGGAGGCATTGTTTCCTACAAAACCATCATTACTTAGTCACACCACAACTCACACAAGACTTGAAACTTTAACTACTTGCTTCTTATGCATGATAAGCTAATGACTCAAAATAAACACTTTAATCAGAGCTTAAACCCAAAAGTTAACCAAATGCTCTGATACCACAATTGTAACACCCCGAGTTTAAAACACAGCGCGGGTGCATTTTTTTTTGAAATTAATAATAATTAAAATGAGTTTTCCCAAAATTATTTCAAAAGAATTAAAATAAAGTTCTTCGTAAAATAGTACGTTATAGATTAATCGATGAACGTAAACCAAATACTTCATCAGGATTATCACTAAGTACTTATCTTGGAAATTAGTTTTTAAACATTAATACATCCCAAAATATCATTGTTATAATACATCAACAGCAAATATCAGAGTACATGGTTCAGCGGAAAATAGTACAGAATTTCCAAAACTCAAAACAGTATACAAAAGTCTAGACTGATCATGCACTAAGCTACAGTAGCACGGTCTCCACTGTATCCTCTATAAGCCTCGTCTTCAACCAACCGTCCGTCCCTCTACGTTGTCCACGTAGAATCCGTACGTAAAGATCAGGGGAAACTAACGACGTTTCCGTCGTTAGTGTATCCGTCGGTAGGACGGGTTCGGGTAACATCTGAGGGCAAAGCCCAAAGTTCACAATATAATAGCAAGGGTCACTGCCCGAAATTAACAATTAAGCACATAACATATATTTCACAACAACACATGTATTCATGGCATAATATATGATGACAATAAAAATGCTCATTGGAAATTGCATAACATATATATCTTTTTAAAAACAGCAGCCAATTATTGTGATATATGTGGTAAGTACCAGTAACACCTCAGCAAATCACAGTCATTAAAATCAGAATTTCAAATTCTGGACAGCACTCACACACATCAATTTCCAACCATTCATCATATAATCAATCGTTACCCACCAGTCAATCTCTCAATGCAATATGTATATGCTCATGTATACAATTTTTCTTGGAGTCACCAAGGTGCAGTCGCTCACAGACCAGCACAATTTAACGGCCCTCATGACCAGGGTGCAATCGCTCAACAGATCAGCACCAGTGCAGACGCTCAACAGTCCAGCACATCGTGCAATCTCTCAACAGACAGCACGTTTGACATAACCCAAGGTACAATCGCTCAGCAGATCAGTACCTAGTGCAGACGCTCAACAGTCCAGCACTCGTGCAATCGCTCAACAGATCAGCACGAGGTTGCACATTTCAGGGTACAGGCGCTCAACAGTCCAGTACCAGTGCAGACGCTCAACAGTCCAGCACTTATATACCAAAGTACAATCGCTCAACAGATCAGTACTTAGTGCAGACGCTCAATAGTCCAACACTCGTGCAATCGCTCAACAGATCAGCACGTGGTTGCGCATAACTCTGTGGCCAATCGCGGGTACCACTTGACTATGCAATGCATGAATATGCAGTGTTTGACTTCTCTAGAAAGAGAATGCAAAATCAGACAATTCATGCTCTTCATCATATTTAAATATTTCAGCAAAGTCATAAATAACAACATCACAATCATGATTAAACAGTCCATTAATCATTAACACTTTGAAAAGTTTTCCCAGACTCTTAAAATTCAATTATAGAGTTCAAAACTGAGGATTTCTGGAATTTTACGAATCTGTATTCGAATACAGCTCCTCTGTATTTGAATACAGAAGCAAAAAACAGTGCAGATTCACACTCTGTATTCGAATACAGCCCTCTGGTATTCGAATACAGAGGCAGTCTCTGTGTGCAAAACCACATCTTTCACTATATCAGTAAAGTCTAAAAACTCCATCACCACCATTTTAAAATGTCATCCAAAAGTTCCTTTTAAATCCACTACAACATTCCCAGTATTCCCCCAAATACTCAGGGTTTTCAAAACACTCTTAAAACTTGAAATTTTCTGAAAATTCGAATATGTATTCGAATACAGCCCTCTATATTCGCATACAGAAGCAGGAACTGCAATTTCACATTTTGTATTCGAATACAGCATGACTGTAGTCGAATACAGGAGTTCAACCTTTGAAAAATTCAGCCTTTTCTCCCATGTCACTTAAAGGTTTTCAAACATCTTTCTCTCATCCTTAAAACCATTTCACAGACTTCTTTTCAAATCATTTAAACCTTCTCAAAGTTTCTCAACACTTCAAAACTCACATGACAGTGATTAAAATTTGTTTTTTCTGGAAAACACGAATCTGTATTCTAATACAGTTTCCTTGTATTCGAATACAGAAGCTAAAAACAGTGCTTCTGGAAAAACACGAATCTGTATTCGAATACAGATTCCTTGTATTCGAATACAGAAACTGAAACCATTGTAAAACAGCATTCTGTATCCGAATACCGCATGCCTGTAGTTGAATACAGATGCAAATACAATATTAAAATTTCACTTCTGTATTCGAATACGACATGATCGTAGTCGAATACAGATGCGAATACAGAAGCAAAAATCTTTCCTCTGTATTCGAATACAGGGGTTCGTATTCGAATACAGGTTTGAAAACTTTAAATAAAACAGAAACCTGGAAGGTTGTCGAATACACCTTCGAAAAACCAGTGAAAGTTCAACCGTTTTCAAACTGTTTTCTTTTAAAAAAAAATGACAACCAAATATCAAACAGATTTTGCACTTTTCAAAAAAAATCCTTTCCTCATTTAAAATCCCTTTTTTCCTTTAAAATCATCAACACCACAAGAATCACACAAAACAACCAGAATCAGAGTCCTTTTCATCACCAGAATCCCACAACATAAAACAGAATCAGAACCATTAGCACCAGTTCATTCAAAACAAAGTCAGATGATCAATCATCAGAACATCATGCAACATTTCAGTGTTCTCACTCATCAGAACAAACATGCATGCATTCAGTTTTCCCAAAAACACCAGAGCAAACATGCATGCATTCAGTTTTCCCAAAACACCAGAGCAAACATGCATGCGTTCAGTTTTCCCAAAACACCAGAGCAAACATGCATGCATTCAGTTTTCCCAAAACACCAGAGCAAACATGCATGCATTCAGTTTTCTCAAAACACAACAGAATGACATGCAAACATCACAGAACAACTAAGCACCAACATGATGCATTTTGCATTTTAATGCCATTTTCAAGACAGTTTTATAACATGCGTTTTTAATCATAACTAAAATGGCATGCAAACATTTTCCTGCCTTCACACAGAAGTAAAACAACATATTTTAATAGTAAAACAGCCAACAACAACTATCAGAATAATCACTTATCAACAAAATGCATTTTCTTTCAAAATGTCATTTTCGAAAAACAGTTTTTCTTTTAAAACACAGAACTAAAATAACACACTTTCGTGGTCCTAATGCAGCTAAAAGATGGAAGGTGCCCTTACCCTTGTAGCGTGCTCTGCTATTTCTCTTGTTCCTGCTGCGTTCCCTTTTCTGCGTCTAAAAACGGCGAAGCTGTTCCCTGAGTTTGCTGTTGCAAAACTGGGTTCTTTATCTTCGTATTGAGATGGGGATTAACTTTACTAATGGGGGTTTTCAGGTTTGAGGCTTGGATTCTCAGTTACTGGAGTCTTGAGGAATTCCCTCTCTTTAATTTGAATTCGGGAAACTGGGCAGAACAGAGACAGAATGAGAGAGGAAATGGGGTTGGTACATGCAATATGGGCAGTGAGGAGGAAGGAATGGTGTTCTGACTTCGCCATCCTTCTCACTCCTATTTATAGGCTCTCATGGTGCCACCTCACTTGCCACTTGTCTGATTTCCAGCTTTTAATTGTCTTGCAATTAGCCACTAATCCTTACTTAGTGGTCTGATTAATTTAATTACTTGAAATTAAATTGATTTAATCCTTCATCCAATAATTTTAATTCATACTTCAAAATAAATATTTATATATATATACATTCACTTAAAACATACATATATTAAATATTTTACAAAATTCCCAAAATGCCCTTGACATTAATTCCAAGATTAATATTTAAAATTAAGGTCTTACAATAATGTTCTCTGGCGCAGAACAGAAACGGAGAATGTTCTGCATAAGGTCCATAATATTCTTTAGCGCAGAACAGAAATGGAGAATGTTCTGCAGAAGGTCAAGAATGTTCTCTGGCGCGCAGAACAAAAATAGATAATGTTCTCCAAAAGGTCAAAAATGTTTTCTGGTGTAGAACAATAATAGAGAATGTTCTCCAGAAGGTCAAGAATGTTTTTCTGGTGCAGAACAAAAATGGAGAATGTTATCCAGAAGGTCAAGAATGTTCTCTAGAGCAGAACATAAATAAAGGATGTTCTCCTAAGTTCAAGCACTGCTTGGACATAGTTGGTTTCTGCAAAAAGTAAAGCTGGTACATGGGAAACAAAGGCTATGGATGAATTATATTGATATTGAGTCAAGATGGAGAATTGTGAATATATGCCTCAAATCATATAACTAGAGTTAGTTATGTTTAATGTTTGTTATAACTAAGTTTGGTCAAGTTAGTTATAGACAAGAGCAGTTATAGTTAGTTATCTTAACTTACTATAAATATACATGTGTGTGTCAATGTAATAGTGACTTGATGGATAGGTGTGTGCCAAGAAGTGGTTGTTGGGTTAGTTTTAATGGTGTAATCAAGAGGCATATACAATGATCAAAGGGACTCATAGAAATAAGTAGAAAGAGACTCAGGGAGAGAAAAATTGTAGAGTAAAGCTAGTATTGCTGGATGTTCAAATAGTGAAAATACTAGGAGATTACAATTGAAGAGACCTTAATCTTGTAACATTCAATTGCCCGTGACGTAGGTCTCAAGCAATTGAGATCGAACACGTATATCTTGGTGTTATCCTTGCCTTTATCTTTCTTTAAGTTTTCGTTTAACATTGATATTGAAAACTGCATTTATGTTGTACTGGAGAGAACGTTCTCCGTTTCAGTTTCCACAAAAACAAGAACGTTCTTCGTTTTATGCGTTTTCTGTTTTTCTATTTTATCTCATGTTGGTTATTCTTTGTTGCAGATTCCAATCATTATTTTAACAAAATAAAATAATATTTTGATTGTAGGTATGTTTTTCCAAGTGAAGCATGTTGGAGAATCTTCGGTAAGAAGCCAACTGTGGAGCGACATGTTATATGTTGAAGCTAAAATACTAACTTATGGACAGTTTGTCTCCAAATTCGTATATGATAAAAGAAGCAGCTATTGTAAGCCTAAAAAAAGAGGTTACACAATCAGTAGGCTTATTTGGGTACCTCAAAGCACAAGGGAATTTTTTCAACTATGAATGATGCTCACAATTGTCAAGGGACCAACTAGCTATGATGAGATTTAAAATGTTAACGGTGTCCAACTTCATATATTTAGAGAGGCTTGTTATGCAATGGGCTTTCTAGAAGATGACAAGGAGTAAATTGAAGCTATCAAAGAAGTACTTAACTGGCGATCGGATTTCTTTCTTAGAATTTTGTTTTTGTACGAAACAATTAATAGATCAAGACATGTATGGGAAAAAAAACATGGCAATGATTGTGTGATGGTATTCTACACCAACAAAGACTATTGGCAAATAATTAAGGTACAAATTCAATGTTCAATCCATTTTAATATTCAAGTTATTATGATTTCAATTTAATTTAATCATGCAATTTTATGTGCAACATCGCCACTCCCGAACGGACGAGGAGATTCAAAACTTGACTTTGAAGGAATTTGAATAGTTCTTGCAATGTACCAAAAGAAGTTTAAAAGGCTTTTCTTCAATGCCATATCCAAAGGGCTTTGTCATTGCTCACTTAGGAAATTGACTAATTAATTTTGCTACGCACACCTCTTAATTTTATTTTTAAAAACAAAATACTCAAAATGTCATTGTCTATTTATAATATTCTTCAAACCCATTTATCCCTTTATTACCATTATTAACCTCATAACTCACATATCACAAAATCATTCATAATTCACCTATCATAACTCATTATCATTTAAAACTCAAAACACAACTTACACCCCATTAGTCTTCTCTTCACATTAGGATTAAAATGACCCAACAAGGTGTATTTATTGTTCTGTTTTTGAGTTTGTTTTTTTTCCAAAATCTGGAAATTGTTCCGTTGTAACCTTACGTGAATTAAGATTGCGTAATTAATAGAGTTAAGGAATTCACATGAGGTACGTGAATTGAAATGGAGTTAAGGAATTCACAAGAGGTGCGTAATTAATGGAGTTAAAAAATTTCTTTGTTTTGATGGTTTTTTATTCGGAAAAGGAATGCCAACATTGAAAAGAGAAACAAAGCTAGGCAGCAGTGTGCACGAGTACTTGAATTTCCTGACATTTCATTGACGCAGAAGATATGTTCGTCTATTTCCCCTGTAAAATTAAGAAAATTATGAGCTTGATTTACAAAACTTTCATCTTCACTAGATACTATGGATAGCATTGTCTCCATAATATGTTTTTTACTATAAAGTTGAAGTGAATATTCTTTTAAAATTTAAATATCTTTTGATAAATATACCGTATTTTCTTTTAGTCCCTATAATTTTTGTTTGGTCATTGTTGTTATGTTCTAATCCTTGTAATAAAATAATATTTGTTCATGTTGGAGTTCGCCTCTATGTGGTCATATTGATTTTAAAATATATAAGGAACAATTCCAGCATAAACAAATATTACATGACAAATAAAACAATAACTAAAAGTAAAAAATGGGCGAAAAGTGGCATATTTGCATGGATGAAAATATAATTTTGTATTCCTTTGAAGGACATAAAGGCAATCACTACAAGAAAATTTCAGTTTTGCGACACTTGGATTGCGACTGTTCCTGAACAACCGCCCTTATCACAAAATCGCGACGGTTCTTGGGGCGGTTTTTGTCAACCGCCGCCGATCCAAAACCTCCAAAACGTGTTTCAGGTTCCCCAAAATTGCGTTTTCCCTCATTTTCGTTTTCCCCAAAATTGCAACCCATTTCGTTTCGTTTTCCCATTCTCCATTTCGTTCATTTCGTTTTCACCTTCCATCCTCCATTTCGTTTTCCCATTCACGACTACCCTCAATCTTCCTTATTCGACCCTTTTCTCCCAAAAACCCTTTTCTCCCAAATTTGTTTCCTTCAAACTGCCCAAATCCCTCAATCGCCCTATTTGTGCGGAAGTTTGATATTTCCATCTCTGGAATTGAAGCAATTTATCTTCTCTGCGGTAAGCTTCATGCCTTTTATCTTTTATGTGATCGAATGCTTGGTGTTGGTTAATAGGGAAGCTGATTATGTGAGCATTTCATTTGTCTTCTTGTTTACAATATGATTTTCTTCATTACAAAGGATTTATCATGTTTATGATAAGATGAGGAACAAGTTTGGTGTAAAACCTATGGTGTTTTTGTATTATAGACATTTAATGTTTTGGTTAGAAGTTAAGACTGAGCATTTGGATTGGCTTTGTCAATATGTAGTGATTTTAGGGAGGAGGAATTTTGTTGATAAGAGAGAGAAATTATGTTTTGTGACATGGGGATAGTACTTGAATTACCTTGTTGTAAGATTGTTCTTCCTCCATGAAAACAATGGAGCTGGTTAATGTTCTGGTTTTTTGTGAATAGCTAGAATTTTATGGATTTGCAGCAAAAAGGAACATTTGAAACAGGGTAAGAGGCAGTTGTTGCTATTCTTGCATGTTATTTTCCTGAACCACACCAACCTTTTGTTGAGGCAACTTTTTATTTTTGTTGAGCAGCTTCATTGTGTGCGAAAATGTGATTATTTGATCTCTGTGACTGTGTGTTTATTGTTTGCAGACTGATATAATTTCTATTCGCAGCCAGCCAAATTTGCAATATCATGAAGCTTCTGGAAAGGTTTTTGCTAGGAAATTAGATTACATAAACTCTATAGTGCGTTCTTATGCTCGTAAGTTGTTTTCTTTTCAGGTCATTTTGTTTTTAATTATGATTTTTTCATCTTTTAGATATTGTATTTTTGAAAGTATCACATGTTTGGTTTATTGTAGAATAAATGACAAACCAAATAATATAAGGATTACATAGAGATTTCATTGTTATACAATTTTTTGGCATGTCCCCTAGCCTTTTGTTCTGTGAATCTTTGAAGTTATCGAATAACACCCTATTTATATCTTTTTAAATTTGAACCCTCTACTTCATTATTATTTTGATCACTCTTGTTTATGAATTTGGATACTAGCAATAGTGTTCAACACATGAACTCCCAATCTTAGATGAATTATTTTTGTTATGAAAACCTGCAAAGACAAGGTTCTTTAATGTAAACTCAAAAGAATATTTATATACCCTTAAACAGAAGAAGACAACTTTTTGTAGCTAGCCCAAAAGATGATTAACTAGGATTGGAACTTTGGTTATTAAGCTTATTTAAATTTGTTTGTAGCAAGAGTAATTGATTCTGAATTTCAAATCCATGAGGTATTTACTTTTGGACCGCAATTTTATATTTATTATTATAATATGCATTGGAGAGAAACTTTAGGGTGCTATTTGGTTCCGATGAAAACCTATCTACACTGTGTTGGTGTATTATTGTTTTGATTTTTTTATTTTTGTTTAGTTTAAATTTTGAATTCATAAAGTGATTAATTTATTAATGTTTTCAGGTTAAAGAGATCCTTATTGAGGAGTCCAATGTTCAGCATGTGAATAGTCCAGTAACTGTTTGTGGTGACATTCATGGTCAGTTTCATGATCTAATGAAACTTTTCCAGACCGGTGGTCATGTGCCGGAGACAAATTACATTTTTATGATATTCTACTATGTTATGTACTGTTGGATCTCGATTATGTCGTTGTTATGCCTTTTTTACTGAATATTTTGTCTTCCTAAATGTGTGTTAGGGTGACTTTGTTGACCGAGGTTACAACAGTCTTGTGGCTGAATTGTGTGATTATGCTCATCCTAATTTGTGGCTGAACTGTGTGCTTATGCTAATCCCTTCTTTTTCTGCGAATCCCTCGTATCTATTTTACATATTTGACACATAAGTTATTTCTAATGCATTTTACTTTTAACGATGTCTATTGTTATCTTTGATTTGACATTAAACATGTTTAATGGTATGACACATAATATTTAGTAACCATATCATAAGAACAAAGTAGCACTCCACTGAAAGTAATGTTATGTGCAGGTAAAAGGGCATTCATTACTGGTGTGGCTGATGACAATGGATATGGTTGGGCAATAGCAAAATCTCTTGCAGAAGCATGAGCTGGAATTCTTGTCGGCACATGGGTACCTGTAAGTAAATATTACCGAGATCCAAGAATACATCGTCATTTTGGTCCCTAAATGTGTAAGACATTGTCATTATAATCTCTGAATGTATCAAAAGTACAAACACATCTCCAAGTGTCTCTTTTCTTAGTAATTTTAAGGATCAAATTGACTGACCTAAGACACATTTAGGTGTGTTTTTTGTAATGTTGATACATTTGTGAACTATTGTCACTGTGCCTCACACATTTAAGGGCTAAAATGACTATTTACCTGAGTTCCAATGTTGTCTGTTTGAACATCATTATATTAGTGCAATGATTTATACAAGCAGTCAGGGACAAACTTTGAACATTTTCACGTAGGCTCTAAACATATTTGAGTCCAATTTACGTCGTGGAAAATTTGACGAATCACGCAAGTAGAACTTTTAAACATTGCTCTGTATTGATTTTCCTTTGTCATTAAATGTAATATTTAAGTATGTTGTTGACATGTAACTCTTCATTTTTTTTCAGGTTACAAGATGGTTCATTGATGAAGATTACTAAAGTGTAGGTAAAAGCTAATAAGCGCTATGCTGGAGCCTCAAATTGGACTGTCCAGGTATAGATCGATCATTCTGTTATCTATACTTCTGTATAGTTACAATACTCTTTCAATCTCTTTTTTGCGATGTGTTAAAAACTTAAGATGTTTTAACAATAACATTTTTTTTCTCTTATTTTTAATTGAGCTAATAGCTGTTTATTTTGTATCATAAGTATTAAGAAGTTCGTCATGTGTTAAAAACTTATGATGTTTTAACAAAAACATCTTCTTTTCTCATATTTTTATTTGAGCTAATAATTTTAGCTAAATATGCTTGAAAACTTATTCTAGATTTACATTGTAAGTTACCGAAAACAATTTAAAAATTTCAATCAAATAGGGCTTATAACATGAAATTAACGTTCAATTGGTGTATACTCTACTTCTCTCGTACAGTTTGGAATACATATCTGATTTCTTCTCTACATATGATTCTATCACTTAAAGCTTTTATAATTTCTTCAGTAATGTACATTAAAGAATTTAATTTAATGTCAAGTGGTGAAATGTCAACAAGAAAGTAAACTTAGTTTTATAGAGATGAGAATGTTATGATGGATGACTGAATGACATAAGAAAAGGACATATAATCATTAGAGATAAAACCAGTGTAGTTTGCATGGTAGAGACATGGTTCGTGTATGTTTGAAGAAGACCTATAAAAGCATTAGTACAGAAGATACTCTAATAGTTAGAGACATTGGAGGTAATCTTTGGACCAAATAGTAATACACACAACATGGCCTTATGACGTCGATTGATCTTTGTAGCTTACTCCACCTATTTGGAAAGTCTTGCTTGTTATTATTGTTGTTACTCTATGATGCATGTCTCAACTTGTGTTTGGATAAGGCTAGTTCTCATAACTCCACTATGCATTTGTATTTTCTTATAGGAAGTTGTTGAATTTGTCAAGAACGATTGCAGCACTATTGACATACTCGTGCACTCACTTGCTAATGGACCAGAGGTATCAATATTACAACAATAGATTTCTTGCTAACTTTTGTCTTGAGGTTTAACAAACAAATGAATCTTATAGGTCGGCAAACTATTGTCTGAGACATCTCGGAAAGGATATCTAGCTACCATATCCGCGTTTAGTTACTCTTATATTTCTTTGCTAAAACACTTTCTTCCAATCATGAACCAAGGCAAGTTCATTACCTAAGAGGGTTGACATTTTGATTCTTCATCCTTCGGTATATTGTTCTCACCATTTGTTTTGGTTATAGGTGGATCTTCGATCTCTCTAACATATATTGCTTCAGAGAGGATTATTCCCGGGTGTGTATGATATGCTAAAGACTCATCATTTTGTATTTTGATAAAAAAATTATTGACAATTTTTGAACTGCCTGATATGCAGATATGGTGGGGGTATGAGTTCTGCTAAAGCTGCTTTGGAAAGTGATACAAGAGTGAGTTTACTTTTTTCTTTTTAAAAACTATGATATTTATGGATTTGGATTTAGTGCAATAACTGCGTCACACAGTTTTGGATATCAACCTTTCTATCTCAAATTATTGGCTGATATTGTTTAAAACCAATTTTATTATTGTGTAATATGAGATTTTGAATCATCTGATCTCCGATTAACGATTGAAATCGTTTACTGTGTGTAAATGCATGCTTTTCTTACTACAGATAATCTGGGTTCGTTATTTAAGCACATAAATGTTGTTTTGGGTACTTTCATGATCCTAACCTCCATCCCCTTCTCCTTTGGATTTTTTTAATTATATTTGACAATGTTCATCAAGATTCATTGAGGTTAATATAATTTTTTTTCTCAGGCAACAGACATAGAATCGCCAATAGATGGTAGACGTTCATCTATTTGTAGCCACCAACCTGATGATCGCGGAGCAACATCATTAGGGACTTGGACTGATTAGATATTTTGATGAACTTTTATGTTTCATGGAGTTGTTTTGTATGTTTAGCCACTCCACTAGTGTTTTGAACGTTTAAACTAGTTTATTTATTATTTTAGTTAAGTTCAATGTATGAATTGATGTTATTTTTTTTGAAAAAATTATATAAATTGAATTTAGTTACAATAGTTATTTAATTGTGTATTTAAATTATGTGGATGATATTAATTTATAAATATTTTTTATTTTAATTAATAAAAAATCAGAAAAAATTGTATTATAATTTTTTAATTTAAATTATTAGGATTGCGACGGTTGATAACTGTCGCAATGTTTTGGATCAAATTGTTCAAAATGAATATAGCGACGGTTGATAACTGTCGTGATGCTTCAAAAAAAAAATTGAACGTGTTTTGCGACGGTTCGAATTGTCGCAAAAAAGGTAAATTGAGGCGGTTAGGAACCATCGCAAAGTTGGCGACGGTTGAAACGACAGTTTTTAGAACCGTCGCAAAAACACCTTGCGACGCACGAATCTGCAACAGTTGACGAACCGGCGCAATCTACCATTTGAGGCGGTTGTAACCGTCGAAATGTATGAAGGTTTGAAACCTGATTTTGAGGAAATACATGATGGTTTGGAATGTGATTTTGACGAAATGTATGATGGTTTGAAATCTGATTTTGATGCAATGAATGATGGTGTTGAACCCGAAATTGAAGACGTTATGAATGACAGAGTTGAACCTGTTATGGTTGATTTGACTGATGTGTTTACCACCGGCATGATGTTTGATATGCGAGATGATTTATTGAAATGGACTAGTAATGTTGGAAGGAAAATGAAATTGTCGTTGTCTTTTTTAGATATGAAAATGCGACAGCACAACCAAGAACAAAGATAAAATTAATTCTTGGTTGTGAAATAAGCGGTAAATATAGACATTGGAAGAATCATAAACCTACGAGGAGTACTTGGACTAGAAAATTTGAATGTTCAATTAAATTGAGAGGAACACGTGTTGGTGACGGATGGTATCTGCATGTAATATCTTGTCTCCTTAATCATGAATTAGCCAAAAAACTGACTGGTCATTCTTTCTTAGGCCGATTGTCTCGTGAAGAGAAAAATGTACTTGGTGATATGACGAAGAATGTAACACCCCGATTTTTTACAGCACAAATGCATTTTTTTTTGTTTTTAAACACTTTAATAAAATAATACGTCGTAACACAAAACGAGAAGAGTGATAAATAATTACATCATATAAACAACCAAGCTAAAATAGTTTTTGGGACAATAATCCAAAATATACAAATAGAAAATACACTGGAGCTATGAGACCTATCAAGCATCGCTCATACCCCTAGGGTATTCTCGGCAGACACCTGCACCAAAGTACTGCTCCAAGAATGTTATCCCCCCATGGTCACATAAAAAAAATGAAACATGGACCCACCAACAAAAGTCAATTGTCCAAGAACGTCATCAGTAGAGTCATTCCAAAACAAAATAAGTGCAACCACAAAAAGAACACTAAGACCCTATACAACAACAAAACTAATATAATCATCCACTAATAACTACAGTAACAAGGGTGACCTCCACACTTTGCACAAGTCCCATCTGACGCAGTATCCCGTCGAAATTACTTCCTCTTCCTCATCTGCCATAGAAGGATCAGTCTCCTCAGAAGTCAGATCCACCCACGATATAGGTGGCTTCGGCAGCGCTGGAATCTCAAAACAGTCCACTACTTCAGTGACAGTCGGTAGGGGATTGTTCACCGAGAGTGGAAGCTCTAACTCAATCCACGGTGACACTAACCAAGGTACCGTCGATCCATCAGGAAAACCTTGGTCCCCGACCAGCCAAGACGGACCTGGAATATCTTCTTCCACTGGCATCGACCTTTTACCCTTCTCACACGTTCTTGGTCCAAGCACTACATTCCCTGCTACTACAGTGACAGTCACCACACCTACGGTGGCCTCTGCCTCACCTCTAACTGAAGGACTCTCTACATCTGCCCATACCTCATTTGCCTCGAGTACTAATCCTGAAGGTACAGGAAAGTCGATCCTCTCGTGAGTCATGCGACACTGCTCCAGCTCTCCTACTTGTCGTCACCACCCTCCTCGTATATGTAGCTGTACTTGAGATGGGGTCGTATACCCAAGCAGTCGGCGAATGTCGATCAGGGAAGTCTAACGACGTCTCTTTCGTCAGGGTAACCGTCGGTGGAACGAACTCGGGTATCATCTAAGGGCAAAGCCCAATTTTCACAATAATGTAAAGGTTACCAACCGAAATTAACAGCTAACAATTAATAATTATGTCAAAAAGATAAACAGTAAACACTTAGCAGTTTCAGCAAGATAACAAATAGTGATAGAACAAGTATACACACATATCATATCATAGCAAACATGACTCGCATGCCAAACACCCTAATGCAATGCTTATATGTCAGTGCACATGATTCCGGAATTCCCAAACCCTCATCGAGGGGTGTAAACCATAAATGTACCGCCTATCACAGATCAGCACGATTTACTAGAGTGCAGTCTATCACAGATCTACACGACTAAAAATCCTCGTAAGGATGAAATGGACCAATCAACTGATGGAACCATCCCGTGGCCCATCGCGGTCACCACTAATTTCGTGACCCATCACGGTCACCACAAACTATGAAATGCATGAGCATACTATGACTCTTTCGCAACAATCATTATGTAATTGTAGCTATTAAAAGACTTCCCTTTTAATACTCAGTAAACACTAACAATTTTTTTTATACTTTTCACAGAGCATACTCAAGACACGTTCACATCAATAAAAATTCATAACACGTAAAACACGTATTATCACTCAAGGATGCATAACCACGTCAATTATTAATTATCACATATTCACACATCAAACACACATATAAGGTCCCTATGTGAAAACTAAAAATTTGGAAGGTGCCCTTACCTCAATTATAACTTTTTCAACAAATATCGCTTGTACCAACACCTTCAATCAAAGAATGTTTGACTTTGTCAAATTAGTCCCTGAGAGTTTAACTACTTTACAAACCCTTTTTACTCATAATCCCCTTAAAGTATATTTACTAAAAGAGTTTAAAACGAGTAAGGACAAATAGTATTAGTATTCACAATACACACTTTCAACATATAAACATATTTTTAGAAATCAATCTCCTTCAATTTTTCAAAGCATTCACTAACAATCATTCGAATTGTCATAAATTATTTTTCTCAAAACTTTTCACTTAACCACAAAATTTTCTCAAATTTGCCATAACTCATTTTTGTGTGTGTTTCAAATAAATACATTTATAAAGACTAAATGTTCAATCAAAGTGTTTACCTCATAACAACTTAACCACATACAAGAATAGCAATAAATGTTTTTCTAGTTTCAAAGTTCTAACTACTCTTTGAAATAGTTTCAAAATCAATTTTAAGAACAACATACTCAATTTTTTTTTTTAATTGAACTTAAAGTATATTCACAAAAAGTACCAAATCGGAGAAAAGGGAAATGAAACCAAACTTCAAAATCAATAAAATTGGAAAGGATTGCTTGAAACTTTTAATTCTTGATATAAGAATTTAAACTTTTACATAAAGATATAAACTTCAATATAAGGTGGAATTTATTTAAAACAAGGGTTAATACTTTTAATACAAAAAAACAAACTTCTAAGCATAAAAATTTACACTTGTCATAAAACCTCTATGTTTTCAAGACTATCTCAATATCACATAGTTCAATATTTTCTATCATATTCAACAACCTATACAACACCAAGAAATTGTAAGTTGAGTTTGAAGAAATATCACCGTACACCGCCAACATCGAAAAATGTTTAAGAAAAGTTTCGACCATTCTTTGAAAAGACATACACTAAGAAAAATCATTTTTCTTTATTCACCACAACAACGTTAATATCTCAGAGTTCTTCCCACCTCTAACTCGATGTCAAGGGTCTCGATGCCTTTCGAGACTCAAGGAGCTAACTACATAAACATAATGATTCACAACAATTTGTTCACCACTAAAATTTATCCAACCGCAACAAAATTCCAAAACTTAAATCTCTTTCATTCTTCAAGTTATATCACTCAACCATTAGAGCACAAAAAATTTGAGTTAATAAAATACTCTAAACTTCTTCTTAAACTCAGTCCAATAATAATTAAAAGAGTAACATTTTTAACTCTAAACATATTAATTTCATACTTTAACTATTTGCTCAAACTCTTCAACTTAGTTAAAATTTGAACTTTTTCACAACTTTAACAACTCTAATTTTTCTTGTGAAATTTAACTACAGTTCAAACTCATTTATTTGAAAATAACTCATTACATAACTCAAACACATTAAAATCAAATTTTTTTCTAATCATTACTAACAACATCAATAAAAACAACAACACAACAACAACAACACAAGCACTAATAACTCAAACAAAAAATGAAACTAAAAATAACAACAACAACACAAGCACTAATAACTCAAACAAAAAATTAAACTAAACATAACAACAAGAACACAAGCTCTCTATTTTCATGTAAATGGGGAAGAGTTAAGAAGTTTACCTCAAGTGAGTTTGCTTGAAAGCTTCACAATGAGGAAGGGAAGGTTTTGTCTTCAAATAAGGTTTTGATCTTGGCAAAAAATGGAGATTTTGTTTTTTTTTTCAATAAAGCACCGACACTTTTTTTTTTAAAACAAAGAGAAGAGTGGGAGGGGAGGATACAGGAACAGAATGAGAAAAGAAATAGGGGGTGGTTCGCTGGTTCCTCCTTTTTTTTTTTACTTACAATAAAAAAATTATAATTAAATATTTAATTTTTAACTAAAATAATCATTATAATATCGAATCACTCTTACACACATTACATCACTCATTTATTAATCTAATTTAATAAAATATCTACTCTCGTCACAATTCAATTGACAAGTGAATTTATCATCAACAAGTGACATTTTAAAAATTTATTCGGTAATAATTTTTTTTTAACGTAATTAAATTATACTCTAATAAATAATTTTAATCGGTTCTCCAAAAGTTTATTACTAACTCTAACAAAATTATACTTTGGTACTTAATTTCATAAAATAAAAATTGGGCTAATAGCCTAAGCAATTCAACACAAAAAACATTAAAAGTGCATAAATTAGATTTTAGAAAATTCAAGGTCTTACATTACTACCCCCGTAAAATTAGTTTCGTCCTTGAAACTACACATCGATAAACAAATCAGGGTGTTGTTCCCTCATCTTACTCTCCAATTCCCAAGTCGCATCTCCAGTAGTTGGGTTCCAAATCACTTTGACCAATGAAACTTCCTTGTTCCTTAACCGCTTCATCTTTCTGTCCTTAATTCTTACAGGTAGTACTTCAAATGTCAAGTTATTCGTTAGTTGAATTGTGTCTGGTTCGATCACCTGTGACGGATCCAAAATGTATTTCCTTAATTGCGACACATGAAATACTTCGTGGATATTGGACAATATCGGAGGCAACGCAATTCGATATGCCACTGGTCCAATTCGTGCAGTAATTTGGTATGGTCCAATACAGAGCATAAAGGCGTCTTTATACTAGCAATTCATACTTTCACCGTCTTTATACTAGCATAAAGGCGTATGACATTTGCGTCTATACAGAGCCTCATATGGTGCCATTCCAATACTTGCGTGGAAACTATTGTTGCAGGTAAACTCAATCAATGGCAATACATCATCCCAGCTTCCTCTATCATCTAATACACATGCTCTCAATAAATCTTCCAAGGACTGATTCGTTCTCTTAGTTTGTTCGTCTGTTTGTAGATGGTATGCTGAAATCAATCTTAGTTTCGTTCCCAACGCTTCATGCAACGCTCCCCCTAAGTGCGACGTGAATTTCGGGTCACGGTCTAATACGATACTCGACGGTACTCCGTGTAATCTCACAATTTCAGCAATGTAGATCTCTGTTAGCTTATCTACCTTATAGATGGTCTTTGCTGGTAAAAAGTGTGCGGATTTAGTTAATCGATCCACTATCAACCAAATAGAATCATTATTTCTCCTTGTCTTTGGCAATCCAATTATAAAGTCCATGGAAATGCTGTCCCACTTCCATTCAAGTATATCTAAAGGTTGTAACATTCCAACAGGTCGCTGATGTTCCACTTTCGCTTTCTGACAAGTTAAACAAGCTGATACATACTCCGCTACATGCCTCTTCATTCCTAGCCTCCAATAATTTTGCCTCAAGTCCTGATACATCTTTGTTGCTATGAGATGGATACTCAATTTGCTCTTATGAGCCTCTTCTAAAATTTTTCTCCTTAGATCTGCAACTGCCGGTACAGAAATCCTTCCATTACATCTCAAAATAATATCCGGTCCAATCTTAAACTCAGTCGCCTTTCCTTGCACTATTAGGTTCCTCTTCTCTTGGATTCATGTGTCATATTGAAAATTCGCAATGTCTTCAAGTAGACCACTCAAAATTTTTATCATTCCACATTTTAAAATTCCCGGTGCAAACTTTACGTCCAAGTGTAGGTCTCTAAATGCTTCCGAAAACTCGTTGTCTAGCCATTACTACTGAAGACACTGACACACTCCTTCTACTCAATGCATCAGCTACCACATTGGCTGTCCCAGGGTGGTACTGCAATGTGAAACTAAAATCCTTGAGAGTCTCCATTCATCTTCTTTGGCGCATGTTCAATTCTTTCTGATCAAACAAATATTTCAAACTCTTATGGTCATTGAACACTATGAACGTGCATCCATATAAATAGTGCCTCCAGATCTTTAATGCAAAAACTAAAACAGCAATATCTAAATCATGAGTAGGATAGTTTCTTTCATGAGTCTTCAATTGTCTTGAGGCATAGGTTACAACCTTCTTGTGTTGCATTAGAACACATCCCAAACCTTGGTGAGACGCATCACAGTAAATTTCGTATGGTTCTTCTAGTTGTGGTAAGACCAATACTGGTGAGGTTGTCAGCTTTTCCTTAAGTAACTGAAAATTTTCCTCACACTTCTCTGTCCATGCGAACATCTGATTCTTTCTAGTGACTTGTTTCAATGGAGCTACAATCTTAGCAAATCCTTCAATAAACCTCCGGTAGTATCCTGCCAGTCAGACAAAACTTCGTATGTCTGTGATAGTCTGAGGTTGTTTCCAAGCGAAGACTGTCTCAATCTTTGTCGGATCTACAACGATTCCTTCTTCGGTTATCACATGTCCTAAGAAGTTCACTTTTTCTAGCCAAAACTCGCACTTCGACAGATTGATGTACAATTGCTTCTCGCATAAAACTTCAAGAACTTGACGTAAATGCTCTCCATGTTCTTCCTCATTCCTTGAATAAATCAATATATCATCGATAAACACCACAACAAATTTATCCAGAAATGGGCTAAAGATTCTATTCATGTAATCCATAAAAATTGCTAGTGCATTTGTAACTCCAAATGGCATAACAAGATATTCATAATGTCCGTAACGGGTTCTGAAAGCAGTTTTCTGAATATCTCATTCTCTTATCCGAATCTGATGGTAACCTGACTTCAAATCAATCTTCGAAAACACCATGACTCCTTTCAACTGATCCATCAAATCATCGATATGTGGTAAAGGATAACGATTCTTAATAATAGCCTTATTAAGTTTCCTATAATCCACACATAAGCGCGAGCTTCCTTCCTTCTTCTTAAATAACAATACCGAAGCTCCCCATGGTGACACACTTGGTCTGATAAATCCTTTCTCCAAAAAATCTTTAATTTGGCCCTTGAGCTCGTTCCATTCCAATGGCGACATCCGATACGGCACAATCGAAATAGGTCTGGTTCCTGGGTGTAGATCAATGAAGAACTCCATCTCTCTTACTGGTGGTAATCTTGGAATTTCTGTTGGAAATACGTCTCGGTATTCCTTGACAAGCACTACGTCTTCTATACTCACATCTATCTTTGCTTCCACATTAGCTAATGATAGAAATGTTGGAACCAAGTTAGTTCTTACACGTAAAGTTTTGATGTTAACAAAAGTATTTTATGAAAATAACATAACTGACTTCGAAGATATCATTAGAGGCAAAAATCAGAGGATATCATCAAAAACAAAAATCAGAGTATATCATCAGAGGCAAGAATGAGATGACATCATCAGAGGATATCATTGATGGTCCAGATCAGAAGAACACACGATCCAGATTTAAAACGTGAGTCAGATTCGTAGAAGACTTGATTCAAATTTGAAGAAGACTTGATTTAAATTTGAAAGAGATCTGATCAAAGTTTTAAGAAGATTTGATTCAAAAATCAAAGAAGAACTGATGGAAAATTGAAGGAGATCTGATCAAAGGTTAAAGAAGATTTGGTTCGAATATAAAAAGAAACATAATCTGGCTGAAGAGTTTTCAAAAGAAATCTGAGCAAGATACAATTCGAAGTTATGCTTGGATCAAGTAGAAGCCCATATCTCAACTATAAATGGAGACTTTAGGCAGGAAACCATCGAAAAACACAAGAACTCAAGCTTAAAGTTCAAAGTCATCCGAGAGTTCAAAAGAGAGAAACACTTGTGTGAAAGAGAAATATTGTCTAAATGTTTTTTCGAGAGTGAGAGTCATTGTAATAATCAACTTTCCAAAAACAACTACTCAAGAGAGTCATCGTTATAATGAGCTTTCCAGAAGCAACTACTCAAAGCTCCAAACCCTTGTATTAAACCCAATAGTGGTGTAAGTTCCTTCTTCAATCTGGGGTTGTCAGATTGTTAGGAGAAGACTTGGCTTGTAGGGTCAAGGTGGTGTAAGTTCCTTCTTCAATCTGGGGTTGTCAGATTGGTAGCAGAAGACTTGGCTTGTAGGGTCAAGGTGTTGTTGTTCCTCAAAAGTCTGGGGCTGCCAAGCTGTTTGAGAAGACTGGCTTGGAGGGTCAGGTGCTATGTAATTCAAAGTATTTGAATTAGTGGATTAAAGCCTTCTGAATGAAGGACTGGATGTAGCCAAGTTAATGGTGAACCCTGATAAATCTTTGTGTTCAAATACTTATGCTGTTATTATCCGCTGCTGCTGAGTTTGATTGTTTCTTCCCCAAATAATTTATATCTACTTTCAACAAATCAGCAAAAAGAATTCAACTTTCGCAAACACAATTCAACCCCCTTCTCGTGTTTGCACCTTCAATTGGCATTAGAGCTCGGTCTCAAGGCTTAGCATTTTACAGTGTTTGAGAAAAGATCCAAGGGTTCAACATGTCTGGATTCAATGAAGAAGCTGCCGGAGGAAACGTCAACAGACCACCTCTGTTTGATGGAGAACGTTTTGAATATTGGAAAGTTTCTTTATTTGACAAGATCATGAACTTTGGGGCTTTGTGGAAGATGGCTATACTACTCCAGAGGATGCTGATGGTGTTGAAATTCCCAAAAAAGATATGGATGCTAACCAGAATAAGATGTACAAGATGCATCATAAATCCAGAACGTTCATGATAAATGCAATCACCTTCAAGGAATTCGAAAAGTGCACCAACAAAGAGATAGCAAAGAATATCTATGATAGTCTGACTCTGACTTATGAAGGAAGCAAGCAAGTTCAGGAAGCAAGCAAGTTCAGGTAGCAAAGGCCAACATCCTAGTAAAAAAGTACGAGCTGTTCAAGATGGAAGAAGATGAAGACATTGAAGCAATGTTTTCCAGATTCCAGACTCTGGTCTCAGGATTAAAGGTACTCAAGAAGAGTTACACTACTTCTGATCATGTGAAGAAAATTCTTAGGAGCCTGCCAACCAAGTGGAGACCAAAGATCACTTCCATTCAGGAAGAAAAGGATTTGAATACTCTACATCTGGAAGAATTAATCAGCTCCCTCAAATCACATGAAATTGAGCTTGAAGAAGATGCGCCCAAGAAGAAGAACAAAACCCTAGCTTTGAAATCCAAGTAGAAGAATGTTCTAAAAGCAACAACAGAATCAAAAGATAGTGATTTAGATGATCAAGATCTGAAACCAAAGGAAGAGGAGATTGATTTCCTAACTAGAAAGGTTCTAAAGATGTAGCACAACAGAAAGAAGAAGTTTGCCCAAGGGTATTCCAAGCATTCCAACAGAGGAAAGGATGAATCTTGCAAGAAAAGTATCATCTGCTATGGATGCAATGAACCTGGACATATCAAGTCAGAATGTACAAACATGGAGAAAGGGATACATGTAAGACCCTTAAAATTAAGAATTAATTTATGGAATTAATGTCAAGGGTATTTTGGGAATTTTTGTAAGATATTTAATATATGTATGTTTTGAGTAAATATATATATATATTAATATTTATTTTGGAAGATGAATTAAAATTATTGGATGAAGATTAAATTAATTTAATTTCGAGTAATTAAATTAATCGGACCATTAATTAAGGATTAGTGGCTAATTGCAAAAGGATTAAGTGCTGGAAGAATCCAGCCTTATTTTATTATTATTTTTGAGGTGGTAGCACTTGAGTACATTCTATAAGTACATGTGAGGAGGTAGGGCAGAAATCAGAACTTCACATCTCCCCATTTTGCATGTAATTGTGTTGCATGTAACAGTAACCTCTTTTCCCATTTCTGCCTCTTGTTTTCCTGAAACACGGTTTCACGATTTCAAAAATACCAAAGAAAGAGTTGCTCAAAAACACCATAATTGGAAATACAAGCACCAAACCAGAAAACCCCCAATATTAAAGTTGTTCCCCACGTCATTACGGAGCTAAAGAACCCAGTTTCGTAGCAGCAAACTCAGACAGCAATTTCACCGTTATTGACGCACACACCTTAGTAGAAGCAGAGCACGCTACAAGGGTAAGGGCACTATCCAACTTTCTAGCTGCATTAGGGCTGTAAATGCTTGTTGTTTCATTCTTTTTTTGAAGAAAAACTATTTTGCAATCACATGTTTGAAAAATAAAGATAATGCATTTTTGTGATGTGTAAGGAATCTGTGATGTTGTTGTTCTGGTTGTTACTGCAAAGCTGTTTTATTTGTGTGGAAAAGCTGAAAAACGTTTTGGCATGTTATTTTAAATATGATTAAAATGCATGTCATAAAACTGTTTTGGAAAAATGGTCTTAAAATGTAAAAATGCATTCTGTTTTGCTGCTCAGTGATGCTGCATGTTATTCTGAGGTGTGTGAAAGCTGAAATGCTTGCATGATATTCTGATATTGAGAAAGCTGAAATACTATGTGTTGTTCTAATGGTTTGAAAATCTGGATGATTCTGATGATTGATCATTCTGTTCTGTTTCTGGATAATTTTGTGTTAATGATTCTGATTCTGTTTCTGTTTTGAGTGATTCTGATAATGTTGATGATTTAAAAAGAAAAGGGATTTTTAATGAGGAAAGTATTGTCTGGAAAAAGGTGTTGAATCTGTTTTAATGTTGTTTGCTTGTTTTTAAAAGAAAACAGTTTGAAAAGGGTTGAAATCTCAGGAAAATTTCACTAGTTTTCAAAGGTGTATTCGAATACAACATGTGTGTATTTGAATACAACCTGTCAAGTTTCTGTTTTTCTCAATTTGTCAAACTTGTATTCGACTACGAGCCCCTGTAGTCGAATACAGAAGAAGGATTTTTGCTTCTGACTTAGCATCTGTATTCGACTACGACCTTGTCGTATTCGAATACAAAAGTGAAATTTTAACACTGTATTCACATCTGTATTCGACTACAGACATGCTGTATTCGAATACAGAATGCTGTTTTTCACTGGTTCAAGCTTCTGTATTCGAATACAAGGAATCTGTATTCGAATACATATTCTTGTTTTTCCAGAAGCACTGTTTTTAGCTTCTGTATTCGAATACAAGGAAGTTGTATTCGAATACAGATTCGTATTTTCCAGAAAATCAAGTTTTAAACACTGTGATATGCATTTTAAAGTATTAAGAAACATGAGAAGGGTTAAAGTGATTTTAAAAGGAGTTCTTGAAATATTTTGAAGAGGAGAGGATGAAGTATTGAAACCTTTAATGATCTGGGAGAAAATGTTGAATTTTTCAAGGTTTTGTCTTATGTATTCGACTACAGGCATGCTGTATTCGACTACAGAATGTTAAAATTGCAATTTCATGTTTCTGTATTCGAATACAAGGAGTCTGTATTCGAATACAGATTCGAGTTTTCAGAAATTCCAAGTTTTTAAGAGTGTTTTGTAAACCGTGAGTGTTTGGGGAATGTTGGGATTGTTGTGGGGAATTCACATGGAACTTTTGGTGATATTTTGAAGTGGTGGTGATAATGTTTTTAAGACTTTACTGATGTAATGAATGATCTGTTTTGTACACTGAGATAGCCTCTGTATTCGACTACCAGAGGGCTGTATTCGAATACAGAGTGTAATTCTGCACTGTTTTTGGCTTCTGTATTCAAATACAGAGAAGCTGTATTCGAATACAGATTCGTAAAATTCCAGAAAATCCCAGTTTTGAACACTGTATTTGAATTTTAAGAGTGTGGGAAAACATTTCAAAGTGTTAATGATTAATTGACTGTTTAATCATGATTGTGATGATGTTAATTCTGACTGTGCTGAGATATTTTAAACATGACGAAAAGCATGAATTTTCTGATTTTGCATTCTGTTTCTAGAGAAGTGAAACACTGCATAATCATGCATTGCATAGTCAAGTGGTACCCGCGATGGGACACAGAGTAATGCGCAACCACGTGCTAATCTGTTGAGCGATTGAACGAGTGCTGGACTGTTGAGCGTCTGCACTAAGGTACTGATCTGTTGAGCGATTGTACCTTGGTATATAAGTGCTGGTCTGTTGAGCGACTGCACTGGTACTGGACTGTTGAGCGTCTATAACCTGAAATGCGCAGCCACGTGCTGATCTGTTGAGCGATTGCACGAGTGTTGGTCTGTTTGAGCAACTACACTGGTACTGGACTGTTGAGCGTCTGTACCCTAGAATGTGCAACCACGTGCTGATTTGTTGAGCGATTGCACGAGTGCTGGACTGTTGAGCGTCTGCACTAAGTACTGATCTGTTGAGCGATTGTACTTTGGTATATAGGTGCTGGTCTGTTGAGCGACTGCACTGGTATTGGACTGTTGAGCGTCTGTACCCTGAAATGCGCAGCCACGTGTTGATCTGTTGAGCGATTGCACGAGTGCTAGTTTGTTGAGAGACCGCACTAGGTACTGATCTGTTGAGCGATTGTACCTTGGTATATGTCAAACGTGCTGGACTGTTGAGCGTCTGCACTGGTGCTGATCTGTTGAGCGATTGCACCCTGGTCTTGAGGGCCGTTAATGTCAAACATAATGTGCTGGTCTGTTGAGCGACTGCACCTTGGTGATTCCAAGAAAATTGTATACATGAGCAAATACATATTGCATTGAGGGATTGACCAGTGGGTCACGCTTGATTATATGATGAATGAATGGAAATTGAATGTGTGTGAGTACTGTTCCAGAATCTGAATTTCTGAATTAATGATTATGATTTGCTGAGGTGTTGTTTGTACTTACCACATATTGCATAATAATTGGTTGCTGTTTTTGAAAAGGCATATATGTCATTAAAATTCAAATGAGCATGATTATTTTCCTCATCATCATATGTTATGCCATGGACATAATTGTTGCTGTGAAATATATGCTATGTGATTAATTGTTAATTTCGGTCGGTGACCCTTGCTATTATATTGTGGACTTTGGGCTTTGCCCTCAGATGCCCCCCAAACCCATGCCACCCGTGGGTACCCGAACGAAGGAAACGTCGTTGAACTTCCTTGATCGCTATTCTCGTATTGCTTGGGTATTTGACCCCATCTCAAGCAGAGCGACTTACACAGGGTGGTTGGAGCGGACGAGCAGGACTGACGGCGTGGAGGATTTTGTAGAGTGCACACATGTGAGTATAGATTTTCCCGTGCCTTCCCATCTAGTATTGGAGGCGCACAGAATTTTCGACGATGCTGAGGAGTCCGTTAGAGGGGTTGAGACGGAGGCCACCATAGGAGTGGTGACTCCCAATCCGGTGACTGGAGGAGTTGTACATGAGTCCGAGGCAGAAGGGAAGACTGATGAGCCGAAGCTAGTAGCAGTTGAGATTCTGGGTCCGTCCAGGATCTCCGACGATTGTTATGAGATTCCGGCTCCGCCGAAGCGGCCGAGACTATGTATTGATCTGACTTCTAAGGAGACCGACCCCTATCTGTATGATGAGGAGGAGGAGGTCACGTCGAGGCGAGCGGCAGATTCGAAGGAGACTTGCTTAGGATGCGGGGGAAATCCGTGCTACTGTAGCTTTAGCGCATGATCAGTTAGACTTGATGTATTAGGATTTGAGTTGGAAATGTATTTTGTTTTTATTTTGAAAAACAATTGTTGTACACCAGTCATGGTGCCTGGTCAATGGATGCTTGCAATATATGAAGGGAAAAAGGTCTATGTTCCAACACCTACCAAACAGAAGCCGATTGACTTTGGTGGAAGAAATACTGGTCAACATAATACAATTCAGAACCAGAACCATATAATGAAATATCAGAGAAATTACACATATCAACGAAATCAAAATAGACAGAGAAATCACACATATCAACAAAACTGGAACTACTAGAAGAATCATACTTACCATCAGTTCCAGAACTATCAGAGGAACCTGATATATCAGCATAAAGAGAAGTGTCAGATTAACAATTAGAATCAGGAGACTTCTTTGAACACTCCAATCAAATTCATCAAGACTACAAACCTGGATGGGAATTCGAAACCCTTCATCCAGACCCTCTAGTTATAGAATATGCAAATTCAGAATCTGAAAACTAGGAAAGATGAAATAAGAGGGTTTTCAGAGTGAAACTGAAACTGTGGACATATAGGTTATATCTTTATTGAAATATTATTATTGTTTTGATATTATGTTTACAGTGATAACAAGAAGCTTGATCTTAAAAATCAAAGCTAGATAAGTATTTTGCAGGATCTAAAAAATTTAGAGGAACTAGGTGATCCACATAATTTGAACACTTCAGCAGAAATAGCATACCAGTAGTTTCAAAAACAAGCAGAAACTACTAGAAACAAAATTGATGTTTTGGCTGTATTGACTTCATTCTTAAATTATATGATTTTTTATATGACAAATAGCTTGACCTTGAATAGTCAAAGCAAGATGATGATAGTGCCGGTTTACCAGAACCAAAGGAAGCTGATGCAGACAAACCAGAAGAACATGAAAAAGTAGAGGATACAAGCAAATCAAAAGAATCTGACAAATCCTCAAAAAATGAATTTGAAGATAAGTCAGAAGCAAGATGTGGATGGAAGTAAGAGTCATCTCATCTTGAAACTCTAATCATTGAAAGTGCAAGTGATCCTTTAAGGACCAAGTCATCACCTAAAGACACCAGTTTGTTTGGCTTACTCTCATTAATTGAGCCTACCTCTATTGATGAAGCATTGACAGAAAATGGATGGATTCTTGCAATGCAAGAAGAGTTAAATGAATTTGAGAGGAATGATGTTTGGGATCTAGTACCAAGACCAAAAAAGAACATTATTGGAACCAAGTGGGTTTTTAGAAACAAGTTAAATGAAAAAGGTGAAGTGGTCAGAAACAAGGCAAGACTTGTTGCACAAGGTTACAGTCAGCAAGAAGGCATTGACTTCACTGAGACATTTGCTCCAATGGCCAGGTTAGAAGCTATTTGTATCCTACTTTCCTTTGCTGCAAAGAATAACATTACATTATTTCAAATGGATGTTAAAAGCGTTTTTCTAAATGGTTATATAAGTGAAGAAGTCTATGTTAAACTACCCCCAGGTTTTGAAAGTTCTGAATTTCCAAATCATGTTTTTATACTTAAAAAATATTTGTATGGTTTAAAACAAGCACCTAGGGCGTGGTATGATAGACTTAGTAACTTCTTGCTTAAAAATAACTTTGAAAGATGACAAGTAGACAATACAATTTTTAGAAAATCAATAAAAGTAGATATTCTTATTATTCAAGTTTATGTTGATGACATTGTTTTTGGATCTACTAATGGCACTCTTTGCCAAGAATTTTCTAAATTAATGCAGCATGAATTTCAAATGAGTATGATGGGAGAACTGAAGTTCTTCCTAGGATACAAATTCAGCAAAGTCAAAAAGGTATATACATTCATCAAACGAAATATACAAAAGAGCTTATCAAGAAGTTTAAGATGAGTGATTGCAAACCTATGGCTACCCCAATGCACCCTACCTGCTCACTTGAAAAGGATGATTCAGGCCAGAAAGTTGATCAAAAAACCTATAGAGGTATGATAGGATCTCTACTTTACCTTACTGCTTCTAGACCTGACATCATGTTTAGTGTAACCCTAGGGAATCCCATTTAACTGCTGTTAAGAAAATCCTTAGATACCTAAAAGGCACTACCAACCTTACCTTGTTCTATAAGAAAACTCCTACATATCAACTTAGTGGATACTGTGACTCTGATTATGCTGGAGATAAACTTGAGAGAAAGAGCACAAGTGGAAACTGCACCTTCTTGGGAGACAACTTAATATCCTAGTCAAGTAAGAGACAAAGCCCAATTGCCATGTCAACAGCAGAGGTTGAATACATTTCAGCAGCTGGATGCAATTCTCAACTGATTTGGATGAAATATCAACTAGAAGACTACAAAATCATGGAAACCAACATTCTCTTATATTGTGACAACACTTCGGCCATCAATCTAACCAAAAACCCTATACTTCATTCTAGAGCCAAACACATAGAGATCAAACACCACTTCATCATAGACTTTGTTCAAAAAATGGTACTCAATAATTAGTTTGTAGACACTGACCAACAATGGACTGACATATTCACCAAACCACTACCTGAAGATAGGTTTGACTTCATCAAGAAAAACCTAAACCTTACTTTCATTTTTGACAAATAGCTTAGTTAGTTTTTTTTATATTTATTTTCTTGTAATATATTATTCATGTTGTTAAAAAAAAGGTGGAACAAAAAAAAAGGGTGGAACAAAAAAAAATGAAGATCTCTTTCATTCCTTTTTGTCTGATGACAAAAGGGGGAGAAGATATATTTGATAAAGAGAATATATGATCTGGGGCATTAGACTTAAGGGGAGAAAAATATAAAGTGAAGCTTAGTCTTATGGGAGTCAAAGAAAGAAAAATTGTTATAAAAAATACAAGTTTTGTCATCATAAAAAAGGGGGAGATTGTTGGAACCAAGTTGGTTCTTACACTTAAAGTTTTGATGTTAACAAAATATTTTATGAAAATAACATAATTGACTTCGAAGAAGAATACAAAAATCATAGGATGACGTCACCAGAGGATGACGTCACCATAGGATGACGTCACCAGAAGATACAGCCAGAAGATGTCACCAGAAGATACCTCTAGAGGATACCGGAAGATGTCACCAGAGGATACCAGAAGATGTCACCAGAGGATACTTCCAGAGGATACCAGAAGATATTACCAGAGGATACCTCCAGAGGATACTAGAAGATATCACCAGAGGATACCTCTAGAGGATACCAGAAGATATCACCAGAGGATCCCATCAGAAGCAAGAATCAGAGGATGTCATCAAAGGCAAAAATAAGAGGATATCATCAGAAACAAAAATCAGAGGATATCATCAACGGCAAGAATCAGATGACATCATCAGATGATATCATTCATGGTCTAGATCAAAAGATAACATGGTCCAGATCAAAAGACATGGTCCAGATCAGAAGAACACACGGTTCAGATTTAAAACGTGATTTAGATTCATAGAAGACTTGATTCAAATTCGAAGAAGACTTGATTCAAATTCGAAGAAGACTTGATTGAAAATTGAAAGAGATCTGATCAAAGTTTTAAGAAGATTTGATTCAAAAATCAATGAAGACCTGATGGAAAATTGAAGGAGATCTAATCATAGGTGAAAGAAGATTTGGTTAGAAATTAAAAAGAAACAGAATCGGGCTAAAGAGTTTTCAAAAGAAATATGAGCAAGATACAATTCGAAATTAAGCTTGGATCAAGTAGAAGCCCATATCTCAACTATAAATAGAGGCTTTAGGTAGTAGAAGAAACCATAAAAAAACACAAGAACTCAAGCTTAAAGTTCAAAGTCATCCGAGAGTTCAAAAGAGAGAAACACTTGTGTGAAAGAGAAATATTGTCTAAGTGTTTTTTCGAGAGTGAGAGTCATTGTAATAATTAGCTTTCCAGAAGCAACTACTAAAGAGAGTCATCGTTATAATCAGCTTTCCAGAAGCAACTACTCAAAGCTCCAAACCCTTGTATTGAACCCGATAGTGGTGTAAGTTCCTTCTTCAATCTGGGGCTGTCATATTGTTAGGAGAAGACTTGGCTTGTAGGGTCAAGGTGGTGTAAGTTCCTTCTTTAATCTGGGGTTGCAGATTGGTAGGAGAAGACTTGGCTTGTAGGGTCAAGGTGTTGTTATTCCTCAAAAGTCTGGGGCTATCAGGCTGTTTGAGAAGACTAGCTTGGAGGGTCAGGTGTTGTGGAATTCAAAGTATTTGAATTAGTGGATTAAACCCTTCTGAATGAAGGGACTCGATGTAGCCAAGTTAATGGTGAACCAGGATAAATCTTTGTGTTCAAATACTTATGCTGTTATTGTCCGCTGCTACTGAGTCTGATTGTTTCTTCCCCAAATAATTTATATCAACTTTCAACAAATCAGCAAAAAGAATTCAACTTTGGCAAACACAATTCAAGCCCGCCTTCTCGTGTTTGCACTTTCAAGAAACTCTTGAGTCCCTTCTCTCAGTGACACTCCGAGTTTGTTAGCAGCTAAATACCGAACGACTCCTGGCTCGGGGGAAAAAAATCAATTTTGCGAGCACAATCCATGATTACATAAAGATACGACATCCAATCCTTGTTGAGAATGATCTCGAGTGATTGTAGGGATAAGAAATCAAATTAATCAAGTAATCTATATTCTGAATAGTTACTTGATAGTATAAACATGCAGTATTCACGGTCACAGTCTTAGCAGGTGTGGAAACAACCAAATCAAAAGGCAGAGAAGACATAGATAGCTTCAAACGATTCATACAGTCTATAGCAATGAAGGATTGGGTTGCCCATAAATCAAAAAGTGGAGTTAGTGTGTTAACTGCAATCTCGCAGTCTCGTTGGATCAAATTGTGATATTGATTTCCAGCTTTAGCACCCATACAATAAACGCGTCCCTTAGCAGTATGACGAGTAGCCCTAGTTGCATTCACTGTTGTTTCAACCTTCAGATCCTTGCAATCCCTTGCAAAGTTCCCTGGTTTTTGGAAATTGTAGCATGGAAGACTCTTAAGGTACAAGCATTAGCATAATGTCCCTCTTCCCCACATTAGAAACATCGAATCACTTGTCCCAATTGTCTTCCAAAGTTCTGGTTCCTCGGGCGATTCTGACACCTATTGTTGTTATGTGCTCGGTTATAGGGCTTAACAACTTTTTTTCCTTTGTTGTTCTGATGGTTCACCTGACTAGGCTCCCTTGAACTAAAGTTCCCTCTTCGGTTGGCCCTCTTGTTCTTCATGTCCTCAACCTCTCTACATTTCTCCATTAAGACTTGGAAACGCTGAATTCCTAATGGTAGGACAAAGTCTTGGATCTCATAATTCAGTCCATTTTGGAAACGGTGACACATAAATTTTTCATCCACCTATTCACGGAAAAATCTAAAATGTCTTGACAATGACTCAAACTTAGCAGTATATTCACCCACTGTCATATTTCCCTGGTATAATTTAAGAAAATCATCACCCAACTTAGTTCTAGTACTCGTCGGGAAGTATTTTTCTAAAAACTTCCTTTTGAACAACTCCCAGTTCACCTCCTCATGAGCTAATCCCATCAGAAGCCTTGTACTTCTCCACCAATATTCAACATCCCCTAGTAGTAGATATGTAGCATAGTTGACCTTCACCATTGCCTTGCAATTAATTATTTCAAAAATCTTTTCCACTTCCTAAATCCATTGGTCGGCTTTTTCTGGACTCTCATCACCCTTGAACTTTGGAGGATTGTGACGATGAAAATCTTCTAATCCCTTTGATTCAGCAGCATGAATCTCTCTTTCCCTCTTCTCCAGATCCCGTAGAGTCTTTGCAACCATCTATGCAGCAACAAAAGCAGCCATATTATTCATTGCTTCAGCCATTTGATCATCCCAGTTGACGTTGATTCTTGTAGTGTTGTTCCTTCTTGGAGGCATTGTTCCCTACAAAACCAACGTCAAGTAGAAATCTTACATCACTTAGAAGAATTCCAAAATTTAACTTTGACAATATCATTACTTCAGCACATAACAACTACACAAGACCTGACAACTCTAAGAACTTACCCCGACGCATGTACAGATAAGGACACCCAGCCTACAAGTCAACCTACAATCTAACTAAAGCTCTGATACCACAATGTAACACCCGATATTTTACAGCACGAGTGCAGTTTTTTTTAAACATTTTAATAAAATAATACGTCGTAACACAAAACGACAAGAGTAATAAATAATTACATCATATAAACAACGAAGCTAAAATAGTTTTTGGGACAATAATCCAAAATATACAAATAGAAAATACATCGGGGCTAAGAGACCTATCAGGCATTGCTCATACCCCTGGGGTATTCTCGGCAGACACCTGCACCGAAGTACTGCTCCAAGAATGTTATCCCTCCATGGTCACGTAAAAAAAAATGGAACATGGACCCACCAACAAAAGTCAACTGTCCAAGCACGTCATAGGTACAATCATCCCAAAACAAAATAAGTACAATCACAAAAAGAACACTAAGGCCATATACACCCAAAAAACTAATCTGATCATCCACTAATAACTACAGTAACAAGGGTGACCTCCACACTCTGCACAAGTCCCATCTGACGTAGTATCTCTCGTCGAAATAACTTCCTCTTCCTCATCAGCCATAAAAGGATCAGTCTCCTCAGAAGTGAGATCCACCCACGATATACGTGGCTTTGGCGGCGCTAGAAGCTCAAAACAGTCCACTACTTCAGTGACAGTCGGTAAGGGATCGTTCACCGAGAGTGAAAGCTCAGACTCGATCCATGGTGACACCAACCAAGGTATCACCGACCCATTAGCAAAACCCTAGTCCCCGACCAGCCTAGACGGACCTGAAATATCTTCTCAAGCTAGCATCGGCCCCTTACCCTTCTCACTCGTTCCTGGTCCAAGCACTACATCTTCTGCTACTATAGTGGGATTCACCACACCTACGGTGGCCTCCGCCTCATCTCTGACTGAAGGACTCTCTGCATCTGCCCATACCTCATTTTCCTTGAGTACTAATCCTGAAGGTATAGGAAAGTCGATCCTCTCATGAGTGAATTCCACATGCGACACTGCCCCAGCTCTCCTACTTGTCCTCACCACCCTCCTCGTATATGTAGCCCTGCTTGAGATGGGGTCGTATACCCAAGCAGTCAGCGAATGTCGATCAAGGAAGTCTAACGATGTCTCCTTCGTCAGGGTAACCGTCGGTGGAACGAACTCGAATATCATCTAAGGGCAAAGCCCAATTCTCACAATAATGTCAATGGTCACCAACCGAAATTAACTGTTAACAATTAACAATTATGTCAAAAAGACAAACAGTAAACACTTAGGAGTTTCAGCATGATAACAAACAATGACAAAACAAGTATGCACACATATCATATCATAACAAGCATGTCTCACGTGGAAAACACCCAAATTCAATGCTTATATGCCAGTGCACATGATTCCTGAATTCCCAAACCGTCATCGAGGGGTGTAAACCATAAATGTACTGCCTATCACAGACCAATACTAATTACCGAGGTGCTGAAGGTGCAAACACGAGAAGGGGGGTTGAATTGTGTTTGACTAACTTGATTACTTTTCCTGTTTTTATACTTTTAAAACAAAACTTGATGAAATAAAAACAGAGTTAGCAGCGGATATAAAGTAAAAAATAAAACACAGAATTTTTATACTGGTTCACCGTTAACGAGGCTACGTCCAGTCCCTTCACCTTGAAGGATTTCACTAATTCAAACCTTGAATTACAACCGTTCTACTGACCCTCCAAGTCAGTCTTCTCAAACAGTCTAACAATCCTAGACTCTTGAGGAATATAGAACCTATCTTCAGCCAATCTAACAATCCCAGATTGTAATAGAAATTTCAACACTATGAATCTAATTGCCAAGTAACCTGCTACCCCTTCTGACTCTCTCAGATTGTAGACTCTACTTCAACAACTTAGATTTGACACAATGGAAGGAAAATAACACGAGTACTTTCTTCTTGAAAGCTGGAACTCACAATTGACCTCTTTGAAAATTTGAGTGTTTGCTTTGGAAGTGTATGACTCTTTTGTGATTTTCGATGCTAAGTATTCTGCCTTGAGCCTCCTTTTATAGATGCAGATTTGGGCCTCTTCCAAGCTTAATTTCGAGCTGAATCTTGCTGGATTCTCTTGCAAAAATAACTTGACCAATTGGGCTTTATTTAAATAAAAAAGATATATCTTTTATTAAGCTTCAGATTTTCTTTCAAAATAACTGGCCAATCAAAACTTTAAGTGCTTCCCGCCACAGCTCCTGAATTCCACAATACCTCAGATTTTTGTAACAAATCTTTTTAATACTTTGAGTAAAATAAATTAAAATCTCCACCGTTAATCCTCCTGATTAAATCTGGACCATTGGATTCTTCTGCGCTAGTCCACATCTGGACCAAACTAATTGATATGATGTGATCCTCTTATTTCGGCCATCCTTGGACCACACTTCTTAACCCTCTGATCTTCTGATCTCGGCCATCCTGGACTTGCACCTAATATGCTATAATCCTCTGATCTCGGCCATTGTTGGACCACACATCCTGAACCTCTGATTTCGGCCAACATTGGGCCATGGTCTGATCTTCTGATCTCGGCCAACACTGGGCCAAATAATTAAATCTAAACCATTGATCTGAAAATCTTCCCTCTGATCTGGACCAATTCTGGACTTGGTCTGGATTAAACTGAAATTAAATCTGGACAAATAATATTTCAGTCTGGACATTTTACCTTTGATTTTGGATCAGGTCTGGATCAATTCTGGAATTCATTTCTTCTGCTCTGGATTTAGTTTCATGCCCTGAATCATGCTATCTTATGGTCTGGGTTAAATCTGGATTGATTCTCTTGTTCTGGACCCATTAACTTATCTTCTGGTTGAGTCTGGAATAAGTCTGGACTGTTTAATTTTTCACTGCCAGGCCATCTTCTGGTCAGAATAACTTCTGGAATAAATATGATATTTGATTTAATAATTCAAGGTTCAAAATAAGATTACATGGAGTGCTTTTGTAAACGTCAAAATCCTAAGACTTAGAACCAACTTGGTTCCAACAATCTCCCCCTTTTTGATGATGACAAAACCTTAACTTATTTTGCTAGCTTGTAACTCGAGGACTTGAATTACTCCCCCTCAGACCAATCTCTCCCCCTAAGTCTAATACTCTCCTTTTCAACTCATTCTCTTTTCACTATTTCTTTTCTTCTCTTGTCCTCTCCTTTTCAACTCCTTCTTTATTCTCTCTTCACGCTTCCTCTCCTTTTCAACTCTTTCTCTTTTCACTCTTTCTTTTTCTCTCTTTGTTTTTCTCTCTCCCTGTTTCCTCTTCTTTTCAACTCCTTCTCTTTTTCACTCTTTTTTTTCTCTCTCCCTGATTCCTCTCCTTTTCTACTTATTTCTCCTCTTTTCATCTCTTTCTTTTTCGCTCCTTCTTTCTTTTTATCTCTCCTTTTCTACTTATTTCTCATTTCTCTCTCTCTCCCCCTTTTTGTCATCAGCCAAAAAGTGGCCCTACTATTTTTGTATTTTTTGTTTTTCTCTTTACAAATTACAGAAAGTAAAAACAGAAAATAAAAGACAGAAAATAAAATTACAAGAAATTTAAAAACTCTTAAGATGACTACTTGAACTAGTCAGATATGGAAGTAATGCTGAGATGCTTCTTAATGAACTCGAACCTATCTTCTGGTAATGCTTTGGTGAAGATATCAGCCCATTGATGATTAGTGTCCACAAACTGGATGCTTAAAGTCCTTTTTTGAACATGGTCCCTAATGAAATGGTGTTTTATTTCAATGTGTTTGGCTCTAGAGTGTAAGATAGGGTTCTTGGTCAGGTTTATGGCTGAAGTGTTATCACAGAACAAAGGGATATTGGTTTCAAAGATGTTGTAATCTTCAAGTTGATGTTTCATCCAGAGTAACGGTGAACTGCATCCTGCTGCTGATATATACTCAGCTTCAGTTGTTGACATGGCAATGGTGCTTTGTCTTTTGCTTGACCAAGAGATCAAATTATCACCTAAGAAAGTGCAGTTGCCACTTGTACTTTTCCTTTCCAGCATAGTCAGAATCACAAAAACCTCTGAGTTTGTAGGTGGTGGTTTTCTTGTATAACGAGGTAAGGTTGGTGGTTCCTTTAAGGTATCTCAGAATTCGTTTGACAGCAGTTAAATGGGATTCCCTAGGGTCAGCTTGAAATCGGGCACAGACACAAACACTAAACAAGATGTCAGGTCTAGAAGCAGTTAAATATAGAAGGGATCCAATCACACATCTGTATGTTTTCTGGTCTACCTTTTGGCTGGTTTCATCTTTCTCAAGTGAGCAGGTTGGGTGCATGGGGGTGGCCATAGGCTTACATTCATTCATTTTGAACTTTTTAAGAAGTTCTTTAGTATATTTAGATTGGTGAATGAGTATACCTGATTTACCTTGATGAATCTGAATTCCCAGGAAGAACTTAAGTTCTCCCATCATGCTCATTTGGAACTCTTTCTACATTAGGTCAGAAAACTCTTTGCACAAAGTGACATTAGTTGATCCAAATATGATATCATCAACATAAACTTGAATAATCAAAATATCATTTTTAATGGATTTCCTAAATAGAGTATTATCAATCTGGCTTCTATTAAATTCATTCTTAAGCGGAAAGTTACTAAGTCTGTCATACCATGCCCTTGGTGCTTGTTTTAAACCATATAAAGATTTTTTAAGTTTGAAAACATGGTCTCGAAAATCAGAATTTTCAAATCCAGGGGCCTGTTTGACATAGACTTCCTCACTTATATAGCCATTTAAGAATGCACTTTTAACATCCATTTGATACGGCATTATATCATGATTAGCAGCAAATGATAAGAGAATTCTAATTGCTTCCAACCTGGCCACTGGAGCAAACGTCTCAGTGTAATCTATACCTTCCTGTTGACTGTATGCTTGAGCTACAAGTCTGGTTTTGTTCCTTACCACTTCACCATTTTTATTAAGTATATTCCTGAACACCCACTTGGTTCCAATAATGTTTTTGTTTGGTCTGGATACCAGATCCCAAACATCATTCCTTTGGAATTCATTCAACTCTTCTTGCATTGCAAGTATCCAACCTTCCTCTACCAAAGCTTCATCAATATTGGTTGGTCTGCATCAACTTCTGTTTCTGGAAGATCTGTAACAGCTTCTGATTCTGATAAATCAACTTCAGGTTCTAGTGAATCTGTAACAGCTTCTGATTCTGATAAATCAGTTTCTGGTTCTGGTAAATCTGTAAGACCTTCTGATTCTGATAAATCAGTTTCTGGTTCTGATAAATCAGTTTCTGGTTCTGGTAAATATCCAGATTTCTCTTCAAATTTATCTTTTGAAGATTTGTCATGTGTTGCTGACTTGCTTGTATCCTCTACCTTTCCAGGTACTTCTGTTTCTTCTGCTTCTGCTCCCTTTGGTTCTAGTGAACCTGCACTATCTTTATCTTACTTTGATTTGTTAAGATCAAGCTTCTTGTTATCACAGTAAACATAAATATCAAATAATAATAATATTTACAGCAAGATGTAACCTCTATGTCAACAGTTTTAGTTTTACTCTGAAAATCCTCTTGCTTCTGATTTTCAGATTCCTAATCTGTATGTTCTATGATTACATGGTTTGGATGAGGGGATTTGAACTCCCTTCCAAGTTTGTAGTCTTGATGAATCTCACTGGAGTGTTTGAAGAACTCTCCTGATTCTGATTCCTCTCTTCCTGCTTTGGCTGATACACCATGTTCCTCTGGTGATTCTGGAACATGTTTTGGTTCTGGTAACTTTGGTGAATCTGGTGATTCTGATATCCTTGATGGTTCTGGTGATTCTGATAATTCCTATAGTTATACTGATCCTGATAATTAGAGAAATTCTGATGATCATACCTGAACCTTTGATACCTGTTCTGGTTCTGGTTCCAGTACTGATTCTGGTTCTAGTTCCGGTGCTGATTCTGGTTCCAGTGCTGATTCTGGTTCCAGTTCCTGTACCTCTTATTCCAGTTCTGGTTCTAGTTTCAGTTCCTGTTCCTCTGATACTGGTTCCAGTTCCTATTCCTCTGATACTGGTTCCAGTTCCTGTTCTGATTCATGTGATATCTTTGATATTTCCTGTTCCTCCTATGATTCTGGTTCTGGTTCTGATAGGTATTGTGTTGACCAGTTCTTCTTCTACCAGAGTCACTTGCCTTCTGTTTGGTAGATGTTGGAACATAAACCTTCTTCTGCTTGTGCATTGCCAGCATCCATTGTCCAGGCACCATTGTTGGTGTCACCTTCTGGTTCTCAGAACATCTGCAACATAGACAATTTGATCTTTTGGTACCCAGAACTGATTGGGTCCAGGTTTGTTAGTCTTAATAGTTCTCTGATCTTGTTCAGATATTACAATTGGACAAGATAATTCAGAGTGACCTTTCTTAGCACAAACAATGCATAAAACATCAGAATGAACGGCTTTACTTTCAGTAATCGTTTCTGTAAAACCAAGACCTCTCTTTCCAGTGGTACTGTTTCCATAAATCATAGATGCATATTTACTTCTTTCCATTCCATTAGAAATAAAGTTTTGAAAAAATTGTTCATGCATATCAGATTCACAAACAATTTTGGAAGTGGAACATATATTACTTTTGAGAGTTTGGTTTTCAGATTTGAGTCTTGCAACTTCAGTTTTAAAATCTCCGTTTTCAGTTGCATACTCAGAATTTCGATTCTTTAAAACTTGGACTTCTTTGGTTAGATTTTTCTTATCTTCCCTAAGAGTTTTCAGTTTTAAATACCTGTTATTGTTTGCATTTAACAAGTCTTTTAAAGTCTCAATTAATTCAGATTTAGAGAGATCAGAAAATACCTCACTGTCTTCATCTTCTGATTCTGTTCCAGAGCCTGAGCTGTATCCAGAAATTGAGTTTGTATGAGCCATCAGAGACAGAATTACTTCCTCTAATGTGCTTCCAAACTTGCTTGAATGACTACTTCGTTCATTCTTCCTTCTGCCTGCTTTCCTTCCTGAAATCATGGCTTTATGAGGTCCAGAAGCAGACCTGATGTGTGCCATCATTGCTGTTTCTGCCTCTTCTTCATCAGACGATTCTTCTTCTCATTCTGATACATCCCAGGCGGTCATCAGACCCTTCTTTCTGTATCTGGAACTCTTCTTGTGTTGTTTTGCTTTTTCCAGATTTGGACATTCTGACTAGATATGTCCAGGTTCATTGCATCCATAACAGATGATGTTCTTTTTGTCAGATTCTTCCTTATCTTTGCTATTATGTTTCTTCTTGGAACCTCTCCTCTTCCTGTTTTCCCAGATCTTAACCATCTTTTTGGTTAAATAAGCCATATCATCACTGTTACTATCCTCTGATTCTGATGCTGCCCTTGTAGCATTCTTCTGTTTCGACTTCAGAGCCAGATTCTTCTTCTTCCTTGGTTCATCTTCTTCCAGTTCTATTTCAGGAGACCTGAGTGAGCTGATGAGGTCTGCAAGTCTTAAGTTATTCAGATCTTTGGCTTGCTGAACTGCAGTAACCATTGGTCTCCACTGTTTTGGTAAACTTCTTAGAATCTTCTTGACATGATCTGCTGTTGTGTTGCTTTTCTTCAAGACCTTCAGTCCAGATATCAGAGTCTGGAATCTGCAGAACATTCCATCAATGTTTTCATCATCTTCCATCTTGAACATCTCATACTGTTTGACCAATATGTTAGCCCTTGCTTCTTGAACCTGTTGGAACCAAGTTGGTTCTAAGTACTTAGGATTTTGATGGTTACAAAAGCACTCAATGTAATCTTATTTTGTACCTTGAATTATTAAATTAAATACAATCAGAATATGAAGAAATCAGAAGCAGAAGATCAAAGGAAAATGAATTCTGGAATTTCCAGAAGATGTTCCAGGATGTCAAAACATCACCAGAAGATATGTTTTCTAGCCCAGAACAGAAGGAAGAAAAATCAGAAGGAAACATGGATCATACCAGTGGAAAGCCTGCCAGAGGGAGAGTTGATCCAAACCAAGTGGAATCAAATATCAAATTTATTCCAGAAGTTATTGTGACTAGAAGATGGCCTAGTAGTGAAATAATAAACTGCCCAGACTTGTTCCAGACTCAACCAGAAGCTAAGTTTATGAGTCCAGAACAAGAGAATTAATCTGGATTTGACCCAGACAATAAGAGAGCATGATTCAGGGCATGAAACTAAGTCAAGACAAGAAGAAATGATTTCCAGAATGATCCAGACCTGATCTAAAATCAAAGGTAAAATGCCCAGACTGAAATATTTATTGTCCAGATTTAATTTCAATTTAATCCAGACCAAAGTCCAGAATTAGTCCAGATCAGAGGGAAGATTTCCAGATCAGTGGTTCAGAATTAATTATTTGGTCCAGTGATGGTCCAGATCAGAAAATCAAACCATCGCCCAGTGTTGGCCGAAATCAGAGGGACAAAAGGTATAGTCCAGCAAAGGCCGAATTCATAGGATTATAGCATATCAGGTGCGCATCCAAGATGGCCGAAATCAGAAGATCAGAGGGTCAGGAAGTGTGGTTCAGGGAAGGCCGAAATCAGAGGATCACAGCATAACAATCAGTATGGTCCAGATGTGGACTAGCGCATGAAGATCCAATGGTCTAGATTTAATCAGGAAATTTATACAGTGGAGAATTTAATTTATTTTGATCAAAGGATTAAAAAGATTTATTACAAAAATAAAGTGAGGTGTTGTGGAATTCATGAGCTGTGGCGAGAAGGAACCAACAGATTTAATTGGCCAGTTATTTTGAAAGGAAATCTGAAGATATGTTTTTTATTTATATGAAGCCTAATTGGTCAAGTTATTTTTACAGAGAATCCAGCAAGATTCAGCTCGAATTTAAGCAATGGAAGAGGCCCTAATCTGCATCTATAAAAGGAGGCTCAAGGCAGAATACTCAAGCATCGAAAATCACAAAAGAGTCATACACTTCCAAAAGCAAACACCCAAATTTTCATAGAAGTCAATTGTGAGTTTCAGCTTTCAAGAAGCAAGTACTCTTGTTATTTTCGTTCCACTGTGTCAAATCTAAGTTGTTGAAGTAGAGTCTACAAGCTGAGGGAGTCAGTAGGGGTAGCAGGTTAATTGGAAATTAGATTCATAGTGTTGTGTGTTAAATCTAAGTTGTTGAAGTAGAGTCTACAATCTGAGGGAGTCAGAAGGGGTAGCAGGTTACTTGGCAATTAGATTTATAGTGTTGTGATTTCTTCTACAATCTGGGATTGTCAGATTGGTTGAAGACAGGAGCTGCATTCCTCAAAGAAGTCTAGGATTGTTAGACTGTTTGAGAAGACTGACTTGGAGGGTCAGTAGCAAGGTTGTAATTCAAGGTTTGAATTAGTGAAATCCTTCAAGGTGAAGTGACTGGACGTAGCCTCGTTAACGGTGAACCAGTATAAAAACTGAGTTTTATTTTTACTTTCATCCGCTGCTAACTCTGTTTTTAATTATACATCAAGTGTTGTTTCAAAAGTATAAAAACAAGAAAAGTATTCAAGTTATGTCAAACACAATTCAACCCCCCGTTCTCGTGTTTGCACCTTCAATTGGCATCAGAGCTCGGTCTCAAGGCTTAGCACTTAACAGTGTTTGAGGAAAGGTCCAAGGGGTTCAATATGTCAGAAGAATTGGGAAACAACATCAACAGACCACCACTGTTTGATGGAGAAAGGTTTGAGTATTGGAAGGACAGAATGAGAAGCTTTGTCATATCTCAAGATCCTGAACTATGGAAGATGATAGTTAAAGGATACACTGCACCTACTGATCCAGAAGATCCAACTAAGAAACTAGACATGGATGATATGAAACCAGATCAGAGCAGATTACACAAACTTCATCACAAGTCCAGAAACATCATGATCAGTGCAATCACATTCAAGGAGTTTGATAGATGCACAGATAAAGAAACAGCAAAGGGCATATTCGACAGTCTGGTTCTGACCTATGAAGGAACCAAGCAGGTTCAAGAAGCTAGGGCTAACATATTGGTCAGGAAGTATGAGCTGTTCAAGACGGAAGAGGATGAAGACATTGAAGCACTGTTCAGCAGATTCGAGACTCTGGTATTAGGTTTAAAAGTATTAAACAAAAGTTATACCACTGCAGATCATGTTATGAAAATTCTAAGAAGTTTACCAAAAAGGTGGAGACCAAAGGTTACTGCAATACAGGTAGCTAAGGATCTGAATAACATAAGGCTTGAAGACCTGATCAGCTCACTCAGGTCTCATGAAATAGAAATGGAAGAAGATGAACCAAAGAAGAAGATGAATCTGGCTCTGAAGTCGAAATAGAAGAAAGCTGCAGAGGCAGCATCAGAATCAGAGGATAGTGATATTAACAGTGATGATATGACTTACTTAACCAAAAAGATGGTTAAGATCTGGGAAAATAGGAAGAAGAGAGGTTCCAAGAAGAAACATAACAGCAAAGATAAGGAAGAATCTAACAAGAAGAACATCATCTGTTATGGATGCAATGAACCTGGACATATCAAGTTAGAATGTCCAAATCTAGAAAAAGGCAAACAGCACAAGAAGAGTTCCAGATACAGAAAGAAGAGTCTGATGGCTGCCTGTGATGTATCAAAATCAGAGGAAGAATCATCTAAAGAAGAAGAGGTAGAAACAGCAAAGATGGCTCACATCAAGTCTGCTTCTGGACCTCATAAAGGCATGAATTCAAGAAGGAAAACAGGCAGAAGGAAGAATGATCGAAGCAATCATTCAGGCAAGTCTTGAAGCACATCAGAGGAAGCAATTTTGTCTCTGATGGCTCATACCAACTCAAGTTCTGAATACAGCTCAGGCTCTGGAACATAATCAGAAGATGAAGACGATGAGGTATTTTCTGATCTCTCTAAATCTGAATTGATTGAGACTTTAAAAGACTTATTAAATGCAAACAATAAAAGGTCTTTAAAACTGAAAACTCTTAGGGAAGATAAGAAAAGTCTAACCAAAGAAGTCCAAGTTTTTAAGAATCGAAATTCTGAGTATGCAACTGAAAACAAAGATTTTAAAACTGATGTTGCAAGACTCAAATCTGAAAACCAAACTCTCAAAAGTAATAATTGTTCCACTTCTGAAACTGTTTGTAAATTTGATATGCATGAGCAATTTTTTCAAAACTTTATTTCAAATGGAATGGAAAGAAGTAAATATGCATCTATGATTTATGGAAACAGTAACTCTGGAAAAAGAGGTATTGGTTTTACATAAACAATTACTGAAAATAAAGCTGTTCATTCTGATGTTTTATGTATTGTTTGTGCTAAGAAAGGTCACTCTGAATTATCTTGTCCAATGGTCAAATCTGAACAAGATCAGAGAGCTGTTACAACTAACAAACCTGGACCCGATCAGTTCTGGGTACCAAAAGACCAAATTGTCTATGTTGCAGATATTCTAAGCAACTAGAAGGAGACACCAACAATGGTGCCTAGACAATGAATGTTGGCAACGCACAAGCAGAAGAAGGTTTATGTTCCAATATCTACCAAACAGAAGACAAGTGACTCTGGTAGAAGAAGAACTGGTCAACACAATAACTATCAGAACCAGAACCAGAAGTATAGGAGGAACAGGAAATACCATAGATATCACACGAATCAGAACAAGAACTAGAACCAAAATAAGAACTGGAACCAGTATCAGAGGAACAGGAACGGGAACCAGAACCAGAACTGGACCCAGTACCAGAAGTACAGAAACTGGAACCAAAACCAGAACTGGAACCAGTATCAGAGGTACAGGAACTGGAACCAGAACCAGAACTGGAGGCACAGAAACTGGAACCAGAATCAGAATCAGTACCAGAACCAGAACCTGAACAGGTATCAGTATCAAAGGTTCAGGTATGATCATCAGAACTACTTTAATTATCAGATTTAGTATGATTACCAGAATCACCATAAGTTCCAGAATCACCAGAGGAACATGGTGTATGAGCCAAAGCATAAATTAAGGAATCAGAATCACGAGAGTTCTTCAAACACTCCAGTGAGATTCATCAAGAATACAAACCTGGAAGGGAATTCAAATTCCCTCATCCAAACCATGTAATCTCAGAACATATAGATTAGGAATCTGAAAATCAGAAGCAAGAGGATTTTCAGAGTAAAACTGAGGCTACATCTTGCTGTAAATACTATTATTACTTAATATTTATGTTTACTGTGATAACAAGAAGCTTGATCTTAACAAATCAAAGCTAGATAAGTATTCTGCAGGTTTTCAAACTGTCAGAGGAACTAGGTGATTCACACGAATTGAACACCTCAGTAGAAACAACATTCTAGTGGTTTCAAAAACAAGCAGAAATCACCAGAAGCAGAATAAATGGTTTGGCTGTATTAAGTTAAATTTTAAATTATTTGATTTACTTTATGTAATATGACAAACTGCTTGATCTTGACAAATCAAATCAAGATAAAAATAGTGTAGGTTCACCAGAACCAAAGGGAGCAGAAGCAGAAGCAGAAGAAACAGAAGTACCTAGAAAGGTAGAGGATATAAGCAAGTCAGCAACACATGACAAATCTTCAAAATATAAATCTGATCAAGTCAGAAACAGCCAAGATTAGTCAGAAGAGAAATCTGGATATTTACCAAAATCTGAAGCTGTTACAGATTCACCAGAAGCTGATTTATCAGAATCAAAAGTTGTTACAGAACCAGAAGCTGATGCGAACCAAGCAATGTGGATGAAGTTTTGGCAGAGGAAGGTTGGATACTTGCTATGCAAGAAGAGCTGAATGAATTCCAAAGGAATGATGTTTGGGATCTGGTATCAAGACCAAACAAAAACATTATTAGAACCAAGTAGATGTTCATAAACAAATTCAATGAAAAGGGTGAAGTTGTAGCTCAAAGATACAGTCAACAGAAAGGTATAGATTACACTGAGACTTTTGCTCCAGTGGCCAGGTTAGAAGCAATTAGAATTCTCTTATCATTTGCAGATACTCATGATATAATGCTGTATCAAATGATGTTAAATGTGCATTCTTAAATGGCTACATAAGTGAGGAAGTCTATGTCAAACAGCCCCCTGGATTTGAAAACTCTGATTTTCCAGACCATGTTTTTAAACTCAAAAAATCTTTATATGGTTTAAAACAAGCACCAAGGGCATGGTATGACAAACTTAGTAACTTTCTGCTTGAGAATGAATTTAACAGAGGCCAGATTGATAATACATTATTTAGGAAATCCATTAAAAATGATATTCTGATTATACAAGTTAATGTTGATGATATTATATTTGGATCAACTAACGGCACTTTGTGCAAAGAGTTTTCTGACCTAATGCAGAAGGAGTTCCAAATGAGCATGATGGGAGAACTTAAGTTCTTCCTGGGAATTCAGATTCATCAAGGTAAATCAGCCAAAAGGTAGACCAGAAAACATACAGAGATACCTTAAAGGAACCATCAACCTTACCTTGTTATACAAGAAAACCCCCACCTACAAACTCAAAGGTCTTTGTGATTCTAACTATGCTGGAGACAAGTTGGAAAGGAAAAGTACCAGTGGCAACTGCACATTCTTAGGTGATAACTTGATCTCTTGGTCAAGCAAAAGACAAAGCACCATTGCCATGTCAACAGAAGAAGCTGAGTATATATCAGCAGCAGGATGCAGTTCACAGTTACTCTGGATGAAACATCAGCTTGAACATTACAACATCTTTGAAACCAATATCCCTTTGTTCTGTGATAACACTTCAGCTATAAACCTAACCAAGAACCCTATCTTACACTCTAGAGCCAAACACATTGAAATAAAATACCATTTCATTAGGGACCATGTTCAGAAAGGAACCTTAAGCATCCAGTTTGTGGACACTGATCATCAATGGGCTGATATCTTCACCAAGGCATTACCAGAAGATAGGTTCAAGTTCATCAAGAAACATCTCAGCATTACCTCCATATCTGACTAGATCAAGTAGTCATCTAAGGAGTTTTTAATTTCTTGTTATTTTATTTTCTGTCTTTTAGTTTATGCTTTTACTTTTTGCACTTTGTAAAGAGAAAAACAAAAAATACAAAAATAGTAGGACCACTTTTTGGCTGATGACAAAAAGGGGGAGAGAGAGAGAGAGAGAGAGAGAGAGATAGAGAAAAGGAGAAATAAGTAGAAAAGGGGAGATAAAAAGAAAGGGAGGAGAGAAAAAGAAAGGGTGAAAACAGAAGCAGTTGAAAAGGAGAGGAAGCGTGAATAGAGAAAAAGAAAGAGAGAATAAAGAAGGAGTTGAAAAGGAGATGAGAAGAAAAGAAAAGAAAGAGTGAACAAGAAGGAGTTGAAAAACAGAGTATCAGACTTAGGGGGAGGGATTGGTCTGAGGGGGAGTAATTCAAGTTTTCGAGTTATAAGTTAGCAAAATAAGTTAAGGTTTTGTCATCATCAAAAAGGGGGAGATTGTTGGAACCAAGTTGGTTCTAAGTACTTAGGATTTTGATGGTTACAAAAGCACTCAATGTAATCTTATTTTGTACCTTGAATTATTAAATTAAATACAATCAGAATATGAAGAAATCAGAAGCAGAAGATCAAAGGAAAATGAATTCTGGAATTTCCAGAAGATGTTCCAGGATGTCAAAATATCACCAGAAGATATGTTTTCTGGCCCAGAACAGAAGGAAGAAAAATCAGAAGGAAACATGGATCATACCAGAGGAAAGCTTGCCAGAGGGAGAGTTGATCCAGACCAAGTGGAATCAAATATCAAATTTATTCTAGAAGTTATTGTGACCAGAAGATGGCCTGGCAGAGAAATATTAAACTGCCCAGACTTGTTCCAGACTCAACCAGAAGCTAAGTTTATGAGTCCAGAACAAGAGAATCAATTTGGATTTGACCCAGACAATAAGAGAGCATGATTCAGGGCATGAAACTAAGTCAAGACAAGAAGAAATAATTTCAAGAATGATCCAGACCTGATCTAAAATCAAAGGTAAAATGCTCAGACTGAAATATTTATTGTCCAGATTTAATTTCAATTTAATCCAGACCAAAGTCCAGAATTAGTCCAGATCAGAGGGAAGATTTCCAATCAGTGGTTCGGAATTAATTATTTGGTCCAGTGATGGTGCAGATAAGAAAATCAGACCATGGCCCAGTGTTGGCCGAAATCAGAGGGGCAGAATGTATAGTCCAGCAAAGGCCTAATTCAGAGGATTATAGCATAACAGGTGCACATCCAAGATGGCCAAAATCAGAAGATCAGAGGGTCAGGAAGTGTGGTCCAGGGAAGGCCGAAATCAGAGGATCACAGCATAACAATCAATATGGTCCAGATGTGGACTAGCGCATGAAGATCCAATGGTCCAGATTTAATCAGGAAATTTATACGGTGGAGAATTTAATTTATTTTGATCAAAGGATTAAAAAGATTTATTACAAAAATAAAGTGAGGTGTTGTGGAATTCAGGAGCTGTGGCGGGAAGGAACCAACAGATTTAATTGGCCAGTTATTTTGAAAGGAAATCTGAAGATATGTTTTTTATTTATATGAAACCCAATTGGTCAAGTTATTTTTACAGAGAATCCAGCAAGATTCAGCTCGAATTTAAGCAATGGAAGAGACCCTAATCTACATCTATAAAAGGAGGCTCAAGGCAGAATACTCAAGCATCGAAAATCACAAAAGAGTCATACACTTCCAAAAGCAAACACCCAAATTTTCATAGAAGTCAATCGTGAGTTTCAGCTTTCAAGAAGCAAGTACTCTTGTTATTTTCGTTCCACTGTGTCAAATCTAAGTTGTTAAAGTAGAGTCTACAAGCTGAGGGAGTCAGTAGGGGTAGCAGGTTACTTGGCAATTAGATTTATAGTGTTGTGATTTCTTCTACAATCTGAGATTGTCAGATTGGCTGAAGACAGGAGTTGCATTCCTCAAAGAAGTCTAGGATTGTTAGACAGTTTGAGAAGACTGACTTGGAGGGTCAATAGCAAGGTTGTAACTCAAGGTTTGAGTTAGTGAAATCCTTAAAGGTGAAGGGACTGGACGTAGCCTCATTAACGGTGAACTAGTATAAAAACTGTGAGTTTTATTTTTACTTTTATCCGCTGCTAACTCTGTTTTTAATTATACATCAAGTTTTGTTTCAAAAGTATAAAAACAGGAAAAGTATTCAAGTTATGTCGAACACAATTCAACGCCCCCTTCTCGTGTTTGCACCTTCAGAACCTGCTGGGTTCCTTCATAGGTCAGAACCAGACTGTCGAATATGCTCTTTGCTGTTTCTTTATCTGTGCATCTGTCAAATTCCTTGAATGTGATGGAAATGATCATAATGTTTCTGGACTTGTGATGAAGTTTGTGTAATATGCTCTGATCTGGTTTCATATCATCCATGTCTAGTTTTCTTGTTGGATCTTCTGGATCAGTAGGTGCAGTGTATCCTTTGACTATCATCTTCCATAGTTCAGGATCTTGAGATATGACAAAACTTCTCATTCTGTCCTTCCAATACTCAAACCTTTCTCCATCAAACAGTGGTGGTCTGTTGATGTTGCCTCCCAGTTCTTCTCTGGATTCTGCCATGTTGAACCCCTTGGACCTTTCCTCAAACACTATTAAGTGCTCACCCTTGAGACCGAGCTTTGATGCTAATTGAAGGTGCAAACACGAGAACGGGGGGTTGAATTGTGTTTGACTAACTTGATTACTAACTCTGTTTTTATTTCATCAAGTTTTGTTTTAAAAGTATAAGAACAGGAAAAGTAATCAAGTTAGTCAAACACAATTCAACCCCCTCTTCTCATGTTTGCACCTTCAGGTGCCACCTATCATAGATCAGCACCATTTACCAGAGTGCAGTCTATCATAGTAAATGGACCAATCAACTCATGGAGCCATCCTGTGGCCCATCGCGGTCACCACTAATATTATGGCCCTTCACGGTCACCACTAACTATGAAATGCATGAGCATACTCTAACTCTTTCACATCAATCATTATGTAAATTTAGCTATTAAAAGACTTCCCTATTGGAACCAAGTTGGTTCTTTCAATTAAAGTTTTGATGTTAACAAAAGTATTTTATGAAAATCATATTTTGACTTAGAAGAAGAATGAAAAATCAGATGATATGAAAAATTAGAGGATGACGTCACTTGAGGATACACCATAAGATGACGTCATTAGAGGATGTCATCAGAGGATGACATGAGCAGAAGATACCTCTAGAAGATACAAACTAGAAGCAGAAGATGTCATCAGAAGGATGACGTCACCAGAAGATAAAAATGCCACCAGAAGATACGGCCAAAAGATACATCCAGAGGATACCAGAAGATACATCCAGAGGTTACCAGAGGATATCACCAGAGGATCCCATCAGAAGCAAGAATTAGAGGATGTCATCAAAGGCAAACATCAGAGGATATCATCAATAAGAGGATATCGTCAAAGGGAAGAAACAATGACATTATCATAGGATATTATTCATGTCCCATATTCGAAGGAAGCATAGTCCTGAAGGAGACTTGGTCCAGTCCAGAAGGAAACGTGGTCCAAAAATGAGACTTGGTCCATACTAGAAGGAAGCATGTCTAGAAGGAGACTTCGTCCAGACTAAAAGGAAACATTGTCCAGAAGAAGACTTGGTAAGACTAGAAGGTAATCTTGTCCAGAAGGAGACTTGGTCAGACTAGAAGGAAACAGAGTTCAAGAGATAACTCAGTCCAGAACAGAAGACATGTTCCAGACTTGGTCTAGAATAGAAGACATGTTCTAGACTTGGTCTAGAACAGAAGACATGTTCCATAATAGAAGACTTGGTCCACACCAGAAGATAGCATGGCCCAGAACAGATCATATGGTTCAGATCAAAAGATCACAGGTCCAGATCAAAATAACACATAGTTCATATCAGAAGGTTACACTTGAAGGTGCAAACACGAGAAGGAGGGTTGAATTGTGTTTGTAATAATTGAATTCTTTTTCTGTTTTTGATGATTATTTAAAATCTGATATATAAGCAAGCAGAATTAGCAGCGGATAAAGTAAAATAATCAACACAAAGATTTATCCTGGTTCACCATTAACTAGGCTACATCCAGTCCCTTCACCTTGAAGGATTTTTCCACTAATTCAAAACCTCTGAATTACAACAGCACTACTGACCCTCCAAGTCAGTCTTCCGAAACTGACTAACAATCCTAGACTTTTGAGGAACACAACACCTTCACTTTACAAGTCAAGTCTTCTCCTACCAATCTGACAACCCTAGATTGTAGAAGGGATTTCAACACCTTGAATCTAATTGCTAAGTCACCTGCTACTTTTTCTAACTCTTCAGATTGTAGACTTTACTTCAACAATATAGATCTGACACAAGGAAACGAAAAACAAGAGTACTTGCTTCTGGAAAGCTGATACTCAGAATTAACCTCACTGAAAACTCGAGAGTTTGCTTGTGGAAGTTTATGACTCTTTTTCTGATTTTCGATTACAAAGTCTTCAACCTAAGCCTCCTTTTATAGATGAAATTAGGGTTTCTTCCATGATCAAATTCGAGCTGTATCTGTCCAGATTCTCTTGCAAAAATAACTTGGCCAATCGGGTTTGAGCTTTATGCTTGATCCGAACCTTTTTGCTTCATATTTGTTCTGAAAATAACTTTGCCCAATCATGTTCTTGTTTAGATCTGGACCGTATCTTTCTTCACTCCAATTGCTTTTAAATTTCGTCCAAGACTTCAATTTATTTTTGTATCAAATCCCCTTAATACTTTGATCAAATTTCTATCAAAATTTAATCAAGTCTTTTTCGAATTTTAATTTAGTCTTCACTGATTTTCATCATGATTAAAATCTGGACCGTATGATCCTCTGATCTCGGCCAACACTGGATCAAGATACTTTAATCTAGACTATTGATCTTTTAATCTGGACATTTATCCTCTGATCTGGATCAAGTCTGGATTAAATCTGGATCAAGTCTGAGTCTGGATTAAATCTGGACTAAGTCTTATGTTCTGGACAATCAAATCTTCTGATCTGGACCATGCTATCTTCTGGTTTGGACCAAGTCTGGATTAAGTCTTATATTCACGACCAAGCTATCTTCTGGTCAGGATTAAGTTTGGACCAAGTTTGACTTATGTTTCCTTCTAGTCTGGACCAAGTCTCCCTTTGACAAGCTTCCTTCTGGTCTGGACCAGGTCTCCTTCTAGACTCTGCTTCCTTCTAATCTAAACCAAGAAAGATATCCTCTGATGATGTTATTTGTCCTTTGATGTTTTGCCTTTGATGATATCCTCTTATATCTTCTAGAGGTGTATCCTCTAGTGTCCTCATCTTTTGCGTCTGTTTTTATCTTCTGGTGACGTCATCTTCTGCCTCTGGTGACGTCATCTTCTAGTGGCATTTTTCATTATTATTCTAAGTCAAAAATAAGATTACATAAAAGTACTTTTGTAAACATCAAAACTTGGTTCCAACAACATTGTCCAAATCAGGAAACAGAATGGTACACATCAAATCACATGGTCTAGACTTGGTTCAGATCAGCAGATCATATGATCCAAATTTAAATCATGATGCAGATCAGTGAAGACTTAATTAAAATTCGAAGAAGACTTGATTGATTTTTGATAGAAATCTGATCAAATTGTTAAGGAGATTTGATTCAAAAATCACTGAAGACTTGTTGGAAATTCGAATGAAATCTGAAGCAAGAAGATACGGTTCAAAATTAAAGTAAAACAGGATTGGCCAACAGAATTTTCAAAGGAAATCTGAGCAAGATTTATCTCGAAAATAAGCTTGGACAAAGCCCTAATTTCAGCTATAAAAGGAGGCTTCAGGCCCTACATTAGGCACATAAAAGCACAAGAACTCAAGCTTACAGAGTACAAAAAAAAATGAAAATAAAAGACAAAAAATAAAAATTTAAAAAATACTCCTCTAAAAAGACTACTTGATCTAGTCATATATGGAGATTACGTTGAGATGCTTCTTGATGAACTCAAATCAATCTTCAGGCAATGGTTTGTTGAAGATATCAGCCCATTGATGATCTGTGTCTACAAACTAGATGCTTATTGTTCCCTTTTGAACATGGTTTCTGATAAAAGTGATGCTTGATTTCAATGTGCTTGGCTCTAGAGTGTAGGATAGGGTTCTAGGTTAGGTTTATGGCTGAAATATTGTCACAGAACAAAGGGATGTTGGTGAAGGTGCAAACACGAAAAGGGGGGGTTGAATTGTGTTTGTCAAACTTAATTTCTTTTGCGGTTTTGTTAAATGTTGATTTGAATTATTCGATAAATAATTAATCAGATTCAGCAGCGGATAATAATAACATAATAACACAGCTATTTATACTGGTTCACCTTTAACTAGGCTACGTCCAGTCCCTTCCTCCAGAAGGCCTTTTACTAATTCAAACTCCTTTGAATTACAACACCACTGACCCTTCAAGTCAGTCTTCCCAAACAGCCTGACAACCCCAGACTTTTGAGGAACAACAACACCTTGACTATACCTGCCAAGTCTTCTCAAACAGCCTGACAACCCCAGACTTTTGAGGAACAACAACACCTTAACTAAACCAGCTAAGTCTTCTCCTACCAATCTGGCAACCCTAGATTGAAGAAGGAATCTACACCACTATAATAAAGGTTTAGAACTTTGCAACGTTGCTTCTGGAAAGCTGTTTGCTACACTTATTCTTGCACTCTTGTATTGCTTCTGGAAAGCTGATTGTTGCACTGTATTTCTCTCTCGAAAACACTTAGAAAATATTGCTCTTGTTCATTTGTGTTTCTCTCTTTTGAACTCTCAAATTACTTTGAATTGAAGCTTGAGTTCTTGTGTTTTTCAATACTTTATTCTTCAGCATTAAGTCTCTATTTATAGTTGAACTTTAGAACTTCACTGATGCTTTACTTCTACAGTATATTTCGATTAATCTATTTTGAGAATATTCTGGAGTAGTTTGCTCATATTCTGTTTTGAGCCTTTTACTCACTGATCTGTTTTGAACATTTTGCTCCGCTTCTGTTTTGAGCATTTTTCTCAGATTCTGTTTTGAGCCTTTTTCTCTAATTCTGTTTTGAGCATTTTTCTCAAATTCTGTTTTGAGCATTTTTCTCAGATTCTGTTTTGAGCATTTTTCTCAGATTATGTTTTGAACATTTTTCTCTGACAGATTCATCTGACGATATCCTCTAGTGACGTCATCCTCTGATTTCTGCTTCTGGTGACGTCATCTTCTGATCTATTCTTCTGATGACATTTTTCATTCTTCTTCTAAGTCAAATATGTTATTTTCATAAAATACATTTGTTAACATCAAAACTTTAATTGCAAGAACCAACTTGGTTCCAACAGAAGGTGCAAACACGAGAAGTGGGGTTGAATTGTGTTTGACTAACTTGATTACATTTTCCGCTTTTGCAGTTTTATAACAAAATCTGATGTATGAATAAAACACAGTTAGTAGCGGATATAAAGTAAATATAAAACACAGAATTTTATACTGGTTCACCGTTAACTAGGCTACGTCTAGTCCCTTCACTTTGAAGGATTTTACTAATTCAAAAACCTTGAATTAAAACAATACCACTGACCCTCCAAGTCAGTCTTCTCAAACAGTCTAACAATCCTAGAATTTTGAGGAAAAGAACCTTGAATCTAATTGCTAAGTAATCTTCTACTCCTTCTGACTCCTTCAGATTGTAGACTCTACTTCAACAACTTAGATCTAACACAAGGTAACGAACACTTAGAGTACTTGCAGCTGGAAAGCAGATACTCACAATTGACCTCACTGAAAACTCAAGTATTTTGCTTTTGGAAGTGTATGACTCTCAAGTATTTTTTATGCTAAGTCTTCTTCCTTGAGCCTCCTTTTATAGATGAATAATTAGGGTTTCTTCCATGCTTAAGTTCGAGTTGTATCTTGTCAGATACTCTTGCAAAAATACCTTGGCCAATCGGGTTTCACTTAAATAAAAAACATATCTTTTTAGCTCCAGATTTGCTTTCAAAAATAACTTTGGCCAATCCTGTTCTTAGTTAATTCTAGACCAAATCTTTCTTCCCTTCCAATAGCTTCTGAATTCCCACAAGACTTCAATTTATTTTTGTATCAAATCCTTTTAACACTTTGATCAAATTTAATCAAGTCTCCACTGATTATCATCATGATTAAATTTGGACCGTTTGATCTTCTACTCTCGTCCACATCTGGACCATACAAACTGATCTGCTGTGATCCTCTGATTTCGGCCAACACTGGACCACATGTTTTGATCTATTGATCTCGACCAACACTGGGCCATGATGCTTAAATCTGGACCATTGATTTGAATATCTTCCCTCTGATCTGGACCAATTATGGACTAGTTCTGGATTGAACTGAAATTAAATCTAGACTTATGATATTTTAGTCTGGACAATTACCTTCTGATCTGGATCAGGTCTGGATTAAATCTGGACAATCATTTCTTCTGTTCGTGACTTAGTTTCATACTCTGAACCATGCTATCTTCTTGTGTGGGCCAAATCTGGATTAAATCTCTTGTTCTGGACCAATTCTTTTATGCTCTGAATAAGTCTGGATCACGACCAGGCTATCTTCTTGTCAGAATTATTTATGGACCAAGTCTGACTTATGATACCTTCTGGTCTGGAACAAGTCTCCCTCTGGAAGGCTTCCTTCTGGTCTGGTCCAGGTCTCATTCTGGACTCTGCTTCTTTCTGATCTGGGCCAGGAGAGATATCCTCTGATGGTGTTTTGAAAACTTGGTGTATCCTCTGGTGCCTTCATGATGCATTCTCTGGGACCTTCTAGATGCATTATCTGGTATGATTTTATCCTCTGGTAATTCATCTTCTGCCTCTGGTGACTTCATCTTCTGCCTCTGGTAACTTCATCTTCTGGTGGCATTTAATATAATAATTACAAGTACAAAATAAGATTACATGGAGTGCTTTTGTAAACATCAAAATCCTAAGTACTTAGAACCAACTTGGTTCCAATAGTTGGTTTCAAAGATGTTGTAGTCTTCCAATTGATGTTTCATCCAGATTAATTGTGAACTGCATCTTGCTGCGGATATATATTCAGCTTCTGCTGTTGACATGGCAATGGTGCTTTGTCTCTTGCTTGACCAAGAAATCAAATTATCACCTAGAAACGTACAGTTGCCACTTGTGCTTTTTCTATCTTATTTGTCTCCAGCATAATCAGAATCACAAAAACCACTTAGTTTGTAAGATGGGATTTTCTTTTAGAGCAAGGTAAGATGTGTGGTTCCTTTAAGGTATCTAAGGATTCTTTTGACAGTAGTTAAGTGGGATTCCCTAGGGTCAGCTTGAAAACGAGCACAGACACAAACACTAAACAAAATGTCAGGTCTAGAAGCAGTTAGGTAAAGAAGGGATCCAATCATACCTCTGTATGTTTTCTAGTCTACCTTTTGGCTGGTTTCATCTTTCTCAAGTGAGCAGGTTGGGTGCATGGGGGTGGCCATAGGCTTACAATCACTCATCTTGAACTTTTTGAGAAGTTCTTTAGTGTACCTAGATTGGTGAATGAGTGTACCTGTTTTTCCTTGCTGAATCTGAATTCCTAGGAAGAACTTAAGTTCTCCCATCATGCTCATCTGAAACTCTTGCTGCATCAAATTAGAAAAATCTTGGCAGAGAGTGCCATTAGTGGATCCAAAGATAATATCATCAACATAAACTTGAATGATCAGAATATCATCTTTAATGGATTTTCTAAACAAAGTGTTATCTATTTGGCCTCTATCAAACAGATTTTTAAGTAAGAAATTGCTAAGTCTGTCATACCATGCCCTAGGTGCTTGTTTTAAACCATATAAAGATTTTTTAAGTTTAAAAACATGGTTTGGAAAATCAGAATTTTCAAAACCTATGGGCTGTTTGACATAGACTTCCTCACTGATATAACCATTTAAGAAAGCACTTTTGACATCCATTTGATACAAAGTAATATCATGATTTGCAGCAAAAGAGAGTAGGATACGACTTGCTTCTAACCTGACCACTGGAGCAAAAGTCTCAGTGTAATCAATGCTTTCTTGCTCACTGTCTCCTTGTGCCACGAGCCTAGCTTTATTCCTGACTACTTCACCTTTTTCATTGAGTTTGTTCCTGAACACCCACTTGGTTCCAATGATATTTTTGTGTGATCTGGACACCAGATCCCAAACATCATTCCTTTCAAACTCATTTAGCTCTTCTTGCATTGCAAGAATCCATCCTTCTTCTGCCAGTGCTTCATCAACAGTAGTTGGTTCAATGGTAAAAAGTAAACCAAACAAACTTGTTTCTTTAAGTGATGATCTGGTTTTCAATGGTTCAGCTGCGCTTCCAATAATCAGTGTTTCTGGATGTGAAGACTTGTACTTCCACCCATTCTTTCCTTCTAACTTGTCTTCAGGTTCAACATTATCTTTGAATTTGCTTTCATCCTTTTCTTTATCTGGTTCTGTTGTTTGATTTGCTCCTACTTCCTGTGCTTCTGGTAAACATGCAATTTCCTCATCTTGCTTTGACTTTTCAGAGTCAAGCTATTTGTCATCAAACATAATGTGTATGGACTCCTCCACAGTGTTAGTTTCTTTAGTAAACACTCTATAAGCTTTTGATCTCTCAGAGTAACAAATGAAGGTACACTTTTAAGATCTGGAATCAAATTTTGCAAGATTATCCTTAGTGTTAAACATATAACAAATGCAGCCAAACTGTTTGAAATAGGAAATATTAGGTTTCTTACCTTTCCACAGTTCATATGGAGTTTTGTTTAGAATAGAGCTGATGTAAACTCTGTTCTGGATGTAGCATGCAGTGTTGACAACTTCTACCCATAGGTAGGTAGCAACATTCATGTCATTCAGCATGGTTCTGGCCATCTCCTGCAGTGACCTGTTCTTACTTTCCACGACTTCATTCTGTTGAGGTGTTCTGGGGGATGAGAAGTTGTGAGAGATACCATTCTCATCACAAAATTCATCAAAGTACCTGTTCTCAAACTCACCTCCGTGATCACTTCTAATAGTTATGATTTTAAAACCTTTTTGATTCATAACTTGCTTGCAGAAATAAACAAATACCTTATGGGATTCATCTTTGTTTCTTACAAACTTTACCCAAGTCCACCTTGAGTAATTATCAACTATGACAAACCCATATTTCTCATAATTTTATACTGGTTCACCGTTAACTAGGCTTCGTCCTGTCCCTTCACTTTGAAGGATTTCACTAATTCAAAAATCTTGAATTACAACAATACGACTGACCCTCCAAGTCAGTCTTCTCAAATAGTCTAACCATCATAGACTTTTGAGGAAAAGAACCTTGAATCTAATTGCTAAGTAATAAGCTACTCCTTCTGACTCCTTCAGATTGTAGACTTTACTTCAACAACTTAGATCTAACACAAGGGAAAGAAAACTTAGAGTACTTGCTTCTGGAAACCGGATACTCACAATTGACCTCACTGAAAACTCAAGTATTTTTCTTTTGGAAGTGTATGACTCTCAAGTATTTTCGATGCTGAGTCTTCTGCCTTGAGCCTCCTTTTATAGATAAAGATTAGGGTTTCTTCCATGCTTAAGTTCGAGCTGTATCTTGCCAGATACTCTTGCAAAAATAACTTGGCCAATCGGGTTTCACTTAAATAAAAAAACATATCTTTTAGCTCCAGATTTGCATTCAAAAATAACTTTGGCCAATCGTGTTCTTGATTAATTCTGGATCAAATCTTTCCTCCCGCCAATAGCTTCTGAATTCCCACACAACTTCAATTTATTTTTGTATGAAATTCTCTTAATACTTTAATCAAATTTAATCAAATCTTATTCGAATTTAATGAAGTCTCCACTGATTATCATCATGATTAAATCTGGACCGTTTGATCTTCTGATCTCGTCCACATCTGGACCATACAATCTTATTTGTTGTGATCCTCTGATCTCGGCCAAAACTATACCACACGTTCTGATCTTCTGATCTCGGCCAACAATTGGACCATATGACCTGATCATCTGATCTCGGCCAACACTGGGCCATATGGTTTGATCTTCTGATCTCAGCCAGCACTGGGCCATGATGCTTAAATCTGGACCATTGATCTGAACATTTTCCTGCTGATCTGGACCAATTCTAGACTGAGTTTGGATTGAACTGAAATTAAATCTGGACTTATGATATTTTAATCTGGACATTTACCTTCTGATCTTGATCAAGTATGGATTAAATCTGGAAAATCATTTCCTCTGATCTGGACTTAGTTTTATACTCACTGCCAAGCTATCTTTTGGTCAGAATAAAGTCTAGACCAAGTCTAACTTGTGATTCTTTCTGGTCTGGACCAAGTCTCCCTCTGGCAGGCTTCCTTCTGGTTTGGGCCAGGAAAGATATCCTCTAATGATGTCCTCTGATATCTTCTGGAGGTGTATCCTTTGGTGCCTTCTGGTTGCATCCTCTGGTATCTTCTGGAGATGTATCCTCTGGTAACACATCTTCTGCCTCTGGTGACTTCATCTTTTGGTGGCATCTTCTGCTTCTGGTGACGTCATCTTCTGGTGACATTTTATATAATAATTATAAGTACAAAATAAGATTACATGGAGTGCTTTTGTAAACATCAAAATCCTAAGTACTTAGTGAAAGTGAAAACACGAGAAGGGGGGTTGAATTGTGTTTGACTAACTTGAATACTTTTTCTGTTTTTGTAGTTTTAAAACAAAACTTGATGTATGAATAAAACAGGTTAGCAACGGATATAAAGTAAAAATAAAAACACAGAATTTTATACTCGTTCACCGTTAACGAGGCTACGTCCAGTCCCTTCACCATGAAGGATTTCACTAATTCAAACCTTGAATTACAACAGTTCCACTAACCCTCCAAGTCAGTCTTCTCAAACAGTCTAACAATCCTAAACTCTTGAGGAATACAGCACCTTGACTTTCTAAGTCAAGTCTTCTCCTACTAATCTGACAACCCCAGATTGTAGAAGGAATTACAACGCCTTGAATCTAATTGCCAAGTAATCTGCTACCCCTTCTGACTCCCTCATATTGTAGACTCTACTTCAACAACTTAGATCTAACACAAGGGAAAGAAAATAACACGAGTGCTTGCTTCTGGAAAGCTGGAACTCACAATTAACCTCATTGAAAACTTGAGTGTTTGCTTTTGGAAGTGTATGACTCTTTTGTGATTTTCGATGCTAAGTATTCAGCCTTGAGCCTCCTTTTATAGATACAGATTAGAGCATATTCCAAGCCTAATTTTGAGCTGTATCTTCCTGGATTCTCTTGCAAAAATATCTTGACAAATCGGGCTTCACTTAAATAAAAAACATATATTTTTAAGCTTCAGATTTGCTTTCAAAAATTACTGGCCAATCATGTCTTTAGTTTCTTCCCGCCAACAGCTTCTGAACTCCCATACGACTTCACTTTATTTTTGTAACAAATCCTTTTAATACTTTGATCAAAAGAAATTAAATCTCCACCGTTAATCCTCATGATTAAATTTGGACCGTTTGATTTTCTGCGCTAGTCCACATCTAGACCATACAAAGTGATCTGTTGTGATCCTCTAATTTCGGCCAACCCTGGACCACACTTTCTGATCTTCTGATCTTCTAATCTCGGCCAACCTGGTCTAGCAAATTGATCTGCTGTGATCCTCTGATCTCGGCCAATGCTGGACCACACATTCTGACCTTCTGATTTCGGCCAACACTGGGCCATGGTCTGATCTTCTGATCTCGGACAACACTAGGCCATATACTTAAATCCGGACCATTGATCTTGATATCTTCCCTCTGATCTGGACCAATTCTGAACTGGGTCTAGATTGAACTGAAATTAAGTCTGGACAAATAATATTTCAGTCTGGACATTTTACCTTCTGTTTTGGATCAGTTCTGGATCAAATCTAGAGATCATCTTTTCTGGTCTGGACTTACTTTTATACCCTGAACCATGCTATCTTCAGTTCTGGGTCAGATCTGGATTGATTCTCTTGTTCTGAACCCATTAACTTATCCTCTGATTAAGTTTGGATCAAGTCTGGGTTGTTTATCATTTCACTGCCAGGCCATCTCCTGGTCAGAATAACTTCTCGACTAAGTCTAAATTATGATTCCTTCTGGTCTAGATTAAGTCTCCCTCCAGTAGGCTTCCTTTTGGTCTGGTCCAGGTCTCCTTCTGACTTTTCTTCCATCTGATCTGGGCCAACAAAGATATCCTCTGGTAATTCCAAGATGCATCCTCTAGTACCTTCTGGATGCATTATCTGGTGTCTTCATCTTTTGCCTCTGCAAACTTCATCTTCCGGTGGTATTTAATGTAATAATTCAAGGTACAAAATAAGATTACATGGAGTGCTTTTGTAAACATAAAAATCCTAAGTACTTAGAACCAACTTGGTTCCAACAATCTCCCCCTTTTTGATGATGACAAAACCTTAACTTATTTTGCTAGCTTATAACTCGAAGACTTGAATTACTCCCCCTCAGACCAATCTCTCCCCCTAAGTCTGATACTGACTTTTTCTTCTCCTTCTCTTTTCACTCTTTGTTGTCTTCTCTTCTCCTCTCCTTTTCAACTCCTTCTTTATTCGCTTTTTCTTTTCTCTCTTCACATTTCCTTTCCTTTTCAACTCCTTCTCTTTTCACTCTTTCTTTTTCTCTCTCCCTGTTTCCTCTCCTTTTCAAATTCTTTTCTTTTTCACTCTTTCTTTTTCTCTCTCCCTGTTTCCTCTCCTTTTCAAATTCTTTTCTTTTTCACTCTTTCTTTTTCTCTCTCCCTATTTCCTCTCCTTTTCAACTTCTTCTCTTTTTCACTTTTTCACTTTTTCTTTTTCTCTCTTTATTTTTCTCTCTCCCTGTTTCTTCTCCTTTTCAACTCCTTCTCTATTCATCTCTTTCTTTTTCGCTCCTCCTTTCTTTTTATCTCTCATTTTCTACTTATTTCTCTTTTCTCTCTCTCTCTCTCTCTCTTTTTTTCATCAGCAAAAAAGAGGTCCTACTATTTTTGTAATTTTTTGTTTTTCTCTTTACAAATTACAGAAAGTAAAAACAGAAAATTAAAAAGCATAAAATAAAATTACAAGAAAATTAAAAAAAAAACTCCTAAGATGACTACTTGAGCTACTCAGATATGGAGGTAATGTTGAGATGCTTCTTGATGAACTCGAACCTATCTTCAGGTAATGCTTTGATGAAGGTATCAGCCCATTGATGATTAGTGTCCACAAACTGGATGCTTAAAGTCCCTTTTTGAACATGATCCCTAATGAAATGGTGTTTTATTTCAATGTGTTTGGCTCTAGAGTGTAAGATAGGGTTCATGGTTAGGTTTATGGCTGAAGTGTTATCACAAAACAAAGGGATATTGGTTTCAAAGATGTTGTAATCTTCAAGTTGATGTTTCATCCAGAGTAACTGTGAACTGCATCCTGCTGCTGATATATACTCAGCTTCAGTTGTTGACATGGCAATGGTGCTTTGTCTTTTGCTTGACCAAGAAACCAAATTATCACCTAAGAAAGTGCTGTTGCCACTTGTACTTTTTCTTTCCAGCTTGTCTCCACCATAGTCGGAATCACAAAAAGCTATTAGTTTATAGGTGGGGGTTTTCTTGTATAACAGGGTAAGGTTGGTGGTTTCTTTAAGGTATCTCAAAATTTGTTTGATAGCCGTTAAATGGGATTCCCTAGGGTCAGCTTGAAAACGGGTACATACACAAACACTAAACAAGATGTCATGTCTAGAAGCAGTTAAATAAAGAAGGGATCCAATCATACCTCTGTATGCTTTCTGGTCTACCTTTTGGCTGGTTTCATCTTTCTCAAGTGAGCAGGATGGGTGCATGGGGTGGCCATAGGCTTACAGTCACTCATCTTGAACTTTTTAAGAAGTTCTTTAGTGTATTTAGATTGGTGAATGAGTATACATGATTTACCTTGGTGAATCTGAATTCCCAGGAAGAACTTGAGTTCCCCATCATGCTCATTTGGAACTCTTTCTGCATTAGGTCAGAAAACTCTTTGCACAAAGTGCCATTAGTGTATCCAAATATGATATGATCAACATAAACTTGAATAATCAAAATATCATTTTTAATGGATTTCCTAAATAGAGTATTATCAATCGGGCCTCTATCAAATTCATTCTTAAGCAGAAAGTTGCTAAGTCGGTCATACCATACCCTTGATGCTTGTTTTAAACCATATAGAGATTTTTTAAGTTTAAAAACATGGTTTGGAAAATCGGGGTTTTCAAATCCAGGGGGCTGTTTGACATAGACTTCCTCACTTATATAGCCATTTAAGAATGCACTTTTAACATCCATTTGATATAGCATTATATCATGATTAGCAGCAAATGATAAAAGAATTCTAATTGCTTCTAACCTGACCACTGGAGCAATAGTCTCAGTGTAATCTATACCTTCCTGCTGATTGTATCCTTGAGCTACAAGTCTGGCTTTGTTCCTTACCACTTCACCTTTTTCGTTGAGTTTGTTCCTGAACACCCACTTGGTTCCAATAATTTTTTTGTTTGGTCTGGATACCAGATCCCAAACATCATTCCTTTGGAATTCATTCAGCTCTTCTTGCATTGCAAGTATCCATCCTTCCTCTGCCAAAGCCTCATCAACATTGCTTGGTTCAATTGTTGAGAGTAAACCAAACAGACTGGTTTCTCTACTTAATGATCTGGTCTTTAAAGGTTCTGCTGCACTGCCAATAATGAGAGATTCAGGATGTGAAGACTTGTACTTCCATCCATTCTTTCCCTCTGACTTGTCTTCAGAGTCAGCATGTTGTTCTTCATCTTGATCTTTCTCAGATTCTGCTGCTAGTCTAGCTTCTGGTTCCTGTGCCTCTGGTTCACCTGCAATTTCCTCATCTTGCTTTGACTTTTCAGAGTCAAGCTGTTTATCATCAAACTTAATGTGGATTGATTCTTGCACAGTGTTAGTTTCTTTGTTAAACACTCTATAAGCTTTTGATCTCTCAGAGTAGCCAATAAAGATACACTTTTGAGATCTAGAGTCAAACTTAGCTAGGTTATCTTTAGTGTTCAACATAAAACAGATGCAGCCAAATTGCTTAAAGTAGGAAATATTGGGTTTCTTACCTTTCCATAGTTCATAGGGAGTTTTATTTAAGATGGATCTGATGTAGACTCTATTTTGAATGTAGCAGGCTGTGTTGACAGCTTCTGCCCAAAGGTAGGTGACTACCTTCATATCATTCAGCATGGTTCTGGCCATCTCCTTCAATGATCTATTTTTCCTTTCTACCACTCCATTCTGTTGAGGTGTTCTGGGGGATGAGAAGTTGTGAGAGATCCCATTCTCATCACAGATTTCTTCAAAATACTTGTTCTCAAATTCACCTCCATGATCACTTCTGATGGTTATGATCTTAATACCATGTTCATTCATAACTTGCTTACAAAAAGAAATAAACACTTTGTGAGATTCATCTTTGTTCTTTAAAATTTTTACCCAAGTCCACCTTGAGTAATCATCAACAATCACAAAACCATGTTTCTTACCACTGAGGGAAGCTGTTTGAACAGGACCAAACAAATCTAAGTGAAGCAGTTCAAGTGGTTGAGAGGTAGAAACACATTTTTTAGTTTTAAAAGAGCTTTTAGTTTGTTTACCTCTTTGACATGCTTCACACAGAATCTCAGTTTTGGAACTTACCTTGGGAAGCCCTCTTACCAACTGGAGTTTGCTCAATTCGGATATAAGCCTAGGGTTTGCATGCCCTAACCTTTTGTGCCAAATCAGATTCTGCTCACTCACAGACAATAAGCATTTAACCTGTTGCTTAGCAAGACAGAACAGATCAATTTTATAAACATTATCCTTCCTAGTGCCAGTAAATAAAACCGACCCATCAAGTTGACTAACAGTTTTGCAAGTTTTTTGATTAAAGATAACATCATAATTGCAATCACTTAATTCACTTACGCTCAGAAGATTGTATTTTAGCCCTTTAACTAACAGAACATTTTTAATAGAAAGGGAAGAAGAAGTGTTACCAACAGTTCCTGTACAAATAATCTGACCTTTCTAGTTTCCTCCAAAGGAAACTTTGCCTCCATTCTTCATAGTCAGATTCAGAAACATGGATTTGTCTCCTTTCATGTGTTTGGAGCATCCACTATCAAGATACCAAGCTTTGTGTTGATGATCAGACCTTGCTTCAGAGTCAGAGTCAGCTTCTGTTCGAGCCATCAGAGCCAGTTCTGCGTTTGGCCTGTTTGAGCAGTTTCCTTGATTCTGCTTTGGTCGATAAACCATGTTCCTCTGATGATTCTGGAACATGTTTTCGTTCTGGTAATTTTGGTGAATCCTGTGATTCTGGTAAGCTTGATGAATCTGGTGATTCTAGTGATTTGGGTGAATCTAGTGGTTCTGATGAATCTGGTGGTTCTGATGAATTTGGTGATTCTGGTAATTCCCGTTCTGGTTCTGGTTCCAATACTGATTCTGATTCTGGTTCCAGTATTGGTTCTGGTTCAAGTGTTGGTTCTGGTTCCAGTTTATGTGCTTCTGATACTAGTTCCAGTTCTGGTTCTGGTTCCAGTTCCTGTTCTGGTTCCAGTTTTGATTCTAGTTCCAGTTCTGGTTCTGATTCTGATTCCGGTTTTGGTTGAGTTGACCAAACCTTTTTCCATCAGACTCAGATTGCCTTTGTCTTGTTGTAGCAGGAACATAAACCTTCTTTTGCTTGTGCATTGCCAACATCCATTGTCCAGGCACCATTGTTGGTGTCTCCTTCTGGTTGCTCAGAATATCTGCAACATAGACAATTTGATCTTTTGGTACCCAGAACTGATTGGGTCCAGGTTTGTTAATTTTAACAGTTCTCTGATCTTGTTCAGATTTTACCATTGGACAAGATAGTTCAGAGTGACCTTTCTTAGCACAAACAATGCATAAAACATCAGAATGAACAACTTTACTTTCAGCAATCGTTTCTGTAAAACCAACACCTCTCTTTCCAGTGTTACTGTTTCCATAAATCATAGATGCATATTTACTTCTTTCCATTCCATTGGAAATAAAGTTTTGAAAAAATTGCTCATGCATATCAGATTCACAAACAGTTTTGGAAGTGGAACACATATTACTTTTGAGAGTTTGGTTTTCAGATTCGAGTCTTGCAACTTCAGTTTTAAAATCCTTGTTTTCAGTTGCATACTCAGAATTCCGATTCTTTAAGACTTGGACTTCTTTGGTTAGATTTTTCTTATCTTCCCTAAGAGTTTTAAGTTTTAAAGACATCTTATTGTTTGCATTTAAAAAGTCTTTTAAAGCCTCAATTAATTCAGATCTAGTGAGATCAGAAAATACCTCACTATTTTCATCTTCTGATTCTATTCCACAACTTGAGCTGTATCCAAAGCTTGAGTTGGTATGAGCAATCAGAGCCAGAATTTCTCCCTCTGATGTGCTTCCAGACTTGCTTGAATGATTGCTTCGATCATTCTTCCTTGTGCCTGCTTTCCTTCCTGAAATCGTGCCTTTATGAAGTCCAGAGGCAGACCTGATCTGTGCCATCTTTGTTGTTTCTGCCTCTTCTTCATCAAACGATTCTTCTTCTGATTTTGATACATCCTAGGCTGCCATCGGACCCTTCTTTCTGAATCTGGAACACTTCTAGTGCTGCTTGCCTTTTTCCAGATTTGGACATTCTGACTTGATATGTCCAAGTTCATTGCATCCATAACAAACAATACTCTTCTTGTCAGATTCTTGCATTCCTTTGTTGTTATGTTTCTTCTTGAAGCTTCTCCTCTTCCTGTTTTCCCATATCTTAACCATCTGTTTGGTTAAGTAAGCCATATCATCACAGTCATTGTCGCTATCCTCTTATTCGGATGTTGCCCTTGCAGCTTTCTTCTGTTTCGACTTCCGGGCCAGATTCTTCTTCTTCTTTGGTTCATCTGCTTCTAGTTCTATTTCATGAGACCTGAGTGAGCTGATCAGATCTTCAAGTTTTAAGTTGTTCAGATCTTTGGCTTGCTGAACTGCAGTAACCATTGGTCTCCACTTGGTTGGTAAGCTTCTTAGAATCTTCTTGACATGATCTGCTGTTGTGTAGCTTTTCTTCAAGACCTTCAGTCAAGATATCAGAGTCTGGAATCTGTAGAACATTCCATCAATGTTTTCATCATCTTCCATCTTAAACATCTCATACTATTTGACCAGTATGTTAGCCCTTGCTTCTTGAACCTGCTGGCTTCCTTCATAAGTCAGAACCAGACTGTCGAATATGTTCTTTGCCCTTTCTTTATATGTGCATCTGTCAAATTCCTTGAATGTGATGGCACTAATCATGATGTTTCTTGACTTGTGATGAAGTTTGTATAATCTGCTCTGGTCTAGTTTCATATCATCCATGTCCAGTTCTTTAGTTGGATCTCCTGGAATAGTAGGTGCAGTGTATCCTTTGACTACCATCTTCCATAATTCAGGATCTTGAGATATGAAAAAACTTCTCATTCTGTCTTCCAATACTCAAACCTTTCTCCATCAAACAGTGGTGGTTTGTTGATGTTGCGTCCCAAATCATCTCTGGATTCTGCCATGTTGAACCCCTTGGACCTTTCCTCAAACATTGTTAAGTGCTTAGCCTTGAGACCGAGCTCTGATGCCAATTGAAGGTGCAAACACGAGAAGGGGGGTCGAATTGTGTTTGACTAACTTGAATACTTTTTCTGTTTTTGCAGTTTTAAAACAAAACTTGATGTATGAATAAAACGGAGTTAGCAGCAGATATAAAGTAAAAATAAAAACACAGAATTTTATACTGGTTCACCGTTAACGAGGCTACGTCCAGTCCCTTCACCTTGAAGGATTTCACTAATTCAAACCTTGAATACAACAGTTCCACTGACCCTCCAAGTCAGTCTTCTCAAACAGTCTAACCATCCTAGACTCTTGAGGAATACAGCACCTTGACTTCCTAAGTCAAGTCTTCTCCTCCCAATCTGACAACCCCAGATTGTAGAAGGAATTACAATGCCTTGAATCTAATTGCCATGTAATCTTCTACCCCTTCTGACTCCTTCAGATTGTAGACTCTAATTCAACAACTTAGATCTAACACAAGGGAAAGAAAATAACACGAGTGCATGCTTCTGGAAAGCTGGAACTCACAATTAACCTCACTGAAAACTTGAGTGTTTGCTTTTGGAAGTGTATGAATCTTTTGGGATTTTAGATGCTAAGTATTCTGCCTTGAGCCTCCTTTTATAGATGCAGATTAGGGCCTCTTCCAAGCTTAATTTCGAGCTGTATCTTGCTGGATTCTCTTGCAAAAATATCTTGACCAATCGGGCTTCACTTAAATAAAAAAAATATCTTTTTAAGCTTCAGATTTGCTTTCAAAAATAATTGGCCAATCATGTCTTTAGTTTCTTCCCGCCAACAACTTCTGAACTCCCATACGACTTCACTATATTTTTGTAACAAATCCTTTTAATACTTTGATAAAAATAAATTAAATCTCCAGCGTTAATCTTCATGATTAAATCTGGACCGTTTGATCTTCTGCGCTAGTCCACATCTTGACCATACTAAGTGATCTGTTGTGATCCTCTAATTCGGCCAACCCTTGACCACACTTTCTGATCTTCTGATCTCGGCCATCCTGGTCTAGCAAACTCATCAGTTGTGATCCTCTAATCTCGGCCAATGCTGTACCACACATTCTGACCTTCTGATTTCGGCCAACACTGGGCCATGGTCTGATCTTCTGATCTCGGCCAACATTGCGCCATATACTTAAATCTTGACCATTGATCTGAACCTTTTCTCTCTGATCTGGACAATTTCTGAACTGGGTCTGGATTGAACTGAAATTAAATCTGGACAAATAATATTTCAGTCTGGACATTTTACCTTCTGTTTTTGATCAGTTCTGGATCAAATCTGAAGATCATTTCTTCTGGTCTGGACTTAGTTTTATACCCTGAACAATGCTATCTTCAGGTCTGGGTCAGATCTGGATTGATTCTCTTGTGTTGGACCCATTAACTTATCCTCTAATTAAGTCTAGATCAAGTCTGGGTTGTTTATCATTTCACTGCCAGGCCATCTTCTAGTCATAATAACTTCTCGACTAAGTCTGAATTATGATTCCTTCTGATCTGGATCAAGTCTCCCTCTGGCAGGCTTCCTTCTGGTCTGGTCCCGATCGCCTTCTGAATTTGCTTCCTTCTGATCTGGGCCAGCAAAGATATCCTCTGGTAATTCTAGGATGCATCCTCTGGTACCTTCTGGATGCATTATCTGGTGTCTTCATCTTCTGCCACTGCAAACTTCATCTTCTGGTGGTATTTAATGTAATAATTCAAGGTACAAAATAAGATTACATGGAGTGCTTTTGTAAACATCAAAATCCTAAGTACTTAGAACCAACTTGGTTCCAACAACTCTTTCTTTTCTTCTCTTCTCATCTCCTTTTCAACTCCTTCTCTATTAATCTCTTTCTGATTTATTTTTCTCTCTCCCTGTTTCTTCTCCTTTTCAACTCCTTCTCTTTTCACTCTTTCTTTTTCTCTCTTTATTTTTCTCTCTCTCTGATGCTTCTCCTTTTCAACTCCTTCTCTTTTCATCTCTTTCTTTTTTGCTTCTCCTTTCTTTTTATCTCTTCTTTTCTACTTATTTCTCTTTTTTCTCTCTCTCCCCCTTTTTGTCATCAGCCAAAAAGAGGTCCTACTGTTTTTGTATTTTTGTTTTTTCTTTACAAAGTACAGAAATTAAAAACAAAAAATAAAAGACATAAAATTAAAATTACATGAAAATTAAAAACTCCTAAGAAGACTACTTGAGCTAGTTAGATATGGAGACAATGTTGAGATGCTTCTTGATGAACTCGAACCTGTCTTCAGGTAATGCTTTGGTGAAGATGTCAGCCCATTGATGATTAGTGTCCACAAATTGGATGCTTAAAGTCCCTTTTTGAACATGGTCCCTAATGAAATAGTGTTTTATTTCAATGTGTTTGGCTCTAGAGTGTAAAATTAGGTTCTTGGTTAAGTTTATGGCTGAAGTGTTATCACAAAACAAAGGGATATTGGTTTTAAAGATGTTGTAATCTTTAAGTTAATGTTTCATCCAGATTAACTGTGAGCTGCATCCTGCTGCTGATATATACTCAGCTTCGGCTGTTGACATAGCAATGGTGCTTTGTCTTTTGCTTGACCAAGAGATCAAATTATCACCTAAGAAAGTGCAGTTGCCTTTTGTACTTTTCCTTTCTAGCTTGTCTCCAGCATAGTTGGAATCACAATAACCTCTGAGTTTCTAGGTGGGGGTTTTCTTGTATAACAGGATAAGGTTGGTGGTTCCTTTAAGGTATCTCACAATTCGTTTGACAGCAGTTAAATGGGATTCCCTAGGGTCAGCTTGAAAACGGGCACATACACAAACACTAAACAAGATGTCAGGTCTAGAAGCAGTTAAATAAAGAAGGGATCCAATCATACCTCTGTATGTTTTCTGGTTTACCTTTTGGCTGGTTTCATCTTTCTCACTCATTTTGAACTTTTTAAGAAGTTCTTTAGTATATTTAGATTGGTGAATGAGTATACCTGATTTACCTGGTGAATCTGAATTCCCAGGAAGAACTTAAGTTCTCCCATCATGCTTATTTGGAACTCTTTCTGCATTAGGTCAGAAAACTCTTTGCACAAAGTGCCATTAGTCGATCCAAATATGATATCATCAACATAAACTTGAATAATTAAAATATCATTTTTAATGGATTTCCTAAATAGAGTATTATCAATCTGGCTTCTATTAAATTCATTCTTCAGTAGAAAGTTACTAAGTCTGTCATACCATGCCTTGGTGCTTGTTTTAAACCATATAAAGATTTTTTGAGTTTAAAAACATGGTCTGGAAAATCAGAGTTTTCAAATCCAGGGGGCTGTTTGACATAGACTTCCTCACTTATGTAGCCATTTAAGAATGCACTTTTAACATCCATTTGATACAGCATTATATCATGATTGACAGCAAATGATAAAAGAATTCTAATTGCTTCTAACCTGGCTACTGGAGAAAATGTATCAGTGTAATCGATATCTTCTTGTTGACTGTATCCTTGAGCTACTAGTTTGGATTTGTTCCTTACCACTTCACCTTTTTCATTGAGTTTATTCTTGAACACCCACTTGGTTCCAATAATGTTTTTGTTTGGTCTGGATACCAGATCCCAAACATCATTCCTTTGAAACTCATTCAGCTTTTCTTGCATTGCAAGTATCCAACCTTCCTCTGCCAAAGCTTCATCAACATTGGTTGGTCTGCATTAACTTCTGGTTCTGGAAGATCTGTAACAGCTTCTAATTCTGATAAATCAACTTCTAGTTCTTGTAAATCTGTAACAGCGTCTGATTTTGGTAAATATCCATATTTCTCTTCTGACTTATCTTGGTTGTTTCTGACTTGATCAGATTTATCTTTTGAAGATTTGTCATGTGTTGCTGACTTGCTTGTATCCTCTACCTTTCCATGTACTTCTGTTTCTTCTGCTTCTGCTCCCTTTGGTTCTGGTGAACCTATACTATCTTTATCTTGCTTTGATTTGTCAAGATCAAACAGTTTGTCAAAATACAAATCAAATAATTTAAAATGAACTCAATACAACCAAACTATTAATTCTGCTTCTTGTGGTTTCTGCTTGTTTTTGAAACCACTAGAATGTTGTTTCTGCTGAAGTGTTCAATTCGTGTGAATCACCTGGTTCCTCTAACAGTTTGAAAACCTGCAGAATATTTATCTAGCTTTGATTTTTAAGATCAAGCTTCTTGTTATCACATTAAACATAAATATCAAACAATAACAGTATTTACAACAAGATGTAACCTCTATGTCAACAGTTTCAGTTTTACTCTGAAAATCCTCTTGTTTCTGATTTTCAGATTCTAAATCTGTACGTTTTGTGATTAGATGGTTTGGATGGAGGGCTTTGAATTCCCTCCCTAGTCTGTGGTCTTGATGAATTTCACTGGAGTGTTTGAAGAACTCTCCTGATTCGGATTTTTGTCTTTCTACTTTGGCTGATACACCATGTTCCTCTGGTGATTCTGGAACTTATGGTGATTCTGGTAATATTGAAGCTGATGTGTGTGATTTTGCTGTTTGTGGCTGAACCTCTGATTCTGATACTTATATTGGTTCTAGTTCGGGTTCTTGTTCGGGTTCTGGTACTAATTATGATTATGGTTCCAGTGTTGGTTCTGGTTCCAGTTCCTATGCCTCTGATACTGGTTCCAGTTCTGGTTCTGGTTCCAGTTCATGTACCTCTGATACTGCTTCCATTTCTAATTCTGGTTCCAATTCCTGTTCTGATTCGTGTGATATGTGTGATTTCTTTGATATTTCCTGTTCCTCCTATGGTTCTGGTTCTGATTCTGATAGGTATTGTGTTGACCAGTTCTTCTTCTAGCAGAGTCAATTGGCTTCTGTTTGGTAGAGGTTGGAACATAAACTTCTTCTGCTTGTGCATTACCAACATCCATTGTCCAGGCACCATTGTTGGTGTCTCCTTCTGGTTGCTCAGAATATCTGCAACATAGACAATTTGATCTTTTGGTACCCAGAACTAATTAGTTCCAGGTTTGTTAGTTTTAACAGTTCTCTGATCTTGTTCAGATTTTACCATTGGACAAGATAATTAAGAGTGACCTTCCTTATCACAAACAATGCATAAAACATTAGAATGAATAGTTTCAGCAATATTTTATGTAAAACCAAGACCTCTCTTTCCACTATTACTGTTTCCATAAATCATAGATGCATATTTACTTCTTTCCATTCCATTAGAAATAAAGTTTTGAAAAAATTGTTCATGCATATCAGATTCACAAACAGTTTTGGAAGTGGAACAAATATTACTTTTGAGAGTTTGGTTTTCAGATTTGAGTCTTGCAACTTCAGTTTTAAAATCCTTGTTTTCAGTTGCATACTCAGAATTTCGATTCTTTAAAACTTGGACTTCTTTGGTTAGTTTTGTTATCTTCCCAAAGAGTTTTCAGTTTTAAAGACATCTTTTTGTTTGCATTTAAAAAGTGTTTAACAACATCAATTAATTCAGATTTAGTGAGATCCGAAAATATCTCATTGTCTTCATATTCTGAATCCGTTCCAGAGCCTGAGCTGTATCTAGAACTTGAGTTGGTATGAGCCATCAGAGCCAGAATTTCTTCCTATGATGTGCTTCCAGACTTTCTTGAATGACTGCTTTGATCATTCTTCCTTCTGCCTGCTTTCGTTCGAAGTCCAGAGGCAGACCTGATGTGTGCCATCATTGCTGTTTCTGCCTCTTTTTCATCAGACGATTCTTCTTCTGATTCTGATATATCACAGGCTGCCATCAGATCCTTCTTTCTGAATCTGGAACTCTTCTTGTGTTGTTTGCCTTTTTCTAGATTTGGACATTCTGACTTGATATGTCCAGGTTCATTGCATCCATAACAAACGATACTCTTCTTGTCAGATTATTCCTTTCCTTTGTTGTTATGTTTCTTCTTGAAGCTTCTCCTCTTCCTGTTTTCCTAGATCTTAACCATCTGTTTGGTTAAGTAAGCCATATCATCGCAGTCACTATCGCTGCCCTTGCAGCTTTCTTCTGTTTCGACTTCAGGGCCAGATTCTTCTTCTTCTTTGGTTCATCTGCTTCTAGTTCTATTTCATGAGCCTGAGTGAGCTGATCAGATCTTCAAGTTTTAAGTTATTCAGATCTTTGGCTTGCTGAACTGCAGTAACCATTGGTCTCCACTTGGTTGGTAAGCTTCTTAGAATCTTCTTGACATGATAGCCCTTGCTTCTTAGTCTCCACCAGTATGTTAGCCCTTGCTTCTTGAACCTGCTGGCTTCTTTCATAAGTCAGAACTAGACTGTCGAATATGCTTTTTGTTGTTTCTTTATCTGTGCATCTGTCAAATTCCTTGAATGTGATGGCACTGATCATGATGTTTCAGGACTTGTGATGAAGTTTGTATAATCTGCTCTAGTCTGGTTTCATATCATCCAAGTCCAATTCTTTAGTTGGATCTCCTGGAACAGTAGGTGCAGTGTATCCTTTGACTACCATCTTCCATAATTCAGGATCTTAAGATATGAAGAAACTTCTCATTCTTTCCTTCCAATATTCAAACCTATCTCCATTAAACAATGGTGGTCTGTTGATGTTGCCTCAAAATTCTTCTGACATGTTGTTGACCCCTTGGACCTTTCCTCAAACACTAGTTAAGTGCTCAACCTTGAGACCGAGCTCTGATGCCAATTGAAGGTGCAAACACGAGAAAGGGGGGTTGAATTGTGTTTGACTAACTTGAATACTTTTTCTGTTTTTGCATTTTTAAACCAAAACTTGATGTATGAATAAAACAGAGTTAGCAGCGGATATAAAGTAAAAATAAAAACACATAATTTTATACTGGTTCACCGTTAAGGAGGCTACGTTCAGTCCCTTCACCTTGAAGGATTTCACTAATTCAAAACCTTGAATTACAACAATACCACTGACCCTCCAAGTCCATCTTCTCAAACAGTCTAACAATCCTAGACTTTTGAGGAATGCAGCACCTTGACTTCTCAAGTCAAGTCTTCTCCTGCCAATCTGACACACACAATTGTTAACCCAGTTAAGAGTTAAACTCATATGTCTGGGGGACTAGATCCAACTTCGAAATATCACTAATATGAGATGAAATGATTACAATGCACTCCAATGCTTGAGGTTTTTGCCAAAACAGAACTCGTTTTTGCACTCTTGCTATATCTCTGTTTTTCTGATTGCTTTCCTTTTATATTAGTTGGTTACAATTCACAAGTAATTAAGAAAAGTAGTTACAGCTAATTAACTGAAATAACAACCCAAAATATGTTGGTTTAACTATGATAAGTTGATCTCCAAAGTCTTCTTAATTGAGTACCACTTTAACAGTTCAAAGCCAAATAATCCATTTTATATTATCATTCTTAATAATAATTCTAAAAAATATCACGTGAATGCCTAAGTCAATGCTATTAATATATATAATGAGAGGAGTTTTATGATGAGAGAACGAAAATGTTAAATCTTGATCATACAACCATACATTGATAAATATGACGAAAAGTTATTTAAATGATACATGACATCACTTAAAAAAGAGTCACATGACTTTTGCTTATAATCATGATCATCCAGATATAATTACGTGGTAAATATTTAATCCTCTCAACCTCTCATTATAAAACTCTTCCAATTTGATATTATATATATATATATATATAAACAATTAAGTAAAAATAAAATTTATCTTATACACTTCTTTTGGACTAGATTTTACAATATAAATATATATACATCTGGTGTTAACTATCAAACCACACTAACTACACCAATAGATTCAGTATTCACATACCCACATTTCATTCAAGCTTTTGTTACAACAAAAATGGAGCCAATTTGCAGTCTCATATCCATCCAATCATATGCTCATGAAAATGAATTTTGTTATAGCAATCACTACATGGCATGAGATGTCGTTAGATTTAAACTTTCTAAGATTTTTTCTACCAACATTGTTCATGTATATAAAATTTTGAGAAAATAAGATATGGACAATGAGTATAAACTCATTTTACATGACAGTTATTGGATGACACTGGTAAAATAATTTTACACAGTGCATCTCCATTATACTCTAAAATTAATGTGTAATATGTTTTATCTAAGTTATAAAATTGGTCAAAAACCTGGAATTGTTGTCTTCAAAATTATGATTTATATGTAGTTATCAACGTTTCATTATTTAAATTATACTTTATACTTCTTTTTTTTTTTTTATGCAATTTTAATACTTTTGCATTGGATAATTAAACCCATGATGCATGGATCTCTTACTTTTTTTTTTACGGTTTAATAGTGGTGCGATTTTTATAAATTACTAAAAATAATACAATGAATATTAATTGATTTGAATAAATATTATATCTTCTCTTCGTCTCTTATTATAGTAGTTTTTTTTTTAAATCACTGAATATTAAAAAAATTTATTGGAGCAATAAATTTGTTCAAAATATGTGTTATTTTTACAAATTTATCCGTACAATGATTATAATAAGAGAAAAACATTTATGTTTTTCAATGGTAAATTAAAAATAAATATTTTCGTAAAGAAATCACTAATTCATTTTGAATTTTGTGAATGATCTTATATTAAGGGAAAAAAATAAATAAAAATGATCCTATAATTAGGGATTGAGTGAGTATATATATCTATAAGTATATGATCAATTGACATCACAATTGTGTAACAGTTTTACAAAATTCAGCGATTGGATTAATTGAAAACTATAATCACATAGTTGATGTATATAAAATATGACATTAATTTTAAATTATTTGATATATCAATGAGATGTATTAAATTTAAATTTAACTCGTTTGATAAAAGTTCATAAAACGTTAAATTTGATGTATCTCGTTAATATATCAAATTATTTGAAATTAATGTTAAATTTTATAAATGTGAGAAATGTTATAATAACTTTCCATCAAACATAGATCTTGTAATACACATATGAGATAAAAAATTATTAAAACATGATGTCAATTGATCCACCATCTCTCGCTTGTTTGGTTCTCATACGAAAAAAAATGATTTTATGGATAGATAAAATTTTACTATTTTGAATTTATTCCTTATAAAAAATTTCGTTAAATTATAGTCCTCTAAAATTTTTCACTTTCATTTTTTATCTTTGATTTTAAATCAACCATTATTTATTCTTTGAATTTTTGAATTATTTTTGCAGCGAAGTTTATGAAATTATAAGAAATTTTTCCACGAAAATTTAAAACTTTTTTATAAACGATAAATTAAATATGATTTGTATGCGTTAAAAATTTAAAAATTCATATTTAATTTATCATCTGTTAAAAAAATTTAAATTGTTGTAAAAAAATTGTTAAAAAATCCTAAATTTTATTGGAAAAAATCATTCAAAAATTCAAAGAATACACAAGAATTGATCAAGAACCAAAAATGAAAATGAAAATTTTTAGGAAATTAAAAATTGACCAAATTTTTAATAAGTACTTAAAACAAAATAGTGAAATTTTATAGAAATTAAACATTTATTTAACCATCTGATTTTATAAAATTAACTTTTAATTAAAGTGATTTAAATATAAAATAATTTATATTTGAATATAAATCATATTTAAATTCAGAGTGTGCAAATCTTAACTTTAAATTATAATTAATTTTATAGTTGTAGAATTGATTTTAAGAAACCAATCATGCATTCAGTAATTTAATTTATACTCTTTTGTTTTATTAATATTTGCTATTTAAAAAATTTAAAATATTATCTGTACCACTCTGGCCCCAAATAAATTACTCTTGTTCTGGGCTCAACGTGAATACTCACTCGTGGGAGAGTTGAAGAATAATAGTCACTAATAATAAAAGATGGTGGGCCTGGGGTTAATTATGATGATGATAATGAAGTTCTTCCGTGTTGGTGTTGCCCCTTTGATCTTCTTATTGTTCTTGTTTGGTTCCATAGATTCTTTTTCTGTAGTGCAAGTGCAAGGACGACTACTCTCCATCTCAACAAAACCTGACCCAAACGATGCTGCTGCTACTGCTCGTTGGTTGCTCTCTTTTAATTTCTGGGGCGTCTTAAAGTAACTCCTCTCTCTCTCTCTCTCTCTCTCTCTCTCTCTACTGCTATTCTTTTCGCGATTTCATTTCTGGTTCATTCATGTTTTCTTTTTCTTACCCTCCTGGTTCAGTAAAGTCTGATCAATAATTGTGATTCCAATCCGAACAATACTTAATCATGTTATTTGTAGACGGTGTAGGCCATTAGTTGCATACTTTGTTGTTTTTAGGATTATTTTAAATTTCATTCGTTTGATTCAATTTTTTTTGGGGGACGGGGAAGGGAAGGAATAAAAGCCTTATGAGTAAATATGCCATACAAAAGCGGAGATTTCGAGGGGTAACATATTTGTTTGGCAAAAATACATTAGGAGTTTTTTAACGTTATTTAAAGTTTCAAACATATTATTATTATTATTATATTTTTTTGGTTCCATGTTAGTCTTTTATCTTTAACAAAATTTACATGGTTGAATGTACTTTCTTTCTTACTCCATTTTTGTCACAAATTTGTTACCAAAAGTCTTACTTCACCATTCAATAAGGTAAATTACATTTTCATTTCATCAAGATTACATCTAAATTATTTCACATTGACTGTTTCAATATCTAATCCGTTAAAACTAACATGATAGTTTTTTAGCTTTTATCTGAGACTGTGACCTCATTGTTGTCAACAAGGGTCTAATTGTGGTGCTGAGTGGTGAAACATTGTTTATAGTATATATCATTCAATGGCCTAGATATTTTTAGTACAACCTTGGTTTAAAAGATTCCTACTGTGGTGATCTTCTAGAGATTACAGCAGATGGACATGTAATAAATAACTAACATTGATGCTGGAGAATTTTCATTTACCTTGTTAATTTGAAAGGTTGACTTTTTTAATTTGCAGATTAGTTTATGACTTTTTCAATGTACAGATTTATTTATAGATGCAAAGTTGCATGTGGAAATCATATAAAATATAAATTATACAGTTTAAGACTTCTTTCCTAGTTTCATATTGAAATCGCTTTATCAGCTTATTGAGAATGTGCCCCCATCTATTATCAAGATCTTTGCTTAGTTATCTAACACTTTGCTTTGTTTCTTTGCAGTACTATCTCAACTGATTTGGGTGGAGCACCCTTTGGGTAAGCATTTCTTACTTTTATTATTTGATATATCTTTAGGCTTTTCTGCATTATATGTTCAAACTGATCATTGTACAACTTCTTTCTGTAACGTGAAAGATTCTGCTGCATAATGACCATTCTTATTCAATTACTGGTCTTGAATATAAGCAACAAAAACTCATATTTGATAGTATAAAATATAAGTAAACAGCATCAAACTTCACTTTATTTAATGCTGTCAGCTAACTTCCAAACTGGCTCACTCAGAATGTTTTTATTGGCCCCCGCTCCTTGTGAGATTTGCAATAAACCTGTTAATTTTTCAATTTTGAAGTAGTAAATTTATCTATATGCAGGAATGTGGTATCATATAGTGATGGACTACCGAACCAAGGCAGTGGCATTCCATACTTCTACTTAACTACTCTTGACCCAACTGCAAGAAATGCTTTAAAAGACGAAAGAGCTTCGTTCACAGTCAGCGAGTACCCTCTTGGGACTTGTGGCGATATAGACCCAGAAAATCCTACTTGCTCCAAAATTTCTCTTACAGGAAAGGTGTGTGAGAAAATGAATTCTATTGAATATGTTCTTTTTTTTGTAAACGACCAATGTTAGTATGTTGTAATTTGTTAGTATATGCTAAAGGTGGGGATTGAACCCGTCTCAAGACTACCTTATTACTCCACTCCTTTACTCTCCCACCCCATAACTCTATTGAATATGATTCTTATAAAAAATGTTTCCTCAATGTTATTCCTTTATAAGTTCTTCTATCTACTTTGTATCTCTTTGGCAATTTTCCGTTCGCATACTAGTTAGTTATGGACACTGTTGAATGAGAAGAGAATATTGACAGACATATTGAATAACCCGGTGTTTCAACTACACAGCGGAAGTTCTTTATATAGACTATGAGTGATAAATACACATAACGACAGGAATACTTACAGACTTTCTATTTTTTTACATACTAATATTTTATTTTCAACACTCCCTCTCAAGCTGGAGCATATAAATCAAATGCATCCAACTTTTTACATATATAACTAATTCTAGGACCTCACAATGACTTTGTAAAAACATTTGCCAACTGATCATTAGAATTGACAAAGCTAGTGATGATGTCGCCCGATTCGATCTTTTCTCTAACAAAATAGCAGTCTATCTCAATATGCTTGGTCCTCCCATGAAAAACAGGATTTGAGGCAATGTGCAATGCAACTTGATTATCACATATTAGTGTCATTAGGCTGGCCTCTTCAAATTGAATTTCTTTTAGTAACTATTTCAACTAGATGAGCTCACATGTTACTAGTGCCATGACCCTATATTCTGCCTCAGTGCTAGATCTTGCAATAACATTTTGTTTCTTACTCTTCCAAGATATTAAATTTCCTCCGACAAGTACTACCCATAAGTGGATTGTCTATCAATGGGTGAGTTTGCCTAATCGGCATATGAGTAACCAACTATCTGAGTATGTCCTCTATATTCATAAATGAGACCTATTTTAGGTGCACTTTTGATATGTTTAAGAATCCGGATTACAACATCCATATGTTCTTGGCAAGGAGAATTTAAGAACTGGCTTACCACACTGGCAGCGAAGGAAATGTCAAGACGGGTTACTGTGAGATAGTTTAATTTTTCAACCAATCTCCTATATCTTCTTGAATCTAATAGAGGCTCCCCCTGATTAGGTAGGAGTTTGACATTTGGATCCATAGGAGTATCAACTGGCTTGGCATTTAATAGACCTGTTTCTTCTAGAATATCCAAAGCATATTTTCTTTGTGAAATTACAAGGCCATCCTTGGATTGGGCTACCTTAATGCCAAAAAAATAACGGATTTTACCGAGGTCTTTAGTCTGAAACTGATTTGAAAGATGTTGTTTCAACATGAGTATTCTTTATTGATCACTACCAGTTATGACAATGTCGTCCACATAAACAATAAGATAGATACACCATTGGGCTGAGTGATGATAAATTACAGAGTGATCGGTTTCACTACGAATCATACCAAACTCTTGTACTATCGAGCTGAATCTGCTAAACCAAGCTCTAGGAGACTGTTTAAGACCATAAAAGGACCTGTGTAGCCGACAATGGTGGAAGACTCCCCCTGAGCAACAAACCATGGTGGTTGCTCCATATAAACTTCTTCCTCAAGATCACCGTGCAAAAAGGCATTTTTAATGTCATGTTGATGGAGAGACCAATGTCGAAATGTTGAATTGCTGCAATGGACAAAATAGTCTGATAGATGCCATTTTGGCAACAAGCGAGAAGGTATTGCTGTAATCTAACCCAAAAATCTGAGCATATCCCTTGGCCACCAAACGAGCCTTAAATCGATCAATCTTACCATCAGGGCCAACCTTCATTGTATAGAGCCAACGACAACCTACTAAAGATTTCCCATGAGGTAAAAGGACCAATTTCCAAATACTAGTGCTTTGTAGAGCACACATCTTATCAAGCATTGCTTGCCTCCACTCAGGATGGGATAATGCTTCACCTGGAGATTTAGGAATAGAAACAGAGGACAAGCAAGTGTAATGCAAGGTTGAAAAACGATGATAACACAAATCAATATAATGAGGAGATGAATTACGTGTTGTGCGAATATCCTTACGAAGAGCAATGGAAAGGTCATACTCAGTTGGCAGGGCCGGATCCGGTGGTGGCGTCGTAGGAGAGTTTGTAATGGGAACAGGAACAATGGAGGGGGGTGACGACGATGATATCTTTGTAGTGGTTGTGGAGGTTGGGGGGCAGACTCGACAGGTTCGACAGGAATAAGTGTAGGTGGAATAGGGATAACTACCTGAGGAGGTTCGGGATTAATGTCCTGATAGGACTTAGTAGCTATATGGTTCGGTTCAAAATATGGTACAGACTCGAAATAGGTAACATCAACTGATGTAATCTATCGGTGTAGTGTTGGAGAATAACAACGATAGGCCTTTTGAGACCGATGATATCCGAGAAAGACACACTTGAGTGATCGAGTTGACAGTTTGTCTAGTCTAGAAGGTAAATTGTGAACAAAACACATGGACCCAAAGACACGAGGAGGTAGTGGCTGAAGAGGGGTATGGGGAAAGAGGACCGAATGAGGGATATTGCCATCAAGGACAGAAGACGGCATAGATTGATAAGGTAGCATGCCGTTAAGACTGCATCCCCCAAAAACAGAATGGAACATTACCATGGAGAAGTAAGGTTCGAGTGATTTCATTGAGATGCTGATTTTTGTGTTCAGCTACCCTTCTGTTGGGGTGTATGAGGACATGACGTTTGATGAAGAATACCATTGGAAGCCATAAAATTATGGAATATTCCCGAGTATTATCACTTCTTAAAGTACAAATAAAAACACCAAATTGAGTTTTAATTTCTTGATAAAATTGATTAAAAATAGAAAACAGTTCAGATCTATTTTTCATTAAAAATAACCACGTATAATGAGAGTAATCATCAATAAAAGTAACAAAATACTTAGACTCTTAAGTAGACACAGTACGAGAAGGACTAAATACGTCAGAGTGAACTAAAGCAAAGGGGACGAAACCCTTTTATTGACTCGATTAGAAAAATGATTACGAGTGTGTTTCCCTAACTGACACGACTCACAATGTAAAGTGGACAACTTAGACAAACTAGGCACTAGTTTTTGAAGTTTGGTAAGACTTGGGTGTTCTAGATGAGCATGGATAGTATGAGGGGAATCTGTGGCAGAGTACGTCTTGGATGATAGAGAAAGGTAATAGAGGCCTTGAGACTCACATCCAACGCCAATCGTCCTTCCCGAACTTCGATCCTGCAGGGTAACATTATCATTAGTGAAACTAATAATACAGTCATGGGACCGAGTCAATCGACTAACTGAAAGTAAATTAAAAGGACATCCAGATACATAGAGAACAGATGCAACTGAAATGGAAGGGAGAATTTGGACAATGCCAACCCCTTGAGACCGAGTTTGAGAGCTATTGGCAGAAGTTATAGTAGGTAAAAAACCAGATGTAGAGAGAGAGGAAAAGAGATCTTTATTACCAGTGACTTGATCAGACACACCAGAATCAAGAATCCAAGGGCCGAGAGAAGACGATTGAGAGAGGTAAACAGATAAATTACCAGTGTGTGCAATCAAAGTAGTAGAACTAAAGTTCATATGACTCTGAACCCACCAAAGGAAATCTTCATAATTTTTCGGGGAGCCCTGTGGAGATGGTGTAGTCTGAATAGTGGTAGAAGGATCAAAATGAGTTGCATTTATTGAAGGTGAAGGCTTACCATGCAACTTCCAACAACGATCAATAATGTGTCCAAGTCGATTACAATGCTCGCATTTGGGACGAGGCTTAGAGTTGGATGGTCCTCCATGAGAGCAACTTTGATTATGTCCCAAAGATGCAAGGGCAGCAGTGTCACTTGGAGCTGAAGTAATAGAGGGCTCAGCTGGATGTTTTGCTGGTACTCGAAGAAGGATCGCTGTGGTAGTAGACATATCTGAAACAGTAACAGACCCCAAAATTTGATCACGAGTTGCAGAGTACTCTCGGGGCAAGCCATAGAGTGCAAGAAGTATGAAGAAGGTGTTGCGCTGATCCAACTCCTTTTGTTCAACTGGATTACTTGCAGCAAGAGGGAGAAGCTCATTAAAATCATGAAGTGCACTATGAACGGTGCCAAGATATGAAGAAATAGAACCATCTATCATCTTTGGAGTAATGATATTCAGCAAGCGGTGACAAACCCCATAGAGACGTTTAGTGTCATTAGTGTAGAGTGTCTTTGCCTAACTCCAAACCGATTCACACGTGAGATGTGGACGAAAAATCGGTTTAACGTCTAGATGAAGTGTAGACTTAATGACACTGCACAACTGAGCATCTATCTGCTTCCATTTTGATGTTTCAGCCGCAACCACCTTTTCAGGATTTTTAGTTAGAGGGTCCTCGTAACCTTGACGAAGCATCCATAGTTTGATGTCGGCGGCTCAACTGTCATAATTTGATCCATTCAATTTTTCGATAGAGAGAGGAGAGGTGATGTAGTTGGTAAAAATGCTATTTGTTTCAAACAGAGATGTCATGGTCGGTAAAGAGTGCCAGAAAACGCGTCCGAACCAGGGAAACAAGGGTTGTTTGAACTAGAACGTGTATATCCGTGACTCAAAACTGAACAATCATGGCAGATATGGAATCAGAAGGCTGAGGCGAGTGCAATGGAAGAAGCTGCGTCGTAAACGGCTGCTGGACGCACCGTCACACGTGGTGGCAGGAGGTGGCGCGTGGATCTGACGCGCCTGGAGAGTGGTGGCGCGTGGGAGGTTTGTTGACGACGCACGTTGAGGGATAGGCCGATCTGGGGTGTAGGACACTACTGGAGTGGTTGTTCGCCGAAAGGTCATCGGAAAGAGCGGCAGTGGTGATGGCAAAGCGTGGGTGGCTGGATAAAAAATGAGAAAACAGTGTAGCACAAACAGGGAGGGGGGAAACCGGAGTTGAGAACACGATTTGCCGGAAAAAAAATTTTCTCACCGGAGACAGTGGGTCCACCGAGTGGTTGCAGATTAGGGTTGTCTCTTAATAGGCTCTCTGATACCATGTTGAAAGAGAAGAGAATATTAAGAGACATGTTGAATAACCCGTGTGTTTCAACTACATAGCGGAAGTTCTTTATATAGACTATGAGTGATAAATACACATAATGAGGCTCTCTGATACCATGTTGAAAGAGAAGAGAATATTAAAAGACATGTTGAATAACCCATGTGTTTCAACTACATAGCGGAAGTTCTTTATATAGATTATGAGTGATAAATACACATAATGACAGAATACTTATAGACTTTCTATTTATTTACATACTAATATTTATCTTCAACAGACACCATGTTTCAGAAAAAGAAAACAATTTGACTGCTTCAACCAGCAATCTAGTGTAGTTTTAGATATTTATAGAATGAATATTCCCAAGTTGAATTTTGATCCTAATGTCTCATATTGTACTTATAATCCTTTGCTTGTAGATGAAGGCCATCCTAGTGGACATGCTACCTTTTTTACATTCTGACATGAATTAAAATTTATATATGTATGCAGAAAATGATAATTATTAGAAGATAGGTATAATGTGTGACTTTAGATTTCTATGAATCATTTCATTGGGGATGGAAATGTTTGTATGAGCCACACACATTCTTTGCATAAAATAGTGTTGATAATTGATACTAATTACATTCCTAATTATACAGATATATAAATCTAAATCAGCTTCTAAGATATATAATGTTACCTCAAATACTGTTAAGATTTCTAAAATTCCCCCTCAATGTGATGCTCATATGCATCATGTTGTCACCACACAAGAACTTGAAAGGGTCTTGGTGAAAATGTTTGAAAGTGGGTCATTAAAATTACAAATTCCATTGTGATTTCTCTGGACCGAATTTTCTCCCAGATAAACTGGCTTTCATTTTCAATGGTCTTGGTTATTTCATGGAAGACAGGATTTGAATATGTTTGTAGTGGTAGTCTGCTTGTCATATATTCCCCCTGTCCCTGTTTACAAAATCCTATGACACTTATTTACGCATTAAGAAAAGTTAGTAGTGTAATTAATGTGTATAATCTGTGTATGACTATTACAAAATTACCCTTTGTATAGCTTTTAATATTCCAAGACAATTTGATAGTATTAATAAGGGATATATTTGGAAAAGGAGTGATAAATGTATATAGAAACTTGCAAAGGGTCTTATATTTAGGAACAAACAAATGTGTCAATGGGATCTTATAATTAGGGTCGGAGAGAGAGTATAAGTTTCATTGATTAACATGTATAGGTTCTTGTACCCATAACAATATTGCTACTTTTACCTATATCAATACAACTTATTGGAAAATCATATAGAAACTATATAGAAATCATATAGAAACCCATTTTGGTTTTCCTCTACTAATACTGGAGATTTAATTTGGTCACTCTTTCTTTATGTTTCAGCTGAAATTGGTTGATGAAAAGTCCAAGGAATCCGAATTTGCCAGAAATGCCTTGTTTTCCAAGCATTTAGAGATGATGGGTAATTCCCTGGAAATCAATTTAATTTTTTTAATCATGTGAATGGTTGCAAATATTGAATCATGTTATTATATGTTGTTAAACACTGACTAACATTAACTTTCAATAATGTTTAACAGATTGGCCAGTGGAACACAACTTTCAAGTTTTCAAATTGGAAATTGAAAATATATTTTTAATTGATTGGTTTGGTGGTCCAAAACAGCTCACAGTGGAACAGTACTTAAATTTTAAAATGTAAGTGAACAGAATTACTGTCCTTGCAATGGCAATGATAAATGGGGAGGAAAATGTCATACTTGTAATGAATAAACAGAGTATTGAAAATTACTTAAAATGTTTAAATACGATTTTAGTCTCAGTAATTATAATGTTTTTTGTTTTAGTTCTTGTAAGTTTTTTTCGTTTTAGTCGCTTTAAATTCAAATACTGTCACTTTTAGTTCTTGTCGTCAGCTTATTAGGGCACGTATAACGTTAGGAACTAAAGGCAATCGTTTTTGAATTTACAAAGACTAATTCAAACCAAAAAACTTACAGAGATTAAAACAAAAACAAAAAATGCTATAATTGCATAAACTAAAATTATATATAAACCATAATTAAATTTAATGCTGTTATCATCTATTTTTCCTTTTGCTGATTCATTTTCTATTGTCTACAGGAACAAAAATGGATTCATTCTCTGAATGCTCTTCTAATTGCCACTCCTATTGTGGGCTGTAAATGCACAAATGGTGATTTTTGTTGTTATAAATTATAATATGTATATGTACAGTGTTTCAAATTGAGTATTTGTATTCCTTCCTCATCTGAAAAGCTTTTCTAGGCAAAGGAAACATTTGTTGTAACTATCTAGAAATGAAATGTTATATGTAACAACACAAATTGATCTTGGGTTGCTATTGTATTATGAAAAATATTGCAATTATCGACACATTAATCTATCTATTCTAAAAAATGTTTTTTCTCTAATTGCATGTGATGTAATTTCATACCTCTTTTTGTATATTTTTTTTCATGCCTTAAAAATCACTTTCATAAAAGGATATTAACTGGTAGTAAAACAACATACTTTTGAGAATTAGGATCAGGCACTCTCAAATTACCTTGATTAACCTTTTATGAGGAGGGTTATCATCGAAAGTTTTTATACATATATAAATCAATAGTTGCCTAATTCTCAATCTTGGAAGCTGCTATTGGTATGGAAAGAAGATAAATATTGATGGACATAAGAGATTTTGACCACTTGAGGAAGGACAATTAAGACAATCACAAGATAGGAACATGAATTTTTTAACAACCTTTGTTTAGAAAAATGAAGGAAGCATATGATTAAAGTATTATCGATTATATGTGATTGAAAAATTTGCATCACTTGAACTACAATCATAGTCCATGAGAAAAGTGTGGCTTCAAAGAAATCAGTTTCAAGATCTTCCAACACTGTTAAAAGATATATGGAATTAGTAGTCCCATGTAGTTTCAAACAAGAGAAAACACATCCAATGGCTCAACATAAGTTATCGTCCAATGACAAAACCTTTGGTTGCCTGCCGTAGTTAATTTTTTTTTTGAAATTAAAAAATTTATTGTCAAAATTTGTTTATGTTTTATCATTAAAAAAATATCTTTCAATTATAGCAATTTGATTGTATAAAACTACTAATGATAAGAATTTAGTTGTATAGAAGTACTTATTATATTCTTCTTATTCATCTTAGTAATCTTGTATATCTGATGTACTCTTAGCATATTTCAATTCAATATAATATATTTCCTTAATTCTTGAGATGACATTAAGGCTCCCTCCGCATAGCCGCCATCTTTGGATGCAGTTTCCCTTGTTTTTCTGCTTTCATAGCAATAATTGTTTATCCTTTGTTGCCTTCATTGCAACATTCTTATATTTGTTCATAGTCAAACTACCATTCTCTACCGGCGTGTTATGTTTTCTGGCAAATATTGTTCATCACAGTACTGTTCACGTGAATACTGTTCATCGCGACATTGTTCACACGAGTACTATACATCGCAACTTTCTACCACTATTGTTTTAGAGGACACTTTCATCTTGTTAGTCTCATTTTACTACTGATTTTTGGTTATTTTTTGTTCTCTTAAGGAAGACATCGTCACAAGATATTAATCATGGTTGTTGAAGAAAGCAAAGAAGGATTGATTCGACTCACTGATTATGAAATATACAAATGAGATCCTTTCTGAATAAGTTAGAAAAACCAACATGTACTAGTTCTCTAGTATATTCATGTACACAACAATTTTCATTTGGACTACTTGAGTTAGGTTTTGGTGCTGAATAACTTGAGAGATTAGCTCTCAGCATGATATTATTTATAATCATAATTGTACAAGGAGAATCTCTTAATTAAGGAAATAAATCTGGATTAAATCCAACCTATATCAAACCTAATAAAAACAAGGAATAACATATCTTAATAATAACAAACTAAATCTTTGCATGTCTCAACACTCCCCCTCAAGCTGGAGCATACAGATTGTAGGCATCAAGCTTGTCACATATATAAGTTATCCTTCGTCCTTGAAGAGCCTTTGTGAAAATGTCTGCCAATTGATCATTAGAACCAACAAATGAAGTAGCAATCTCGCCAGACACAATCTTCTCACGAACAAAGTGACAATCAATTTCAATATGCTTAGTTTGCTCATGAAAGACTGGATTAGAAGCAATATGTAAGGCTGCTTGATTATCACATATGAGACTCATAGTGCATGTATTACAAAATCGCAACTCTTGGAGAAGGTGTCTGAGCCACATGAGCTCCTGAGTGTAAGTGCCATAGCTCGATATTCAGCCTCAGCACTAGATCTGGCAACAACGTTCTGCTTGTTGCTTTTCCAGGAAATCAAATTACCACCAATAAGAACACAATACCCAGATATGGAACGTCTATCGGAAGGACTTCCAGCCCAATCTGCATCTGTATAAGCAACAATATCTGAATTACCTATGTCTGTGTAAACAAGACCTTTTCCTGGAGCTCCTTTAATGTATCTCAAGATTCTAACCCACAGTATTCCAATGACTATCACAAGGGGAATTCAAGAATTGACTCACCACACTCACATCGTATGAAATATTTGGCCTCGTCATGGTCAAGTAATTCAACTTCCCAACTAACCTCTTATATCTTCCTGGATCTGGAAAAGACTCCCCTTCATCTGGTAGGAGTTTGACATTTGGATCCATAGGAGTGCCAATTGGCTTGCAATCTAGCATACTGATTTCTTCCAACATATCCAAAGCATACTTTCTCTAGGAAATAGCAATTCCTGCCTTAGATTGAGCTACCTCAATACCCAGAAAATACCTCAGTCTTCCTAGATATTTGACCTGAAAGTGGTGGACTAGATGTTGTTTGAGTCCCACAATTCCATCACGATCATCACCTGTAATGACTATATCATCAACATAGACAACCAAGTAAATACACTTGTTAGAAGAGAATTTATAAAACACAAAGTGGTCAGCTTGACTCCAAATCATGCCATATTGTTGAAAAACACTACTAAACCTCCCAAACCATGCCCGAGGAGATTGTTTGAGACCATACAAAGCTTTATGAAGTCGGCAGACATACCCACGTCACTCCCCCTGAGCAACGAAACCAGGTGGTTGCTCGAGATAAACTTCTTCTTCTAAGTCTCCATGAAGGAAAACATTATTTATGTCTAACTGATACAATGGTCAATGTCGCATAGCAGCCATGGAGAGAAAAAGACGAACCAAAGCCATTTTAGCCACAGGTGAGAAAGTATCACTGTAATCAAGACCAAAAACCTGAGTATAACCTTTAGCCACTAGACGAGCTTTCAAACGATCAATATGTCCGTCTGGACCAACTTTGACTGTGTATACCCAACGACATCCAACAATAGATTTACCAGGAGGAGGTGGCACAAGAGTCCATGTTTGGTTAGATTTTAAGGTTGTCATTTCATCAATCATAGCCTGCCGCCAACCTGAATGAGAAAGAGCTTCTTGCGGAGACTTAGGAATAATGATGGAAGAGATATCAGAGGCAAAGGTATAATGTGAAGGTGATAAACGGCGATAACTAAGAAAATTATAAATGGGATAGGGATTACTGGTGGAACGTGTACCTTTACATAGTGCAATAGGGAGGTCGTCAGACAAGGTAGGCGGATCCGAAGTAGAAGAAGGGACCGGAACAGGAGATGAGTCCCTTAAATCTTGTGTAGGAAGTGTATTGGTAGGAGGGAGACGTACACGTTGTTGATAAGTTTGCAAGAGAGGAGAACTCGATGGATCTGGCTGGTCAATTATAGGTATGGATGGAGTTATCGAAACAAGGTAGGGAATAGGTAATACCTCAGAAATTGATTCAGATTCAATGGGGGATGGGAAGAAAAGTGTATCCTCAAAGAATGTGACATCAACAGACATGTAGAAGCGATGTATGGAGGGACAATAGTACCAATATCCTTTCTGAAACCTTGAATAGCCAACGAAAACACACTTAATTGCACGAGCATTCAACTTATCAAGTCCTGGAGTAAGATCATGAACAAAGCAAGTGGATCCAAAAACTCGAGGAGGGAGACGAAACAATGGTTCATCGGGGACCAATATCGAATGGGGAACTTTGTCTTTGATAGCAGAATATGGCATTCTATTAATCAAATATTCTGCAGCGAGGACAACGTCGCCCCAAAACTTGAAAAGAGCATTATTATTGATTAGCAATGTACGTGCTATTTCAATTATATGACGGTGCTTACGTTCAGCAATACCATTTTGTTGTGGGGTATGGGGACAAGATGACTGATGGATTATTCCATTTTCAACCATGAAAGAATTAAAAGATGATGAAAAATACTCTTTTGCATTATCACTGTGCAAAATGCGAATAGAACAACCAAATTGATTTTGAATTTCCTTAAAGAAATTGTGAAATACGCCTAATACTTCTGATCTATCCTTAAGTAGGTAGATCCACGTACATCTAGAAAACTCATCAATAAATGTGACAAAGTACCTATGACCTGCAACTGAAGTGACTCAACTTGGTCCCCGTACATCAGAATGAACGACATCAAAAATAGAGCGAGCTTGCGATTGAAGACTGCTGGGGAAGGAAGACCGGACGTGTTTTGTAAGACCCTTAAATTTAAAATTAAATAATGGGTTTAATATTAAGTGTATTTGGGAATAATTGTAAAATATTTAATATGTGTATATTTTGTGTAAATATATATATATATATATATATATATATAAATATTTATTTTTGGAGGTTGAATTAAAATTATTGGATGAAGAATGAATTAATTTAATTACGAGTAATTAAATTATCGGGCAGTTAATTAAGATGTTATCTGCTAATTGCGACGAGACTGGTTAAGTGTTGGAGGGTCAAACAATATTATAATATTGATGTGTTGGGTGAGGTGGCACCTATGTGTCAATATATAGATGGGAGAGGCCAGAACAGAAAGAAAACAAACACATTTCCCTCTTTCCTTACTGCATGCAACCGTACCCTTCTTCCTCTCCCCATTCTGTTTTATGTGTTAACCAAGAGTTGCTCAAAAGTCAAATTACTTGGAAATCCAAGCACCAAACCAGCAAGTACCAAGAACAAAAGTTGTTCCTCTCCTCATTATAGAGCTATAGGACTAACTTTGGTAGCGGCAAACGCAAACGGAAACTTCGCTGACTTTTGTCGCGGAAACGTGAACGGGAGCAAAAACGTAACAGAGGTAAGGGGCACCTTCCACTTTCTAGATTGCATTAGGGCTGTAAATGCATGTTGTTATGGCATTGATGATGTTTTCGTGGTTGTTTTGAAGAAAAACTGTTTTGCATGTCGTTTTTGAAGGATGAAAAATGCATGTTGTTAATGTTTTTGATCATCTGTGATGTTGCTGTACTGGTTAATACATTCAGTGTTGTTTTGGTTGTGTGGGAAAGTTGGAAAATTCCTTGCATGTTATTTTGGGGATGATCAAAATGCATGTGTTGATAAAACTGTTGTGCATGTTGTTATAAAATACGAAAAATGCATTATGTCGATGTTTTGATGATCTGTGATGTTTGCTGTATTGGCTGGTTACATCAATATTGTTCTGTTTGTGTGGGAAAGCTGGAAAATGCTTTGCATGTTGTTTTGGGGATGATCCAAATGCATTAGTTGGTTTGTGTTGTACTGTTTTGTGGCTGACTCTCTGTTTTGGTGATTAAAGTAAACTGTGAGGTTACTCTAGTGTTGATGATTCTGTTTTCTGTTGTGGTTAATCACAATCTGGTGTTGATGATGGTTTTCAAAAGAAAAGGATTTAAAATGGGTGGAAGTGTTTTATGGAAAATCTGTTGTTGATAAGAAATGTTGAGTTTGTGGTTTCAAAGAAATGGTGATTGTGTTTTGGTGTTGTGTTGGTCTTTCAAAAAAAAGAATTTGAAAACGTGTTTGAAGTTTCTGGAAGATATCACTGCATTCGAAGGTGTATTCGAATACAGCATTGGTGTATTCGAATACATGCCTGCATAGTTCTATTTTTATTCAAAGTTTTGAACTTGTATTCGAATACGACCTCCTGTATTCGAATACAGATGAATGATTTTTGCTTCTGACTTAGCATCTGTATTCGGCTACGACCCTGTCGTATTCGAATATAGGATTGCAGTTTTTGCCACTGTATTCGCATCTGTATTCGAATACGACCCTGCTGTATTCAAATACAGATCTGCTGTTTTCGCCACTGACTTCGCATCTATATTCGGCTACGACAGCCTCGTATTCGAATACAGAATACTGATTTTTCACTGTTTTTGCCTCTATATTCGAATATGTATTCGAATACAAGGAAGCTGTATTCGAATACAGATTGTTTTTTTTTTCAAAAATTCCAGTTTTAAACATTGGTTTATGAACTTTAAGAGTTGGGGAAACATTGGGAAGACTTGTGATGAATTAAAATGGAGTTTTTGAAATGGTTTGAGGTGGTGTTGATAAGGTTTCTGCATTTTTGTTGATATGGTGATAAATGCTGATTTTTCACTATTTTAGTGTCTGTATTCAAATACAAGGAAGCTGTATTCGAATAAATATTGGTTTATTTCCAGAAATTCCAGTTTTAAACATTGGGTTATGAACCTTAAGAGTTGGGGTACATTGGGAAGGTTGTTAATGAATTTAAAATGGAGTTTTGAGAATGTTTGAGGTAATGATGAGGAAGTTCTTGGATTTTGTTTGATGTGGTGATAGATGAAATTGTTGATGGTTTTGAGAAGGTGATGGAGTGACTGAATTTTAGCTGGCATTTGCATTCTGTTTCAGTGAAGAGAAAACAGTACATCTCCATGCATTGCATAGTCAGGTGGTGACCGCGATGGGCCACAGAGTTGATGCGGTAACCGTGATGGTCCGTGAAGTTAAGTAGTAACCACCGTGATGGGCTACAGAATGGCCGCGTGTTTGTGGTGGTCCATTCTATCCGCGCGAGGATTTAACTTCTGTATGTTCTGGCTTGTGAGAGGCTAACATACGTGAAACGTGCTGGTCTATGAGCGACTGCACGAGTGCTAGTCTGTGAGCGACTGCACTGGTACTGGTCTGTGAGCAACTGTACCTTGGTATGCGTAAAACGTGCTGGTCTGTGAGTGAATGCACGAGTGCTAGTCTGTGAGTGACTGCACTGGTACTGGTCTGTGAGCGATTGTACCTTGGTATGTGCAAAATGTGCCGGTCTGTGAGCGACTACACTGGTGCTGATTCCTGAGGGATTGAACCATGGTCATGTGGGCCGTTAAAGTCTAACATATATAAATCATGCTGGTCCGTGAGAGACTGCACGTGTGCTGGTCTGTGAGCGACTGCACCTTGGTTATTCCAAGAAGTTGTGTACATTGGCATATACATATTGCATGGGATGGTTGACTGTGAGATATATTTCAATATGAATTGATGTGTGTAAGTACCTTATGAGATCTGAATTTTTAATGGATTGTTGTGATTGTTGAATTGATATTTGTACTTACAACATGATTTTTATATTAATTTGGTTGCTGTTTTTGCAAAGGTACAAATGTCATGTATTTTCAAAAATGAGCATTCTTATTTATCATCATTATTACATAATACGCCATGAGTGTATCTGTTTTATCAGAAATAAATGTTATGTGGTATTTGTTAATTTCGATCGGTGGCCCTTTACTATTATTGTAGAAAATTGGGCTTTGCCCTCAGATGATACCCAAACCCGTCCCACCGACGGTTACACTAACGACGGAGACGTCGTTAGTTTCCACTGATCTTTACGTACGAAGTATTCGTCGACAACGTAGAGGGACGGACAACTGGGGTGAAGACGAGACTTGTGGAAGGAGGCGGTGGAAATCACTTGCTACTGTAGCTTAGTGCATGATCAGACTAGACTTTTTGGTATAGGGCCTAGTGTTGAGGGCTTTATTTACTTATTTTGGGATTATTGTATATTTTCTTTCCGCAACTCAGATAATATTTTGGTTTGGGATAATTGTATATTTTCCGCACTCTGATAAATATTTTGGTGGGTCCAGGATACAGTTTTTGATGTATTTTTATTTTGGTATATTTTGAAGATTAAATTCCCAAAAATATCTTACTTGATTAATCGTGATGTAATTGTTTAATTACATTTGATCGTTTTGGATTACGACAAATTATTTTAAGAAATGACTTAATCTTATTTTAATTCCTTTGAATTAAATTCAGAAAATTCATTTATTTATTTCGGTTGAAAAAAAAAATACACTCGCGCTGTGTTTTAAACTCAGGGGGTTACATGTTTCCCATTAAATTCAGAAAATTCATTTATTTATTTCGGTTGAAAAAAAAAATACACTCGCGCTGTGTTTTAAACTCAGGGTGTTACATGTTTCCCAAGCTGACAAGATTCACAGTCTAAAGACTTCAAGTGAGACAAGTGAGGGACCATAACTCTTAACTTTTTGAGACTTGGATGACCTAACCGACGATGAAGAAGACCTGGGGACTCCGTACTAGAAGTGGAAGCAATAGTAGATGAAGACTGAAGGTAGTAAAGTCCTTGGGACTCATATCCTGTACCAATCATCTACTTCATACTCTGATCCTGGATAACAAAAGAATCAGGAGTAAAATAGAACAATTTAGACTTCGAGTCAGACGACTAACAAAAATTAAATTAAATGGACAATTGGAAACAAAAAGAACATAGTCAAGAGATAAAGATGGGAGAGGAGTGGCTTGACCAATGCCACTAGCTTTAGCTTTTGAACCGTCTGCAACGGTGATATGATGTGGGGTTTTAGGTTGGGATGTTTTTCATAGAAGTGATGGATTACCAGCCACATGATCGGAAGCTCTAAAGTCCAAGATCCAAGGGCTAAGAGATGAGGAGTGAGAGAGGCAGACCGTAGAATTATTGGTATGAGCAAAAGTTGCTAAGGATGAGGCATGTGAAGCCTTGAATTGCAGGTATGCCTTGTACTCTTCATCTGACAACATATTGTTTTTGGTATTTTTCACTTTAGAGTCTTTTCCATTATCAATAGACTGCGTCACATTTGCTGTTTGTAACACCCCGAGTTTAAAACACAGCGCGAGTGCATTTTTTTTTTAAATTAATAATTAAAATAAGTTTTCCCAAATTTATTTCAAAAGAATTAAAATAAAGTTTTTCGTAAAATAGTACGTTATAGATTAATCGATGAACGTAAACCAAATACTTCATCAGGATTATCACTAAGTATTTATCTTGGAAATTAGTTTTTAAACATTAATACATCCCAAGATATCATTGTCATAATACATCAACAGTAAATATCAGAGTACATGGTTCAGCGGAAAATAATACAGAATTTCCAAAATAAGACAAATTACAATTTCAACCCAAAACCTAATACAATAAGTCTAACTGATCATGCGCTGAAGCTGCAGTAGCACGGATTCCCTCCGCATTCCACGCAAGTCTCCTCTGACTCCGCAACTCGCTTTGACGTAACCTCCTCCTCTTCCTCGTCATACAGAGAAGGGTCGGTTCCTCCGAAGTCAAGTCAATACACACTCGTGGCCGCTTTGGCGGTGCCGGAATCTCGTAGCAGTCATCGAAAATCCTAGATGGACCCGGAATCTCAGTCGCTACTGGTCTCAGCTCATCACGCTTCTCTACCACATCAGACTCATGTATCTCCCTTCCAATCACAGGGTTGGGAGTCACCACTCCTACAATGGCCTCCGTCTCAACCCTTTCAGCCGACTCCTCCGCGTCGTCGAAGACTTCGTGCGCTTCTAGCACCAGGCGGGAAGGCACGGGAAACTCTATGCTCGTGTGTGTGCGCTCTACGAAGTCTTCCAAACCGTCCGTCCTACTGGTCCGCTCCAGCCACCCCGTATAAGTCGCTCTGCTTGAGAGGGGGTCAAAAACCCAAGCAGTGCGCGAGTAGCGATCAAGGAAATTCAACGACGTTTCCAGCGTTCGGGTACCCACAGGCGGCGTGGGTTTAGGAGGCATCTGAGGGCAAAGCCCAGTCCACAATATAAAGCAAGGGGTCACCGACCGAAAATAACAGATAATCACATAGCATATATTGCACAACAACATGTGATGATGAGGAAATAATAATGCTCATTTGAAAATTAATGACATTTATGCCCTTTCAAAAACAGCAGCCAATTATTATGAAATATGTGGTAAGTACAAACAACACTTCAGCAAACACAATCATTAAATTAGAAACTCAGATTCTGAACAATACTCACACACATTCAATTTCCACTCATTCATCATATAAACAACCATGACACACCGGTCAAATCCCTCAATGTAATGCATATATGCTCATGCATAATTTTCTTGGAATCACCAAGGTGCAGTCGCTCGACAGACCAGCACATCTCAACGGCCCTCATGACCAGGGTGCAATCGCTCAACAGATCAGCACCAGTGCAGACGCTCAACAGTCCAGCACATCGTGCAGTCGCTCAACAGACCAGCACGTTTGACATCACCCAAGGTACAATCGCTCAACAGATCAGTACCTAGTGCAGACGCTCAACAGTCCAACACTCGTGCAATCGCTCAACAGATCAGCACGGGGTTGCGCATTTACAGACGCTCAACAGTCCAGTACCAGTGCAGACGCTCAACAGTCCAGCACTTATATACCAAAGTACAATCGCTCAACAGATCAGTACCTAGTGCAGACGCTCAACAGTCCAGCACTCGTGCAATCGTTCAACAGATCAGCACGTGGTTGCGCATTACTTTGTGGCCCATCGCGGGTACCACTTGACTATGCAATGCATGAATATGCAATGTTTCACTTCTCTAGAAACAGAATGCAAACTCAGAAAATTCATGCTCTTCATCATGTTTAAATATTTCAGCACAATCATAAATAACAACATCACAATCATGAATTAAACAGTCATTAAATCATTCACACTTTGAAATGTTTTCCCAACCTCTCAAAAATTCAGACACAGTGTTTAAAACTGGGATTTTTCTGAGATTTACGAATCTGTATTCGAATACAAAAGCCAAAAACAGTATAGAATCACTCTCTGTATTCGAATACAGCCCTCTGGTATTCGAATACAGAGGCAGATTTTAGTGCATAAATCAACCTCTTTCATTACATCAGTAAAGTTTTTAAAACATCATCACCACTACTTCAAAATCTCATCAAAAGTTCCACTTTAACTCACCACAACATTCCCAGTATTCCCCAGACACTCAGGGTTTACAAAACACTCTTGAAAACTTGGAAATTCTGGAAATTCGAATCTGTATTCGAATACAGATCCCCTGTATTCGAATACATAAGCATGAACTGTAGTTTTAACATTCTGTATTCGAATACAACATGGCTGTAGTTGAATACAGGAGTTCATCCTTTGAAAAACACATCCTTTTCTCCCAGGTCACTTAAAGGTTTTTCACCATCTTCCTCTCCTTTTTAAAACCATTTCACAGACTTCTTTTCAAATCATTTAAACCTTCTCAGAGTTTCTCAACACTTCAAAACTCACAAGACAGTGATTAAAACTTATTTTTCTGGAAAACACGAATCTGTATTCGAATACAGCTTCCTTGTATTCGAATACAGAAGCTAAAAACTGAGTTTCTGGAAAAACTCGAATCTGTAGTCGAATACAGCATGCCTGTAGTCGACTACAGATGCGAATACAGTATTAAAAATTTCACTTATGTATTCGAATACGACATGATCGTAGTCGAATATAGATGCGAATACATAAGCAAAAATCTTTCCTCTATATTCGAATACAGGGGCTCGTATTCGAAGACAGGTTTGAAATCTTTAAAATAAAACAGAAACCTGGAAGGTTGTATTCGAATACACACATGCTGTAGTCGAATACACCTTCGAAAACCAGTGAAAGTTCAACCCTTTTCAAAACTGATTCTTTTAAAACAAACAGCCAACATCAAACAGATTCTGCACTTTTTCAAGAAAAACCTTTCCTCATTTGAAATCCCTTTTCCTTTAAAAATCATCAACACCACCAGAATCACACAAAACAACCAGAATCAGAGTCATTTTAATTACCAGAATCTCACAACATAAAATAGAATCAGAACCATTAACACCAGTTTATCCAAACAGAGATGATGATCAATCATCAGAACACCATGCAACATTTCAGTGTTCTCACTCATCAGAACAAACATGCAATATTTTAGTGTTCTCACTCATCAGAACAAACATGCAACATTTCAGTGTTCACACTCATTAGAACAAACATGCAACATTTCAGTGTTCACACTCATCAGAACAAACATGCAACATTTCAGTGTTCACACTCATCAGAACAAACATGCATGCATTCAGTTTTCTCAAAACACAACAGAATGACAAGCAAACATCACAGAACACTAAGCACCAACATAATGCATTTTGCATTTTAATGCCATTTTCAAAATAGTTTTAAGACATGCGTTTTTAATCATAACTAAAATGGCATGCAAACATTTTCCAACATTCACACAGAAGTAAAACAACATATTTTACCAGTAAAAATAGCCCACAACAACTTATCAGAATAATCACTTATCAACAAAATGCATTTTCTCTCAAAATGTCATTTTCGAAAATAGCTTTTCTTTTAAAAACAGAACTGAAACAGCACAATTTATGGCCCTAATGCAGCTAAAAGATGGAAGGTGCCCTTACCCTTGTAGCGTGCTCTTCTATTTCTCTTGTTCCTGCTGCGTTCTCTTTTCTGCGTCAAAAACGGTGAAACTGTTCCCTGAGTTTGCTGCTGCAAAACTGGGTTCTTTCTCTTTGTATTGAGGTGGGGATTAACTTTACTACTGTGGGTTTTCTGGTTTGAAGGTTGGAATTTCAGTTAATGGTGTTTGGAGGATTTTCCCTCTCTTAAATTTGAATTCGGGAATGGCAGAAACAGAGACAGAATGGGAGGAGTGATGGAGTTGGTACATGCAATATGGGCAGTAAGGAGGAAGGAATGGTGTTCTGACTTCACCGTCCAATTAATTTAATTACTCGAAATTAAATTAATTTAATTCTTCATCCAATAATTTTAATTCATACTTCAAAATAAATATATATATATATATATATATATATTCACTCAAAACATACATATATTAAATATTTACAAAAATTCCCAAAATACCCTTGACAATAATTCCAAAAATTAATATTTAAAATTAAGGGTCTTACACTGTTCTTTCTAGAAAGCCAATAATGGAATAACACTTGTCTTCGGTATAACCGAAACGCTTACAGTAAGTGCACTGAGGAAGACCTCCACCACAGCCTCCTCGACCACCCTAACGACCACGACCTCGTCATCCACTACCTGCAAAATTTGAAAAGAAAGCTGAAAGACTCTATGCCAATTTGAGATCCATTTCCCCCAGATCCTTCCTGACTAGGAATGCATATGATGCGTCTGATGAGATCCTCTGTTGAAGGGATATTGGATGCGGTTAGAATGTGGCTTCGAAGCGACTCATACTTTTTATGGAAATGCAAACATTATCCAATTTCTCAAGCATCTTCTTGGAGTCATCGTCGGCCACAAGGAGCTTGAACTCGTTTACCGCTGACTGGGCTTTATTAGTATAAGCCATGATGTTATCTTCTGTCATATGAAGGGTAGATAAATTATGAATAACATCATAGAGACATTGGATATCATTCGAATAGACATTCTTAGCTTTCTTCCAAATATCATAACAAGTGGTGTACGAGCGATAATGGACCAGCAAGGAGGGCTCACTTGTTTTCCATAAAAGAGAGACTAATTGACAATCAGCTTGCTCCCAATCTTCACGCAAGTTTGTATTAATTTCTGAGGACTTCTTAGTGAGGTGATTTGAGAGCTTTTGTCCAAGAAACCACATCTTGATAGCAGCTGAGAAATTTAAATAATGTTGACCATTAAGTTTCTCAGACGTTATAGAGGGATTGCCGGAGAAAATATATGTTACAAGGCTCTTAATAGATGATTCAGATTTGTTGTTCCCCTTATGCTAAAGATCTAAACTTGAACTCATCTTCAATGGACTAGACAGCAACAACAAGTACAGACAACAAGAAATCGTAGAGAAATTACCAAAAATAGTGGGACCCACTGAACTAACTTCGCCAAAACAGGAAGGACGGCAGCAGACGAGTGGAACGAGAACATAAGGGACTTCGTCGGAGGTCTGGATGGTGGCGCGTAGCCTTCATGCGCCGGCGCGACTTAATGTGGAAAAACGCGCGTGGCGGCGCGTGGGACGGCGGACATCGGCGATTCTCCGGTGAATGGCCGATCTGACTAAGGCGAGTCTAATGATGGGGGTTGTTAAGACAAACTCTCATTTTAAAGTTTTGATGAAAATAAATAAAGGTTAATTAAAAGATCGTTAATTATGATTATAAATGTATTGTACATTTAACTTGTGCTTTTGAGTGTATTAATTTAAATATAGGTTTCAAAAGAATCAAAGAAATCAACATAAACAAAGGCAGAGAACATTCTTGACATATTCTGGAAAACGGAGAATGTTCCCAGATTCAAATATGGTCATGGCAGCATAAAGATCCATCAATCTCTATCAATTAAAAAAAGTTGTTGCCTCTGGAAGTTACATGGATATGATCACTACATGGCAGGGAACACATAGGATCTATTCAAATCAAATAGGACATTCGAATTGCAAAAGAAAAAGACTCTCAAACAAGGTTGTCCAGACAGTTTTGGAAATGACCGTCAAGACTGTTAAACAATCTTAAAGTCAAGTTTGTTTCCAGTATGTCTAGAAAAACGTCTAGATTGATTATCAATCTCCGGGATACTTAAAGTTCAAAAGTCCAAATTGATCATCAATCTCCAGTCAGTTTTAGCAGCTTCAGTACAAGCTTCCTACATCAAGTATTCATGATCTTTTCCAATCTGTTTTAATTGATCAAAAGCTCCAGTTCAAGACAGTAATATTAATACTTATCTGAAGCATTAATACTCAAGAAAATCTGATCTAAAACACAATACACAACTCAGTCAAAACAGAAATTAAAAATAGTCAAAAGTTGGATTATTTTTAATCAGAAATATTGCCTCTGGTCAAGCTTGACAAGGGCACTACCAACAGCTGTATTGACCTCCATTTAATGCTCTCAAGCCTATAAAAGGAAGGCCAAAGCTCAAGGAAAACGCAGAAGTTCAAGTGCTAACAAGTCTCTCAAAATCATTCACATTTACATACTTGAAACTCTCTCATCACTTACAAGAATCAGTCTGATTAAGTTCTTATTTACTCTGATACATTTGTACTGAATTCTTTGTATAGAATCGAATCTCAAACAAGAGTTGAGACATCTTAGATTCTAACAAAACAATCTCATCATTATTGTAAAACTTAAACTATAAGAGTTAAGTATAGTTTGGGGTAGATTGTAAGAAATCCTATCAAGGTTGGTAGGTAATTTAGTTAATCTCTTTCTGGGTGGAATTAGAATAAAATATGTAACAAAGATCAAGGTTGATCTTGAAGGTGCAAACACGAGAAGGGGGGTTGAATTGTGTTTGACTAACTTGAATACTTTTTCTGTTTTTTGCAGTTTTAAAACAAAACTTGATGTATGAAAAAAACAGAGTTAGCAGCAGATATAAAGTAAAAATAAAAACACATAATTTTATACTGGTTCACCGTTAACGAGGCTACGTCCAGTCCCTTCACCTTGAAGGATTTCACTAATTCAAAACCTTGAATTACAACAATACCACTGACCCTCCAAGTCAGTCTTCCCAAACAGTCTAACAATCCTAGACTTTTGAGGAATACAGCACCTTAACTTCTTAAGTCAAGTCTTCTCCTACCAATCTGACAACCCCAGATTGTAGAAGGAATTACAACGCCTTGAATCTAATTGCCAAGTAATCTGCTACCCCTTCTGACTCCCTCAGATTGTAGACTCTACTTCAACAACTTAGATCTAACACAAGGGAAAGAAAATAACATGAGTGCTTGCTTTTGGAAAGCTGGAACTCACAATTAACCTCACCAAAAACTCGAGTGTTTGCTTTTGGAAGTGTATGACTCTTTTGTGATTTTCGATACTAAGTCTTCTGCCTTGAGCCTCCTTTTATAGATGCAAATTAGGGTCTCTTCCAAGCTTAAATTCGAGCTGTATCTTGCTGGATTCTCTTGCAAAAATACTCTGACCAATCGAGTTTCATATAAATAAAAAACATATCTTTTTAGCTCCAGATTTGCTTTCATAAATAACTTGGGCCAATCTTGTCTTTAATTAATTCTGGAACAAATCTTTCTTCCCGCCATTAGCTTCTGAATTCCACAAGACTTCACTTTATTTTTGAATCAAATCCTTTTAATACTTTGATCAAATTTAATTAAATCTCCACCGATGATCATCATGATTAATTCTGGACCATTTGATCTTCTTCTCTAGTCCACATCTGGACCATACTAAGTGATCTGCTGTGATGCTCTGATTTCGGCCAACCCTGGACCACACTTCATGATCTTCTGATCTCGGCCAACCTGGACATGCAAACTGATCTGTTGTGATCCTCTAATCTCGGCCAATGCTGGAACACACGTTCTGACCTTCTGATTTCGGACAACACTGGGCCATGGTCTAATTCTGATCTCGGCCAACACTAGGCCATATACTTAAATCTGGACCATTGATCTGAGCATCTTCCCTCTGATCTAGACCAATTCTGAACTGGGTCTGGATTAAACTGAAATTAAATCTAGACAAATAATATTTCATTATGGACATTTTACCTTCTGATTTGGATCAGGTCTGGATCAAATCTGGACATCATTTCTTCTGGTCTGGACTTAGTTTCATACCCTGAACCATGTTATCTTCTGGTCTGGGTCAAATCTGGATTGAATCTCTTGTTCTGGACCCATTAATTTATCCTCTGATTAAGTCTGGATCAAGTCTGGGCTATTTATCATTTCACTGTCAGGCCATCTTCTGGTCAGAATAACTTATGGACTAAGTCTGACTTATGATTCCTTCTGGTATGGATCAAGTCTCCCCTCTTGCAGGTTTCCTTCTGGTCTGGTCCAGGTCTCCTTCTGACTTTGCTTCCTTCTGATCTGGTGTCTTCATATTCTACCTCTGGAACCTTTATCTTCTGGTGGCATTTAATGTAATCTTTCTAAGTACAAAATAAGGTTACATGGAGTGCTTTTGTAAACATCAAAATCCTAAGTACTTAGAACCAACTTGGTTCCAACATATCTAAGCTAGGTGTTGTAAAACCAAGAAGGTTCTTGTTTTAAACACTTAGTGGAAAATCTCACAATTGGGAGGACTGGACGTAGCCCAAGTTGGGTGAACCAGGATACCTCCGTGTGTGGTATCTCTTATCCTTTATCTCTTTATTCAGTTTGATTTTTTTTCAAGATTAAAAATACAAACTATTTTCTGTTTTACAACTAATCAAGAACGTTCTCCGTTTTTCTGCTTTCTTAACGAAGAACATTCTTGAGTTCAAATCTTAAGTTTTTTCAGGAAATTTTAAAAAAAGGAGATTTACAATTCAAACCGCCTTCCTTGTAAATCAATTTTGCTACTTCAGGGATGGTGTTACCTGTCGATCTGTGTATGTTAGACAGTTAATAGGACAGTGACGTATGTGACTGACGGCTAGGTTTTTTTAGACTTTTGACAGAGCCACTGATCGTGAGCTCGGATACCAACTTGAGAATTAGGTTTTGGTGCTGAATAACTTGAGAGATTAGCTCTCAACATGATATTATTTATAATCAGTATTGTACAAGGAGAATCTCTTAATTAAGGAAATAAATCTGGACTAAATCCAACCTATATCAAACCTAATAAAAACAAGGAATAACATATCTTAATAATAACAAACTAAATCTTTGCATGTCTCAATAGGACTTAATGCTTCAGATACACCCTATAACCAATATTGAGTACTAGATTCTAGAGCCGCCGACCACATGCCACCCTTACCTACATGCTTCTCCACTTATATCACCCTACCCTTGAAATAAGAAAATATCCACAACAGATAGTACCCTTATAACTACAACAAGTCAAGAAGATGTCCAAATAAGTCCATCTATAACTAAAAGAAATGTACTTCATATTCTAAATTGTCCACTAGATTAATTTCCATAATAAACTAAAACAAGATCTATTATATAATGTTTTTTTTATAACAAAAACATTGTATCTTTCAAGACAAGAATTTGGGGAGAACGATTGGTAATGTTGGAGAATAGAATGGTCTTTATTACTTGGATAACCAAAATCTACTTAACAATAACAACTCTTTTTTTTCTAAAACAATAAAGACCAACAGAAACAAGGTCATCTTGTACCACTAATGCCTTGCTCATCCTTCATTTAAAGTCATAAAGTAGTTGTTTCCTTCCCTTGACACTCTAAACTCTAGTGATCCAATGTATGAATCTTCCCATGCACAGGAATCAGAATCCAACACACCACCAACTTATGATGACCTCCATATTCCAACTGCCCTTAGGAAGAATACTAGGATATGTGGCAACAAGCCACTCTACCTTCTATCCGACTACCTATGCTTTGAACAATTTTCATTTACCCATAAAGCCTTCCTCACAAGCTAGAACACTACCACTATACCTACCTCTCTATCTGAAACATTGTTTGACAAGAAATGGAAAAAGGCCATGGACATGGAAATGGAAGCACTGAACAAGAGCGGTGCTTGGGATTTGGTCTCTCTACCAAATGGAAAGAGACCTATAAGATGCAAGTGGGGATACACTGTAAAGTACAAGGTTGATGGGTCTATTGAGAGGTACAAGGCAAGATTGGTAGCTAAAGAATTTACTCAAGGTCCGGTTGCAAAAAATAAAAACTGTTAAGAGTGATATTATCTCTAGAAGCTAATTACATTTGGAATTTGCATCAATTTGATGTAAAAAATGTCTTCCTCCATGGAAATATAGAAACAAAGATTTATATTGACTCACCCCTGGATATAATGAGCATATTGTTGCCAACACGTTTGTAGCTAAAGAAGGCTCTATATGGGCTTAAACAATCGCCATAAGCATGGTTTGGGAGGTTTTCTATAGTCATGGCGGGTCCAGGCTTCAAATATAGCCAAGAAGATCATAACCTTTTTATCAACACTCTGAGTCAGGGGGAGTAACAGTGTTATTGGTATATGTGGATGACATTATAGTGACCGATGATGATGAAAAGGAGCAACAACTGTTAGGATAATACCTAACCAAGGAATTTGAGATTAAAACCTTGGGAAATTTGAAGTATTTCTTAGGAGTTAACTTGGGAAATGCAAAAGAAGACATTGCAATTGACAAATAAATGTACCAAAAGTTAGTTGGAAGACTCATATATCTATCACATTCTAGACCAGATGTTGCCTTCATTGTAAGCCTAGTTAGTTGATTCATGCACCAACCAAATGAGGTGCACTTGCAAGTTGCACTCAAAATTGTGCAATATTTGAAAGGAACACCAGGAAGAGGAATTTTATGCAGACGAAATGGATGTGTGGCTCTTGAACATATATACTAATGTTCACTATGCAGAGTCCATTATAGATAGAAGGTCAACCACAAGATATTGTACTTTCTTATGTGGGAATCTTGTGATTTGGAAGTGTAAGAAACAAAGTGTGGTATCCAAATCCAATGCTGAAGCAGAATTTAGGGCAATGGCAAAAGAGATATGTGAGTTACTATGGTTGAAGATCATTTTGGAGGACCTGAAGATAAAGGATGAACCAATGAAAATCTATTGTGATAATAAATATGCTATTATCATAGCCCATAATCCAGTGCAGCATGACAAAACCAAACATATTGAAGTTGACAGAAATTTCATCAAAGAAAAACTCGGTAGTGGCTTAATCTGCACTCTATATGTCTCATCCCAAAGAAATCTTGTAGCTCTTCTAACTAAGGGGATAAATAACAACTTTCAAAGAATTGTATACAAGCTGGAAGTGGAGAACACCTATTCACCAGTTTGAGGGGGAGTGTCAAAATTTATTTGTTTTATTATTAGAAAATATCCCTCAATTATAGGGATTTGATTGTATAAAAGTACTAATTATAGGAATTTAGTTGTATAGAAATACTAATTATATTATCCATATTTATTTTAGTTATCTTGTATATATATATATATATTTGATGTATTGTTAGCATATTTCAATTCAATAAACAAATGTAAACTTTCAAAAGGTTCAGACTTTTAGATTACAAAGATGCAAACTTTCAAAATCGATTACTTAAAAAAATTATTATTTTTCTTAAAAATTGTAACCGATTGATCCTTATTGTCATCTAATTGATAAATTCCTTATTTTTCACATGTAAAATCTGATACGTTGGTGGATTTGAAATAACCACACAACCTAAATGGATATTTACATTTTCTAAATCATGTCTCTTCGTGTTTTAACTGCTTGTTGGTTTATTTATACAAACCACCTTTTTCACAACCAATACAATAAATTAGTTTCTTCAATTAAAACCATGATCATAAATTGTAATTACTATTGCAAATCCTAAAAATGAACCCAATCCAACAAATCATCTTGAGATGTAAATTTCTTATGAGTAATAAGGATTTTTGAAAAATCAACATCCTCAACTTGTTCGACAATATCTAATTTGAATCAAATGAGAGATTCTCAATAACTTAAATAATATCATGACAATTCAACAAGCATAACAGAAAAGCAAACCAAAAAACCAAGTAAAAATATAGAACCATACTACCAAATTGGTCAACTGAAAGTTTATTTTTAATTACTAGATCGATTAATCCAATAATATCCAATTCAATTTTGAAGAAAAAAACAGACAAAATAACAAAGACAAGTTTTTAAGTTACAATACAAAATAATAGAGTTGTGTATTGAAACACAAGTTTTGTATAACTAGGGTTATGTTAAGAGTGTGTTTCAATTAGAGTGTTGGAGAAGATGGAGTTTTAAGAATTCTGATAATATTTATACATAATACACTTCCAGAAGTGTGCTTCTGGTAAAAAGCCATCTGGAAGTGTTCTTCCGATAAAGAATAATATGGAATTATTATAGGGTCCCTGAGCAAATATAGGGGGAGGACAAATCCTCTTATCTCAGAAGCAGGAGCTCAATAATAGATTCCATTATCATAGGAGTTGATAACTTAGGTTACGTCATCCATACCAATTGTGTCATTCTTGGATTCCAAGTTATTATAAAATTCTCTGCATACAGCGACTTTGTTAGTAAATCCCTCTATTAAACAAGGATTTCAACCGACAAGACCCAATTTTATGTTCCATACCAGAACACACTTTTACAAGATCCATTTTCCTTGATAGGGTTTGTGTTTTACACTTTAACAAGTACTCAAACCTGAAGGATCAATATGCTTCTCTTAAATTTCTGATATTCAAATCTAACCAAGTGAAAAGATAAAGCAATTTTCATTTGACCAAATAAAAAAAAGATAAAATAATTTCTCATTATATAAACTAACAATACTCACTCATAAATCAGTAAAAACAAGTCAAAATTACATTAACTAGTGTATACATAACATAAAACAGAAATTCCATTCAGTTGCGTTTGGACATGCAAAACAAGTGCAATGAAATCACCCGGACATGCACTAGCCCATTTCTAAGCTGTATACAACTCAAATGCAGTACATCAAGAAAACCCTTTATGTGGATGTTCTTTGTGTTGAGGCACAAAGTTTGCTAGCCTTGCCTTTCATCATCACTGTCCCTCAACCCCATTTTTGAATTCTATAGTTGGGAATTAATGCTAAAATTGAAATCTGTAAACGTTCCAAAATTTCAGCACCAGATGTATCAAGATTAGCGAACACCAAAAATTCCCAATGAAGGTTAGCCATGGTAGAAACATAATAGCAGGTTGGTCATAGAACCATCAAACCCACTACCAAGAATGTGTAGAGTCATCCATGATTTTAAGGCTCATTTGGAATCAATGCATCTCATTTTCATGAAACCTAATTTGCCTTACGTGTGGCTGGCACTGCAGAATTACATTGAATGTTTTTTGTGTATGTATTTGTGAGGGCAAATAGTAACAAAACAAAAACAACTTGGGCACTCACAATACCAAAATGACTGATACTATTTCCAATTTCCATCCAACTTCCCGTATTGCGAACCTGCCAACCATCAATTTCGGTATAAGGATACCTGGCATCAAATATATATCCTCCAACATAAAAATTACCAAATGAAAAAAATACAAGTTTACGTTAGCAGTTACAGTGAAAAGCCAATAATGAAGAAAGTAGACAAGAGATTTTAACAAGAACAATGCTATTGAATAGGAATGGTTTTTTTTACAAAATGCAACAAAAGTGTTGACAGATAGCAATCAAATCTGATATGATTGTGTTTATTAGTTGATTTTCTATTTAAGTTTATTTGTATTTGGGAAAGAATTAAATCACTCTGATTAGATTTATTTCCTAATTTATTTTTCTTTTATTCTCTGCATTCATTAGATAGCTGGCAGGTTTGTATTTATGTATATGTTTCTACCATTTCAGTTTCAATACATAATACGAAATTTTCCTTCCCTCTCTTGTTTTAACCTAGCTGCACCCTAAAACACATGGTATTAGAGCTTCGGCTCTGATCCTGTGGCAGCTCACCATGTCTTCGTAAGAAACTGAAAAAAATGATTCCTCCACTACTACAATATCAGAAAAAAATTGTGGCGACCCTAAAATCGTGTCAACCCCTACCACAAATGATCCACTATCCATAAACTCTGGTTTACAGCTTCTAATCCAAAAGCTGAATGGCAGAAACTATGTTGAATGGGCATAGACTGTGAAGTTAGCTCTTGATGGCAGAAACTATGTTGAATAGGCTACTTGACTGGAGACACTCTTCAACCAGAGAAGACCGATCCAGCCTACAAAAAATGGAAGTAAGAGAACTCCCTAATCATTGCGTGGCTGATCCACTCAATGGAATCTTCCATTGGGAAGCCCTACCTATTCATTTCCACTACAAAAGAGGTGTGGGAAGTTGTACACGATTGTTATTCTGACTTAGAGAACTCCTCACAGATTTATGAACTTAAGGCTCGTTTGTGGTAGTCCAAACAAGGAGATAAGGATGTCACAACATTCTTTAATCTCATGGTTGTCCTCTAGCAGGAGCTTGATCAATGTTATGAGGATGATTGGGAGAATTCCAAATATGAAAACAGATTTAAGAAAAGAGAAGAAAATGATAGAGTTTATATGTTTCTAGCAGGACTTAATCCAGAACTTGATGAAGTCTGTGGTCGAATTTTGGGCAGAAAACCTTTACCTTCATTGAGGGAAGTATTTTCTGAAGTAAGGAGGGAGAAATTCAGAGGGAAGTATTATGATAGTACAAGGGGGCAAGAAACTGAGAGTTCTGTTATGGCTGCAAATGGATACGAAGCAAATGGAGAAAAAAAACAACCACCTTGGTGTGATCATTGTAGACGATCATGGCACACTAAGGAAATGATAGAGTCATAAGAAAATAGGAATTGATAAACAGTAAAATGATAGGTGAAATGGGTATTTATTGATTTATGAAAGAAGGGAATGTTCTGATACAGCGTATAAATCAAAGCGTAACTCCTCCAGAGAAAATAATATTCTTCTATTACAACGATAACAATAATTATCCCTACTAATGCTCCACTACTCTTCTCAATTTATTCCCCCATGTGTAATTGAAATTCCTAGCATTCAGAGAGTTTCTCTGCCCTGTTATTAATAGAATGAGTTTTCTCTTTTTTACCCTTGTGGACATACGTTCTCCACACAGCAGGTTTGGGTCTTTCCCTAGTCTTAGGCCCAATGATTCTATCAGGAAACTTGTTGGAAACTTAATGGAAAACCACCCAATTGGAAGAAGAAGCCAAATGGAGAGGGTAGAGCCTTCCAAGCTGTAAATGGAGAAAATGTGGAGAATAAAATCAACTTTAAGGCATCTCCTTTCTCTAAGGAACAACTAGAGCACCTATATAAACTCTTTACCTCTATGTCAGTTACTTCTTCATCCTCTCTTGCTCAAAAAGGTATCTTTTTCTCTCATGCTCTTTTGAGTTACAAACCAAATTCGAAAACTCTATGGATCGTCAATTCTAGAGCCACTGATCATATGACAGATTGCTCAAAATTATTTTCCACTCATAGTACTTGTGCAGGTCATAAAAAGGTAAAGATAGCTGATGGTGCTTTTTCCACCATAGCTGGAGTTGGTTCTATCCCTATTTCTATAACTCTAACTCTTCACAATGTCCTTCATGTTCCAAATTTGTCATGTAACTTGCTGTCCATAAGCAAATTAACAGAAGAAATTAACTGTTTGGCTATTTTTAACCCATTTAATTGTCAATTTCAGGAGTTGAAATCGGGGAGGATGAATGGCAGTGCTAAAGAGGAATTTCTTTGATGATGAGGCTGAACTTAAAGAGGAATTTCATAATAACTATCTCAACTCATCTTTGATTCATAATAATGAAGAAATAATGTTATGGCATTATAGGCTAGGACACCCAAATCTTTTGTATTTGAAGCACTTATTTCCCGAGTATTTTAAGAATAAAAATCCAAGACAGATTTTCTATGAAATTTGCCAATTTGCAAAGAATCATCGTTCTTCCTTTTCTCCTCAGGCGCATAAACCATTTAGTCCATTCACATTAATTCATAGTGATGTTTGGGGACCTTGTAGGGATGCTACTCCTAATGGAGGAAGATGGTTTATTACCTTCATAGATGATCACACTCGATTAACTTGGGTTTACTTAATGAAAACATAATCTGAAGTTGAAAGCATCTTTAAAAGTTTTTCCCAAACAATCTTGACCCAATTTTAAGTAAAAATCAAATTCTTCGTAATGATAATGGAAGGAAATATTTTAATAAACACTTAAATGATGTATCATTCGTCAAAGTTCATGTGTGAATACTCCACAACAAAATGGAGTGGCTGAACGAAAAAATAAACATCTCCTTGAAGTTGCTCGGGCATTGTTGTTTCAAAATAAGGTTCCAAAGTATCTTTGGGGAGAAGGAATTCTCACTGGAACATATTTGATAAATAGGATGTCTACCAAAATTTTAAATTACAAAATTCCATTTGATGTTTTCACAAGTCTATTTCCTAATAATAAACTTTCATACACTCAACCCCTAAGGATATTTGGTACTGTTTTTGTTCATATTCATGATTCGTATCAAGGAAAACTAGAGCCTAGAGCAAGAAAATGTGTTTTTATTGGCTATGCATCCAATCAAAAAGGATACAAATGTTTTGAACCTATTTCCAAAAAGATTTATGTGACTATGGATGCCACCTTTTTTGAAAAAACTCATGTTTTTGGTAATCATCTTCAGGGGGTAATAGAAGATGATGTTCAATATTTAAAAATTGCAAATCTGGATTTTCTAAACAATTTGGAAAAAACAGATTGTGAGGAAAGTGACATAACAAAATCCTATTTGAAAATACTAGAAATTGAGGAAAGTAACAAAACAAAAATCCTTGGGTGAATCTAGTTAAGAAAGCCATGAACATGATATTCAAGAAAATGTCTTGACAGAATCAAAAGTTGAAAATGAGACAGTTGAAATTGGTAACAAAGGTATCCAACCCTTTGACCACATATACTTACAGAAAAAAGTGCATCAGAGAAGAGAACCTCAACACTACCAAACATCCAACAAGTAAGAGTTTTTCTAATTGTGTTGTACCTGTTCCTAATGATAATCTTATCCTTGCTGAACCTGTTCCTAATGATTTTGTTGTCAATGGAATTGCAGTTTCTTAATCATTAATTGTGCAGATTTGATGATATTTGCCCAGTTGTAGATTAGCCGTTATAGTAAGACTCATCATTCTGTAACAACATTATTTAAATGAGATTTCTCCAATGGAAATGACACATTTTACCAATAAGAAATTCTGAGTTTAACATGGTATCAGACTATGTTGCGATCAAAATCAAATTTCTCTGTTTTTTGCGATCAAATCTTGAGTTCCTCGTTTTTTTTCTTCTTGAAATCATAGTTCCTTTCCAACGTTAATCATAGTTTCTTTGTTGTTTCTGCTCTATTTTTTTCTTGAAATCTTAGTTCCTCGCTAACAACGATCATTATTTTGCCGCTGTTTCTACATTCCTGATTTACAGTTGACGTTTCCTAAGTTCTCTTCATTTGTTTCCCTCGGCATCATGTTCACCGACAAACATGATATCCTTTTTGTGCATCTTAATGGAAAAAACTACTCTACATAGGCATTTCAGCTCCAGATTTTTGTCAAAGGAAAAGAGCTTTGGGTCATGTCAATGGAAGCAATTCTTCTACCCCTGAGAAGACGTAGAAGGATGCCTATGCCAAATGGGAAGTCAGATGCACACGTCATGGCATGGATCATAGGTTCTGTTGATCCTAATATCGTTCTCAATCTCCAACCTTTCGCTACGGCATCAAAGATGTGGGACTACTTAAAGAAAATATACAACCAAGATAACACTGCTCGGTGGTGCCCGCTTGAACATGAAATCGCAATTTTTTAACAAGAAAGTCTTTCCATTTGAGTTTTATTCTCATTTTATGAATCTTTGGGCTGAATACTGTAACATTGTCTATAAAGATTTGTCAAGTGAAGGGCAAATTACTGTGCAAAAAGTTCACGAGATTAGCAAACGCGATCAATTTTTGATGAAATTGAGATCTGATTTTGAAGGACTAAGGTCCAATCTCATGAACCGAGCTACTGCCCCATCATTGGATACTAGTCTCAATGAGCTACTTGGTGAGGAACAACGTCTTCTCACTCAGACAACCATGGAACAACAAAAGGCCGTTTCTCTCCCTGTGGCATATGTGGTACAACAAGGCAGACCTCGTGGGCGAGACATGAATACTGTCCAATGTTTCTATTGCAAAGGACATGGACATTTTGCTTCCCCTGGTCTTACTAGTAATCTTATTTCAGTTGGTCAATTAGTTGACAATGATTGTAGAGTTGAATTCTCAAAATCTGGTTGTCTTGTGCAGGATCAACAATCAGGGAAGATGATCGCGACGGGGCCTAAAGTTGGACGTCTTTTTCCTCTTTATTCACTGAAGTCCCCATGTTCTTTTATGTCTTTTATTTCTTGTAATTCTGCAATTGTTGATTTCCAAACATGGCATAAGCGTCTTGGTCACCCAAACTCAAATGTACTTTATGACTTGATGAAATCTGTAGTTGTTGGCAATAAAAGTTCCCCATCTCTTAGGGCTATTCAATTTGATTGCATTTCTTGTAAACTTGGCAAAAGCAAAATTCTACCATTTCCAATTCATCAAATAAACGTAAATCAACCTTTTGACATGATTTATTTATGGGGAATAGCACCTGTTATATCCCATGCTCGTTATAAGTACTTTATCACTTTTATTGATGACTATAGTCATTTTACATGGGTTTATTTTTTGCATTATAAGGCTGAAGCATTTTCTGCATTTAAGTTTTTTCATACCTACGTTCAGACTTAATTTTCATCTACAATTAAAATTTGCGTTCTGACAATGGGGGGAATATACATCTTTATTTCAGGAGTTCTTGCAGACAAATGGCATTATATCACAAAGGTCATGCCCTTTTACACCCCAACAAAACGGGGTAGCAGAAAGAAAAAACCGTCATCTCCTTGATGTTTTCCGTACTCTCATGTTGGACTCCTTTGTACCCTCTCGATTCTGGTGTGAAGCTCTCTCTACCACTGTCCATGTTATTAATCGGCTGCCCTCTCAAGCCTTAAACAACGATTCCCCATTTTTAAGGCTTCATGGACAACAACCATCTTATAGCAATCTTTGTACCTTTGGTTGTGTCTGTTATGTTCATCTTCAACCCCAAGAATGCACCAAGCTTACAACTCAATCTGTTAAATGTGTTTTTCTTGGTTACTCAAGCCACCAAAAAGGTTTTATATGCTATGATCCTAATCTCAATAGGATTCGGGTTTCTAAAAATGTTATTTTTCTAAGAGAATGCATTTTTTTTTCTGCTAACCAAGATACTCATTCTCCTACATCCACATCTATTTTGCCTCTATTTTCTAACAATTCTGCAGGAGAACCAACACCTAAACTCCTTTGGGTGTACCAAAGACGTCCAAAACCTCCACGGCCTCCTCCTGATCATTCTCTGGCTGCTGATCCGATACTTCAACAAGAACTAGTAGCATTACGTCGCAGTACTCGCACTCGTAATCCTCCAAAAAAGTATGATCCATCTTCACCTTTATCTCTGACAACAACTTTAGCTTATGTTTCTATCCCTTCCTCATATAAACAAGCTATGGAGCATAAATGTTGGCAAGATGCTATAGAGGCGGAACTTCTAGCACTAGAAGAGAATCAAACATGGGATGTTGTTCCTTGTCCCTCATCTATTAAACCTCTTGGCAGCAAATTTATATTCACTATAAAGCTTCGTTCAGATGGATTCATAGATCGCTACAAGGTTCGGTTAGTGGTTCTTGGAAATAAGCAAGAATTTGGCCTCGATTATGATGAGACATTTGCACTCGTGGCCAAAATGACTACAGTCTGCACTATTCTAGCCATTGCTGCATCTAAATCTTGGCAAATGCACCAGCTAGATGTTAAGAACGCCTTTCTTCATGGTGACCTCAAGAAGGAAGTTTACATCAAACTTCCTACTAGTATGTCCTCCACTTTACCTAATAATGTTTGTAAACTAAAACGTTCTTTGTATGAGTTGAAAAAGGCACCGAGAGTGTGGTTTGAGAAGTTTAGAACAACACTTCTTGGCTTTTCCTTCATCCAAAGAAACTATGATCGATCTCTATTTACACAACGAACATCAAAAGGAATTGTGATACTCCTTGTTTATGTGGATGACATTGTCATCACTAGTTCAGATCAAGAGGCTATCCATACAATTCAACAATTGTTGCATTCCACTTTCCACATGAAAGATCTTGGGCAGCTCACTTACTTCTTGGGCTTAGATGCACACTTCCAACCAAAAGGCATCTTTGATACTTAACACAAATATATTCAAGATTTAATTCATCTAGCCGGTCTTACCAACGCCGCTGCTGTTGAAACTCCCATGGAAGTTAATATCAAGTTAACGGGATGAAGGTGAACACCTTACAGATCCCATGTTATATCGGAAGTTGGTTGGCAGTCTTATCTATCTTACCATTACAAGACCCGATATCTCTTTTGTTGTCCATACAGCCAGTAGATTCATGCAAATCCTAGACATTTGCATCTTTCAGCTGTACATCAAATCATCAAATACCTATTGGGTACTCCTAGTCGCGATGCTATGCTGATTGGGCTGGCTGCCCATACACAAGAAAATCTACCACCGGTTGGTGCATGTTTTTAGGTGATGCCCCTATCTCTTAGAAATGCAAGAAACAAGATTTTGTATCTAAATTCTCTATTGAAGCGGAATACCGGTCCATGTCTGCAGCATGCTCAGAAATTATTTGGTTGCGCGGCCTTCTTTCAGAACTTGGTTTTTCGCAAAGAAAACCAACTCCATTGCATGCTGATAATACAAGTGCCATACAAATTGCAGCAAATCCAGTATACCATGAAAGAACGAAGCACATAGAAGTTGATTGTCATTCAATTAGGGAAGTCTATGACCACAAAGTTATTACTCTGCCTCATGTCTCAACATCGAGTCAGTTGGCTGATGTCCTCACCAAATCATTGACACATCAACGACATAATTTTCTAATCAGCAAATTGATGTTTACAGACTCACCAGCATCAATTTGAGGGGGGATGTCAATGGAATTGGCAATTTCTTAATCATTAATTGTGCAAATTTGATGATATTTGTAATTATGTAATTATTCTCATAATTAATTAGTCCAGCTGTAGATTAGCCGTTGCAGTAAGACTCATCATTGTGTAACAACATTATTTAAAGGAGATTTCTCCAATGGAAATGACACATTTTACCAATAAGAAATTTTGAGTTTAACATTTGTCCCTTTAGAACGTACCATTGATGATTCTAGTCTACCCATTGTTGTTAGAAAAAAGGATAAGATCATGTATAAAACATCCTATCTCTAACTTTATATCTTATGACAAATTGTCCCCCACTTTTAGAGCTTTTATTTGTGAACAGAGATCCCAAGAGGTATAGAACAAGCTCTAAGGGTTCCTAAGTAGAAAGAAGCTATCTTGGAGTAGATGAGTGCTCTTATATAAAATAGAACTTGGAAAGAGGTGGATCTACCCAGAGCTAAGAGAATTGTGGGGGTGCCAATGAGTGTTCACCATAAAACACAAGGTTGATGGATCAATAGAGAGGTATAAGGTCAAGCTAGTTGCCAAAGGCTTTACACAAACTTATGGTATTGGTCACTTAGAAACTTTTGCTCTTGTTGCAAAACTTTACACCATTAGAGTTCTTATCTTTGGCCGTTAACTTGGATTGGCTATTACAGCAACTAGATGTAAAAAATGCGTTTTAAATGGAGATTTAGAGGAGGAAGTCTATATGGATTCACCCCCGAGTTTGAATTTAAATTCAACTAAAAGGTCTGCAAGTTTCAGAAGTCTCTTTATGGGTTGAAACAGTCACCTCGAGCGTGGTTTGAAAGATATACCCAATTTTTTAAGAAGCAAGGATATTCAAAGTGTCAAAGCGATCACAACATGTTTGTGAAACATTCTTTAGAGGTAAAATGGCTATATTGATCGTTTATGTAGATGATATTGTTATCACTGGGAATGATTTTAGTGAAATAAAAAATTTGAAGGCATCTCTTGCTGTTGAGTTTGAAATTAAAGATCTTGGGTCTTTAAAATATTTTTTGGGAATGGAAGTTGCAAGATCAAAGAAAGGGATTGTTGTATCATAACAAAAATATATTTTAGATCTTCTAAAAAAAACTAGGATGATGGGTTGTAGGTCAGCTGATACTCCAATAGATCCTAATCAGAAAATTGGTAGTGATGACAGTGGTGATCCAATGGATACATCTCGGTATCAAAGACTAGTAGGAAGACTAATTTATCTATCTCATACTCGTCCAAATATAGCCTTTGTTGTTGGCTTAGTGAGTCAGTTTATGCACTCACCTCACGAAGAACATTTAGAGACTATTTACCAAATTCTAAGGTAACTCAAAAGCTCCCCAGAAAGGGGACTGTTTTTCCAAAAAAAACTTATCAACAAGGTATTGAGGTATTTACTGACGCAGATTGGGCAAGGTCCATCACAGATAGAAACTCAACATCTGGTTACTGCACATCTGTTTAAGGAAACTTAGTTACTTGGAAGAGCAAGAAACAAAATGTAGTAGCTAGAAGCAGTGTTGAGGCAGAATATAGGGCAATGGCCCAATGTGTTTGTTAAATCCTATGGCTTCAAAGAATCTTAGAAGAGCTGAAACTTCCTATAACTCTTCCAATGAAGTTGTATTGTGACAACAAGGCATCAATTAGTATTTCTCAAAATCCTGTTCAACATGACTGAACCAAACTTTGTTGAAATTGATAGACATTTTATAAAAGAGAAAGTTGATGCAGGTATGATTTGCAGGCCTTTTGTCCCTACTTCACAACAAGTTGCTGATATCCTTACCAAAAGTCTGTTCAGGCCCAGTTTTTAATTTCTTGTAAAAAAGTTGGGCATGCTAGACATATATGCACCAACTTGAAGAGGGGTGTTGACAGATAGCAATCAGATCTGATATGATTGTGTTTATTAGTTGATTTTCTATAAGTTTATTTGTATTTTGGGAAAGAATCAAATCACTCTGATTTGATTTATTTTTCTAATTTATTTTTCCTGTATTTGGTTTTTGTCAATTTAATTTATTGTTCTTGATATAGGTTGTTAGTTTATTTGTTTTTTATTATGTTCTTAAGGCTTTCTATTATGTTTATGGGTAAATTATATTTTAATTATGGCCACCATGCTTCAGCCATAGGCTGCAATGCCATCTGCCTTTGGTAAAACATTGTTTTCTTACAATAGCTACTTCCAAACTTTCTCTCTATTGCTTTTATACGGTTTAATATATGATCACATTTTCATTTGTTCATCACTTACACCAAAAAAAGAAGAGGGTTTCATTTTTTCATTATAGACCACCAGCTACGAATCTAGCTAAGAGTCTACACTGCTTGTGTACCGGGATGGATAACAGAAGTCCAATAAGAAGACTATCCGTTAGCTTGGATAAGAGATCCATAGCAAGAGCATCCAGCCCAAATACCCAGCTCAGCAAATGAGGCCAAGTAGAAGTGCAAGGATCAATGCATATCGTTTGAGGAAGTCATTCACTCTCTCTTGTCTGATAAGAGAAAGGTGTTATGATAAAGCACGGCTTTTATCAGATAGCAAGTTGGGTTCAATGAATAACCACATCCAGATCACGAGTTAAAACTTAAGTATCCAGCCCAAATACCCAGCTCAGAAAATGAGGCCAAGGAGAAGCGCAAGGATCAATGCATATCATTTGAGGAAGTCATTCACTCAGATTACGAGAGTTTAAACTTAAGATAATGATTCTCTCATCCAATCAGAAGACTTAAATCACAACATTACTCGGTGCTCAAAACTACTATAAATAGGAGACAAACCCCTAAATAGACTCCCTCAATTCATATTTCACTAAACCCTGCTGATTCTCCCCCTTACTTTGGCAGAGTGTCTTATCAGGTATCCCCTCTCATGGGAACGGAAGCAGCAGCAGGAGCCCATAAGGATAGGACAGAATCGGCATCAACTAGGTCTTCAATTCTGTGTTCCAAAGCAGGAACAATAGGAAACCTAAAACATTGTTTAAATTTTGTACTGCATTGAAGCCATGAAATTCGCTGGGCCCTCCTAGCGCAATAGAGTACGTTTTACCAGGGCACTGCAGGAAGACATTTCCACACTTCATACTTATAGGTAATTGAAATCTTTATTTGTATCAACCTCCCGTTGTGGGACTTAGGACTTTGGCTAAACAAAGTTCAACAACGCTCACAAGATGAAAACCAACAAAAGATTGCACTCTGCCACCAATGTTAATTAATCAAATTGTTTAATAATTGTAAATTAATCAAATTATAATCATAGTAATTATTAGTTATTACACTTTATAATTATTAATAAATTGTAAATCAATCAAATTAGTAATTAATAGTTCCTTTAAAAACAACATACATAAATATGAACATGATAATATTTCAAGACTTATATATAGTGATTTGGTATTTTTTTCCTTTATAATTGAGTTAAAAGTTTAAATTATTGATATATTTATGGTATTATATAAGTATATATGTGATGTCCTATATTATTTTAATATAAGGTAAACTCGCAGAGTTTACGAGTCGATTTCACCTAGACCAAATGAGTTTAGTTAAATTCTCGATTTTGACAACCATGGTTATATCTTCATGGCATGGATCCAGCAAATATGAATTATTTAGCATCACAACATTTGACTTTGACACATTGTTAATATTTAACAGTTATACACGTCAGAATTAGGGAATTTCAATCATTTAGGGTGAGAATTATCATTTGTCTCTTGAAACAGATGAGTACAATGTCAACTCCCAGAATTATAATAAAGGACCATGGAGGAAAGTACGGTAAATCCAAGTTGTGACCTTGAAATTAAGGGTGACAATTAAGGATTTACTGGCTCCTAATTATGGGATGTCATTGGCTGACAACTATACCATTGTATATTTTTCACTCTAAATGTACCATAAGTAATATGTTTATCGGCTTTCAACTTTTCCGTAGTCTCTTTTCCAGTATGTCTTTCATATCCGTTGTTTTCTTGCATATTATAAATAACGACAATCATTCTTTGGCACTGACCTTTAACCAAATGTTAATTAACATAATATATCGTTAAGATGAAGTGAAAAAAAATCCCAAATGTCACGGCATTAGGAACCCAACCAAAAAGCAAACTGGTGAAAAAAGCATAGAAGTTGATGGTAATGGAAAAAAAACATTTGCAGCATCTAGGGCATTTCTAACTGTTTAGTTGATAGTTAACCCCTTGCATTTAAAATAATGGAATGAAGGTATATATAGGATATAAAAAATTAAGAACTTTGAGAACAAAAAAGAATTTACAAAAATCTATGAAAGCTATAAATGCAATTATAAAGAAAAGGGTATACCAGGAAGAAAAAGTGAATGGTCATCACGTCAGAGAATAATATAACAAGAAAGTAGCATCCCATCCTTGGAACTTGGTTAAGTTTGGTTATTGCACTAAACACACATCTGCAGTTCCATTCATTGCAAGTAATATAAGACAAATAATATAAAATATTTAGAACCACAACAACAATTATTAGTCATAATACACCGGTAAGAAACAGAAGTTGTAAATGTTAAAATTTGAAAGACAAATAGTAATATAAAAAACATTATTTATGGAATCCATAGATTATACCATTTACACTATTTTCTCCTTAGTTTTGGGAAGAAGAAAAAGGTACTATAAATTTTTTCATGTTTTCTTCCATATGTATAAATGCAAGAACCAGATGTACTCTTCTATCAGTTTTAAAGCAGATAACTAAAATTCTTGAAAAAAATTATTTTTTATTTTTAAAAAGAATAATGCTGACAAGCAATCACATGTGGGTAATCACAATGCTTTTTGTGCTGAGCTTATGGCAGCCATTTATGCAATTGAGATTGCTTCTGATAAAGGATGGAATAATATTTGGCTGGAGTGTGACTCTAGCTTGGTTGTGGCAGCTTTCAAGAATATAAATATTGTTCTCCGGAAGCTTAAAAATAGATGGCATAATTGTCTTAACTTGACTTCTCGTTTGAGCTTCTACTGCTCTCATATCCATAGAGAAGGAAATGTTTGTGCTGACAGACTAGCAGACTTGGTATTTCTACCCAAGATTTCATTTGGTGGAATTCAGCCCCTTCTTTCATTCAAGAGGGGTGTTCTAGAAATAGAAATCAGTTTCCTAATTTTAGATTTTTCTGATGTACCCTTTTTTTCTAGGTTTGTTTATTTTTCATTTTGCTAACTTCCTAATAGATCTGGCTTTTGCTTCCTTGTACTACACTCTTTTTCCTTTACACAGGTTTTATCCCTTTGGGTTTTCCCGGTAAGGTTTTTAACGAGGCAATTGTTGTTCTCACACACTGTTGTTACCTTGGGTATTTCCCTCTATTCATTTTAATATACTTTTTAGGATGCTGCAAATGATCGGTAGTTGATTTGGGGTGCCCAATATACCATATGATACTTTTGCACTCTTTCTCTTTTTGACTTTAAAAAAAAAAAAGACAAGCAACCACGTGGAAATCCACAATTAAGAAGTTAATATGGTATGCTCGCCATTTAATAGGGATGCTTTGTCAGCAAGAACGGACTTCCCCATCAATTTTAGGAAGCAAGTCTAAAGGAAATAAACTACAGGGATATATCAATAAATAGTGCTACCAGTAAAGTGCACTTACATTACAAGTATGAAGGGTATAAATAACTTGAAGATAAGCAGCGCTGCCATCAGAAATGGCTGCAATAGGGAGGAAACTTGTCAGTACAAAAGCTTATTAAAAGTAGTAGATAAAAAATTAAAAGAAATTCAATTTTCACTTACACTGAAGACAGTAATGAACCGATAGACAGATGAAATCTCAAAACTAGCAATACTGGCAAAATTTCCCGTTCCAAAGAAGGCTATGTTGAATAAAACCATCTGCAAAATGCAGTAGGTTCTTAACATGTCAAATAAGTACAATTTATATAAAATAGGGACTTAGAGCTTATCTGGTTTGTATTATGGATATAACAAAAAAATCTATGTATAGTTCTTCATGCTTTGGTTGGCCTTGGCCCTGAAGCTCAATAAGAACTATTTGAATATTATTAGAGTATGCTTCAATCAGGTCATATCGTGTAACTTCTGCTGCGCCTATAGCATCAGATTGTGTATTGTTCATCTATATTGATTACATTTTACACTAGCTTGTTCCCTTACAGTAATTCAGTTGGGTATTGGACATGTTATCATGAAAATACAAAAGTACAAACAAGAGAGACAGGAATGGAGCAGAGTTACAAATTACATGGCTGCATGTCATACTTGTCAAAGGAATAAGTATCAGGCTTCATCACCAGCAGGGTTACTCCAGCCTCTGCCTGTTTCCAACGCCATTTGGAAGAAATAAGTATGGATTTCATAGTCAGCTTTCCTAAATCAAAGGGCTTTTGATGCTATATTGGTGGTAGTAGACAGGCTCAGCAAATACGGGCATTTTATCCTCACTAAACATCCTTACTCAGGAAGATCTATTGCAGAAATATTTGTTGAAGAGGTGGTAAGGCTCTATGGTGTTCCTAAATAAATAGCAAGTGTTACAAATCCTAGTTTCATAAGTCATATTTTGAAAGAGTTATTCAAACTACAGGGAACCACTCTGAAAATGAGCACAGCTTATCATCCTGGTCAACTGATGTGCTCAACCGGACTCTAGAAAGTGGAAGCCTACCTCAGTTGTTTTTGTGCAGAGCAACCTAAAACTTGGGCTGATTTTGTTCCATAGGCATAATACTGGTATAACACCAATTTTCAATCAGCAGCCAATGGTACTCCCTTTGAGGTTTTGTATGGAAGGCCCTCCTTCACTGACCAGGTTTGTTCATGGAGAGGTTTTGGTGGAAGCAGTGGCTCAGGAGCTAAGGACCGGGGATGAGGCCCTCAGATAACGGAAATTTCATCTTGAGAGAGCCCATAATCAGATGGCTAAGTTTGCTAATTGTCACAGGAAGCCTTGCAAAATAAAGGTGAGGGACTTGGTATATTTGAAGATCAGACCCCATAGACAGGTCTCTATGCCAACAAAAATGCACCCAAAGTTTTCAACAAGGTATTATGGATCTTACTTGGTCCATAAGCAAATGGGGATTTTACATTTCAATAAAAACTACCTGAAGCAGCCAGGGTTCACCCTGTTTTCCATTCTCCTTAGTTTAAGTTAGCTGTGGGAAATCATCCTGTGGACTGTGGAGGCTGCCTTACGAATAGAATTACAGGATCTCTAGCTAAAACGCGTGATGCTCCAATCACCATTGAGGAGGCGCAAGCCCTAATTCTTGCGCAAGAACTTCGTATCGTAAAGTATCACAAGCAAAATGTCAACGACTCGACCTCCGTCAATCTCACGCATGCTGTACCTTCTGGATCTCTGGCTAATCCTTCCTCCACGACACCAAATGCTGTAAGTTCCACGCCCTCCAAGCCTCAAATTCATCTCTGAGAATCAAAATCCTAATGTTTCCTCTTCTGACAATCGTGGTGGATTTACCTCTGGATATGGTTTTGGCCGTGGTCATGGACGTGGTGGTTGTGGCTCTGTCCAATGTCAAGTATGTCTTAAGTTTGGACACTCGGCCATTCATTGCTATCATAGGTTTGACTATCAATATCAATTACCTTGTGCTCCCCGTGCACCTATACTGGTTCCTTCACCTTTTGGTTTGCCATACACTTATTCACGATCACCCACTCTTCCGCCATGGTTATGCTCACTGGTTCTTTTGCACAACACCCACAGTGGATCCCTGATAGCGGTGCCTCTTTTCATGTCACTGGTAATGGACAACATATCCAACAGACTCAGTCCTTTGAGGGTCCTAATCAAATATTCATAGGCAACGGTCAAGGTTTGCCAATTCACACTTTTGGTTCATCCTCTCTCATTTCTACCTCTAACCCTTCTCATACATTTACACTGTCTAATTTACTTCATGTTCCTCAAATTACAAAAAATCTCATTAGTGTCAGCATATTTTCCAAGGATAATAATGTTTACTTTGAATTTCATCCTAACCATTGTCTTTCAAATCTTAGGACTCACATGGAGTTCTTCTCCATGTTCCTCTAGGTCCTAATGGTCTCTACATGTTTCCCACTCTTTGCTTTCAGCCACAAAATAAGGCTCCTGCACCTGGTGCTTCATCAAGTCAGACCATCACTTCTAGTTCAAGGCCTAGTTCCCTACCCCTTGTATCAGTTGATGTATCCCCTAGTGCATACTATCAATGGCACCTTAGGTTAGGCCACCCAAACCATCACACTATGCGTATTGCTTTACAACAATGTAATGTTGCCCTATCAAATAAAGAGACTACCTTCTTTTGCTCTTCTTGTTGTGCTAGCAAGGCTCATAGATTGCCTCTATCTTTGTCTACTACAGTTAATGATGCCCCTTTACAGCTTATTTTTAGTGATCTTTGGGGCCCTACCCCCATCACATCCTCCACACACTACACTTACTATGTTAGTTTTGTTGATGCCCATTCCAAGTTAACATGGCTATATCTTCTTAAGTTCAAGTCTGTCACACTTTCAGTTTTCAAACAGTTTAAAACCATGGTTGAATTACAATTTAATGCTAAAATTAAAGCATTTCAAAGTGATTGGGGAGGTGAATTTAGACCTTTCACTAACTATCTTACTAATCTTGGCATTTTACACCGTTTAATTTGTCCTCATACTCATCATCAAAATGGGGTCATTGAAAGAAAACACAGACATATTGTTGATCTTGGCTTGTCATTACTCAGTCAGGCTTCCTTACCCTTAAAATTTTGGGATTATGCCTTTACCACTGATGTTTATCTCATCAATAGACTTCCCTCTGCTCCTCTTAATTTTGTTTACCATTATTTTACTCTCTATAAGCAACACCTTGACTATAAATTTTTGAAAGTGTTTGGCAGTGCTTGTTTTCCACTTCTTAGGCCATGAATGTTTGTTCTTAGGTTATTCAACTACTCACAAGGCTATAAATGTCTCTCTCCTAATGGGAAATTAATAATTTCAAAGGATGTGCTCTTCAATGAGTATTAATTTCCCTACCCCTCTCTATTTTCCTCCACTTCAACTTCCATCCCTTGCTCCCCAAACTCCGTCTCTCTCACTCCCATGCCTATTTTTGGTAGCTATAACCCTTCCACCCCTGCCTTCATAAATGGACTTCTTGAGTAAGAGGTTTACATGGTACAACCTCACGGTTTTGAGGCATCTGAAAAATCACTGGTTTGGAAACTCAATAAGGCCATTTAAAGCAGGCACCCCGTGCCTGGTTGGACAGGCTACAATCAGCTCTGCTGCAATTAGGATTTGTTTCTAGCAAGTATGACCCATCTTTGTTCACATACTCACACAATTCAGCCACTGTGTATCTTACTGTCTATGTGGACGACATTATTATAACTAGCAGCAGTTCTACTCTCATCAATAAAATGATTGCCAGGCTTAACTCCATGTTTTCCCTCAAACAGTTGGGCACACTTGACTATATTTTAGGGATTGAAGTCAGGAAACAGTCCTCTGGATCCATTAATCTCACTCAAACTAAATACCTTAAGGATCTACTTCTCAAAACAAATATGTTGGAAGCTAACTCTGTATCCACCCCCATGATCTCTGGTATCAAGCTGTCAAAATCTGGCCCTAATTTGTTTGCTGATCCATTGCTTTATCGTTCTGTGGTTGGTGCCTTGCAGTATGCTACTATCACCAGGCCGAACTCAGTTTCTCAGTCAACAGTGTGCCAGTTCATGGCAAATCCTCCTGATCAGCACTGGGTTGCAGTTAAGCGCATTCTCAGATGTCTAAAGGGAACTCTGCATCATGGCTTAGTGCTTCATCCTGCATCTTTTGTTACTGGTCTTTCTCTGCATGCCTTCTGTGATGCAGACTGGGCTGCGGCTGCAGATCCTGACGATCGCAGATCCACCTCTGGTGCTGCAGTATTTTTAGGACCCAATATCATTTCTTGGTGGTCCTGTAAGCAAACAGCCGTTACTCGTTCATGTGCAGAGGCTGAGTACAGAAGCCTTGCTCATGTCACTGCAGAGGTCTTATGGTTACACTTTATTTCAGGAACTTAAACTTCCACTGGCTGCCCTTAAAATTTTTTGTGATAATCAAAGTGCTGTGGCTCTTGCTCATAATCCAGTCCTCCATTCACGCACATGGAACAGGATCTTTTCTTTTTCCGTGAAAAGGTTCTTGCCAAGAAAATCAGCGTGTGCCATATTCCAGACCCTGATCAATTAGCAGATCTACTTACCAAACCCTTAGATGTCTCCAGGTTTTGCTCTGAGGGACAAACTCAATGTGGCTCCTTTGGAATCTGCTAAGTCCCCACCATGGGCTTGTGGGGGGTGTAAGAGATATCACTGTTGATTAGTTCTTGTATGCACTGTACAGCACTGTAATACACAGCACTGCACCTTAGTCAGTTACAGTCAGTCATTTAGTTCAGTTAGTTAGAGGTGACAGGTGTCACACTCTCATTGGTAGTTAGGAATCTTGCCTAGCAAGACTACAGTAGTAGATACAATGACTCAAGGTATATAAACCTAGAGTCATCCCATTGTAACCAACTTTGATCATTAATACAAAAACTCAGATTCAGTTACATGCAATTCTCTGATATCGAATACCAAGGATAAATGTTAAGGTTATACAGAGTATTCCATGCCATTTTAAAAATTCAATCAGTCAGAGGAGATTAATGGGCTGTGCATCATTTCATGAAATTTATGCGTAATTAACTTAATTTACTATACTTTACTCATAATAAAAGGATATTCAAATTTAATCATGTAATGAAGGAAAAAAGATAGAAAAGAATAAAACTTACAAAGACCAATGGAATTCTCACATCGGAGAGCTGCAAAGATCTATTATCATATCCAAGGATGAGATGATTTGTAACATTCTTAATAGAATATGATGACTTGTTCATAATATTTAAGTTGAAAAGTGTATTTTCAAAGAGTATCCATGCCATAAGCACAAGACCAAGAGCGGCATAGAATATAGCTTCATATCTGCACAGGTTTCAAGATAAAAAGGGTAAAAAAGTATGTATCATTCCATCAACAAGAGATTCAAAGAGCAACTAAAAAAGGTTCGGTGAAAGAGAAATACCCAATGGAGAGAAGAAGGAATGGAGGTGCAAAGCCAAGGAATATGGAAGCAAGTCGAGATAAGATGCTAATTTCTGAAAACAGTGGGAGTACCATTGAAAAACCTAAAGAAGAGGTGGTCAATATTATTCAGCCCTGAATCTTCAATTATAAATACATTATGGTAGCACATTTGTTCAACTTGTTTCTCTGTAATAGTATGGGGGAATGTAATAAGCATAGAAGCAGACCGTGATTTGTAGAGGAAACAAAAAACCAGTACAATGATTAATTACAACAGAGCACTAAAAGCCTAACTAGATAACTGAAATTAGAATATTCTAGACCTTAACTACAGCAACTAAAGCTAAACTGCTACTAAAAAACTAAGCATTGCAAGTGTTAATCAGTAAGCTATCTAATACAAGGCGCAAGTAGAGCTGTGTGACACAACATGGGGTTGAGAAATTAAAGAAAAAGAGAAGAATGAAAAGTCAAAACTATACCGGCAACACACCAATTTATCAACTGGTGGAATGCAAGCAACTCTTGTTTTTCAGTTCTGTGAGAAGTTGATAAATAAACCATGAGTGAAGATAAGGCAACCAAAAAAGCCTGGGGATAGACAACTACCGGTAATCAGTAGATTGATCACCATATATTATGCAAACTAAGCTTCCAAAATTCAAACACAAACAGCAGAGAAATCATGAGATGAACCTGAAGGTAAAATAGAGTTGAATATTTAGGATTTTCCCGTTCACAATTGGATATACTTAGCCAATACTTATTCCCACCAGCATGTAAAGCTAGCCACCTCGCAGCTATTCCTATAATGATAATAACTGCTCCACTACTAACTCTGCAAACATAATATGATATGTTCAATAATGTTGTCTGGATTCAGAATGTGTTAGAAATAATAAGAAAGCAAAAGCAACAAACAGAGCAGAAGAAAGAGAGAAACACAACAAGAAAAAAGGAAGAATAAAGAATTGTGCAAGAGTATCTTTCTTACTTAGACTAAAAGAATCTAGATACTAAAAATGATGAAAATGGAATAAAGGCATCTTAATGTGAGTAGCTGTAGGTTACTTATGCCTTATTTTAAATATGTTCTATGGGAAATTTGATAAATAAACCTAGAAATAATATCTCTCTAGTATGCTATCATACTAAAGAACACGAGGTTCATAGAGAAAGTGATGAGAAAAACAGAGTATGAAGGTTTCTGTATTGCAAGCAGAATGAATTATCATCTGAAAAATACAGTACATGATTGGTTTATATACAACAGCAAAATAGGCATGACAATATAACTACTTAACTGATTTTGTAACAGAAAGTGCTAACTATGCACTTTCGGTTATGTGTACAAGTATTCAAGTAACTTTAGCTAAGAAATTATCTATACTAACTATATTGTAATATTGAAGACCAACAGTCAAATATTAGAGAATAAAAGTAATCGGTGAGAAACTAAGTATCGTGCTTAGTTTTTAAGGTTATAGTTTGTAAGTTCAACAGCTTGTCTGTCAATCATTTCCAAACATTATTAACCTTTGGCTTTTACTAACAGTGTACTAATTATATATTTATTTGAATTGACTTACACTAATAGATTATTGTCAGGTATTTCTGCTGGCATCAATGTGAAAATTGACAAAAACCAACATGCAATGCAGACATATATCGGTATACCAGATCTCCATGGAATCAATTTAAAAAGATAAAATGAAGCTGTGGCCCCAGCAATTAAAAAACACCCAGTATAGAGTTTTCTGTCAGTGAAGCTGTTAACCTGCAACCCAAACCAAATATTTCATCAGATGAAACAGAACATTACTAGTGTTGATTATAGTTATAATTAGGATTATTCTCTCCATTTCTTATCATTGATATAGTTTCTCAGGTTCCTATTTTTCCTTATTTTGAGATATTCTGTCTTGTATATACATTTGAACGTTCCCATTGTGTAAGGCAAGTCAGTTATTCTAAACTATTCAAATACTAGGTTAGACAATATTATGAAAAAATATACATACCAGGAACTCAAGAATAAAAATTGAGACAACAGTAGTGGCGAGCAGCTTAACAATGTGATCCGTTCTTCTTTCAAATAAGTGTTTCCATAATGCCTTTATAAACTGGTATTCACTAATTATTTGAAACCATAGAAATGATGTCATTATCATGTATGCATGGTAAAGAGGAGGAGAGTGCTCCAGCAAAAATATCAAACAAACCATTCCAGTCACAATACATCCACATAGATATATCTGCAAAAGAAGATATCATAGATTATTAATTATGCTTGTATGAAGAGTAAATCAATAAGAATTAATTTTTTTCAACTACGAGTTTCAATCAACTGAATATCCATATACTTCATAAATATTCATTTATATATGTGTTAAACAATTTTGTTACATTTGACTTCATGTAAAAGCAGCTCACAAAAAGTTAATAACATTTTGGTAAAACTAAGCTCGCACAGACATTACTTTTCTGTGTCTATTTCTCTCAGCTGCTTGCTCCATTCCAAAACTACTCCCTGACAATGAAGTATAAGACTGCAGCATGTGAAGGACAAGGTAGATCATCCAACCAACATACCCAAGGGTAATTACAGACATGAGCATCAGCCAGTCATAAGTCTGAAAATAGTGAAGTCCTTGCAATGCCAAACTTCTAAGGTTCTGGGAAACATCCATTGCAGCGTCATAGTCTCTAGCCAATATCAGATCATCAATTTTGTCCAATATTGAAGAATAATGAGACAGTGGTTTGAATGGTTTGAAAAATAAGGAATGTGACTGTTTTATATCTGAAATTGTCAATGAAACCAACAATCTGCAATCTATCTTGCTTCTACTTTGTCTTCACGAGAAAAAGAGCAATTCAATTATTCCTCATATAACATTCATCTCAAATTGAAATGCTGAATTCTTTACATTTTTTCAATTAATGGTTACACTCTCTTGCATATTCTTGTTTACAGAAAAAAAAAGTAATGTCCATTTTGTAAACAAATATGGAAGATGCCACACTATAGTCAAGGAAAAATCACTAGATATCATATACAAAAATCAATTAAGCGAAGGATACGTGATTTACGAAGAAACTGGTTCAGAATTTCCTTTGTATTGGATATAACAGCTTCAACTTCTTCAGCCTGGAACATAGTATATGTTAAATCTTAGTCAGAGCATCCACTGATTATCTTCAGCACGTAGATGAATTTTAGATTCCTACGCTCTCACCACAAGTAGAATCATGACCGTATGTAGAAATTACATAATATTCAAATGAAATTTGTAAAAAAAAGCACATAACATGCTTTCCACTAAAATCAAGAAGTCTGTTATCAATCAGAAGTAGAGGAAGATACCTTGGTCATGTCAATGTAATCTTGTGGTAGAACACCGACTGAATTAACAGGACATGGCAGACCAAGTAATGTAGACTGTAAGAAAATTGAACAAGTACGTCAGATAATGAAACCTAAGGATGAATAGTGAGACACACATCATGCTTTGAGCACATATCCTCTAAGAAATTTTTTACAACCATGAGCGGTGCTATATCCGCCTGATTGACATCCACTCTTTCTATCCCATGCAAGCCCCATTCAGTGGGTGTTGGCGTGTCATGCACGTGGTCGTCAACAAACCTAAAACTGCAATCAGAATGGTTGCTGCTAGATATTGGCCTCGGACGTTTAACACCAGCTCCCCATGCAACAAGGGGAGTATCGGTGTTCGTAGGATGCCCATCTCCATGACTTCCTATGATGAGAAATGAAATAATAAATAAGTAAAACATAAAAGCATATTATAACCCTTTTTATTAGAACACAAGCAAAAGAATAACTCAATTCCGTGGAAATTGGAGATTCTTTAATTTCCAAGGCAAAAGAACTCCAATGCAATGACTCAATGTACACTTTTCTGTATATGGTAAAATCCTGCCAGGAGAGTTAATCAGTGTTGTTGATGGCGGATGGCAGAATATGGTGAAAGGCCAAAAGCCTACCACAAACACGCCATTGCAGCCTATGGCGCCACCATGGAGGGCATCCCTTCACAAATTTCCTATTGTGGTTGTCCAAAAACTCAGGCCCACCATTCTGCCATTTGCCACCATTTAACAACACTGGAGTCAACTAAGGGAATAAATGCAAAACTAGAGTTGTAGACGGAGCTTCGGAATCACATGGTTTCCAAGAGAGATGTCAATGAATGAAATGCAGAAATGGTTTAGGTGTTTTATGATTGGAAAGTTCCTCTTGAGCTCAAAGGAAAATTTTACCACATGGAAAGACCTACAACCATTCATGGTACTGAACAGATCAAGGAACAGATGATAGAATCTCTCCTGAAAGGATTGTGGGGAGAAGACAAACAAAACCCCAATTAAGAAGAGTTATAAATGGATGACAGCCTAAAACATAAGTATAAAGTTAGATCAATGAAAATTGAGAGAAACCAGTATAACAGACCTAGATCTAAATGGTATTTCTGAAAACTTGGTGTTCTATAGGACACAATGGCATTGATTGTTTTATGTCAGGACCTCAACTTGTAGGCAAAGGCTTTTGTTTGTACAAGAATATGGAGAATTGATTCCCAAGAGAAATAAAGAAAAAAGTAAGCGGAAAATAATCTAAGTATAGGAATTTAGAACATCATATGCTCCTTGATAACACATTGCCTTCCCTACTGATGCTTGAGTTTTAAAGTATTGCCTTCTCAAATTAATATTCAAGTAGAAACAACTAGAATATGCAATCTTGATTCAGACTAAAATTTGTTATAATTTGTATATTTACTGGCCATATAACGAAAAGATAGGTACTTCGCCCAATTACTGTCTTTCAATTATTTTAACCAAAGTAAAGTACTTCTAATGCTAGTAATAGCAGGTGATGGGTCTATAGAGACTTTCTTTTGACAAATTATTGCTTCGACATTTTTAACACCAAAATTTGTATTGCAGTGTTGCAATCTCTGTCATCTTAGAAAATATAACATAAAAAGAATATGCAGTCATAGACATGATAAAAGAAGTGTTGCAACCTTTATCGCTCATTCCATGATCTGCTGTGAAAATATATGATGTAAGATTATCCTTGAAATAATCTTGAACAAGATTATATACACTTTCAGCTACATGGTCAACAACCTTAACATTGTTGAGATAGATAGATGAAAAGGGCCTATGTGCATGACCATTAGAGTCACATCCAAGCAGGTGCAGGAATACAACAAGATTATCCTGCTGCAGCAGCTCCTTTAATTTTGGGTCTTCATTGGACCGATTGAGAAGGCTTTGAAATTTATCAAGAGACCACAAGTCCAGGAATGATGCATCTGCATTAAGAAATCAAGAGTACTAAATTTATGAAAATAAGGATTGGACAATCTAAAAAGATCAACAAGGGGGGTTAGAGACATTAAATTAGAATACATTATCGTAAAAGACTATCATATCTTATGTTAGAATTTATTTATAATGGAACAAATTGTTCAATTTAGATCATGTATATATTTTGATTCTCAATTTAAACCTTTTATAAATAATGTCCATATTTTATATAATTATAATATATATATATATATATATATATATGTATCAGAGTCAGTATCTCTATAGTCAATAGCGGCTATCATAGCCGCAATCAAGGCATTGCGTTGCGTCGTGGCGGCTCTACGCTATATGAAACGGTGTTGCAGCGCAGTTTACGGTTGCGGCTGTAGCGACGTTCTTCGCGGTGCAATCCCAGAGAAGATGAGAAAGAAACACAAAAAAGGAGGCCGCAACAGTTTTTTAAGATCGCAAAGTCTAAAATACCCTTGATTTTAAAGAGTGCAAAGTCTAAAATGTCTTACTTTTAAGAGCACAAAGTCTAAAATACCCTTGATTTTTATCTTTTTATCTCCAGGTAACTTTTTACTGGAATTTTCATGACCTTTCTTCTTCAAACACTACAAGTGCAATGCTCTGTTTTTGGAAACCTACGAAATTTCTTCGTAACGACCGCCCCCCCTGTTCCTTTCTTTCCCGCGACTGATTCTTCTCGAGAAAGTTGGGAGAATAACCAGAGGCTGATGTGAATTGATTTAAGGCTTGTCAAATTTGGGAGAGAAAGGACAATAAAATGTATGCACAATTGACCAAATTTTATGAAACTTGATAGCAAAATAGCGACACATTATGTAGGATACCACCCTAATACCTAATACCATGTTGAAATTTTAGGTTTTTATATAAGGAGATAGGTAAGTTAAAAAATAAAAACTGTTGATTACCATATCAACTAAAGATACAGTCTAGAAAATACTTACAAGGTTTGGGCAGTCCTGACCTTAAAAGCATGTTTTGTACAATAGAGTTAGACCTATAGTCTAAAATGGTAATGTTATAAATCATAGTCTATATTAGATCTATTACTAGGCAAACATTTATGTTATTCCACCCACAAATGCCCACGTAAAACTATCCAGTTTTGGGCATGAGTGACGGGGAAATTGAGATCTTAGTTATTCCACCCACACTAGTCCACGCCTCAAATGTCCAGTTTTGAGCGGGAGAGAGGTGTTAAGAGTCTCACATATGACATAGGTAATGCTTATAAGGTTAGGGGAGTCCTCAACTTACAAGAGTGTTTTGTAGACTTGAGTTAAGTATAGAACCAAAATTATAAGAAATACTATGAATTGTAACTATGGTTTGAAACACGTAATTAAAACTAGACTCCTCATGCTAAGCAAATAAGGAAACAAAAGCACAAAATATAAAGAAATTTGAAAACTAATCCTAGGAGATAATCTAGATATATACATTTCATATATTCTAAGCATTTTTAAAGGAGACAGTATGCAATCAAATTGTCAAAAAAATATTACAGAAACGTGTTATTTTATTGAGTGGAATAGTATAATTTATTTTTTTTTTTAAAAGTAATTACATAACATATATATAGTCTATAATTCAGTGGCCTGAAATTCAAGAAGCTACTAGCTAAGTAAATAATAATTCAGAATCGAAACCTTTAATCGAAAATGATGTCAGTAAATTCTAAACATGACCATTGATTTGGTACCAGGAAGTGAAAAGACAAGACTGAATTTTAATGAAATGCTTTTCGTACTAAGAGAAGTCTGTCACCTGGATGAAACAATTTATTTATGCTGTTATACATAAAAATGAAGACCATGAAGAACAAATTGTCCCAAAACCTTAAGTTATTACGTGAAGGTCCAAGTTATGTGTCTCAAACACAAAACAATAGGAAAGGCTCTATTCATTATTGAAACAGACAATATTGACAAACTACTGTGAAACTCAAACCAGTACCAGTTGCAAAGTCTTCGAACTCGTGTGGATAGGTATCCCATGTGCTATGCTGCAAGGCACCACAGAAGATTGGAACTATATCGGGACTTCCAAAAGAAATTGTATGGCTGCTTCTGTTAAACACCGAATCAAACTCAACAGGATTAGCCTTCCACCCTGCAACAAACCAAAACCAATCATTTAGTAGACACTAGGCAGTAGAATACAGTCAAGCCTAGTCAACCATTTAAGTTTCTTGCTATGCTCCTATGTATGGTTTTCAAAAAATGCTATGAACCAAGACTTTTTCTTCATTTTTCACATTAAAACATCCAAACAATACAAAGGTAATTTTAATCCATCCCAGGCCTTTTTGTTCCAGTCTCTGTTAGATATCCAAACATAAAGGAAGGCGCCTCTATAAAGAAAGAAAATAACACAGACCTTTCAGAACTGCACTGGGATCTTCATAGAATCCAGCAATGATGGAAACATGTCCAGGCCTCGACTCTGTAGGCGGGCGAGCATGAGAAACCCCCCAACGACCTTGATTTTTAATTATGCTCCTCAAAAATGGTGCCCTGTAATTACCTTCCGAATCAGGCTCATAGAACTTGTCAGCACGCAAACCATCAGCTGCATCCAAGATCAAGCAAGTTAAAACTTCATTACATATTTGCTTAATGCTCATACTCCCTCTGTCTCATTATAAATCAAGTTTGGAATTTTTACTATCTCATATTATTAATCAATTTTAAATTATCAATAAAGAATTAATTATTGTTTTTCACTAACTACTCCACTATCTACTACTGAATACGGGTACTTTAGGGTTTGTTTGGATATTTTAAAACGAGTGCAATGTAGTTCAATTGAATGGAGCGGAACAGAGTGAAATGGAATATAGATTAAATTCCATTGTTTGGGTGTTTTATATATAATGGAACAAAATTCACATTCAATTGTTTGGAAGTGAACGGATTGGAATGAGTTATAACTTTTTTATTCCATTTTTACCCTTATTTAAACAATAATATTATGTAGAATTAAAACGTCCAAATAATGGAATCTCAATGCATACTCCATTCCACTCTATTCCATCAATCCAAACAAAGCATTAGTAAATGAAGTTTACTTTTTCATAGAAATTAGTGTACTTAGCATCCGTTTGTTACAAATTATAAAAAAAGTAATTTTGATAATCAATAAATTAGAGATTAATTTTTAGAGTTTTTTATTTTTAAAAAATACAGAATCTATTTTGTGTTTGCTAATCATAAATAAAAACATTTTTTAAAAAATAAAAAATCAGCTATGGAAAATAATTTTCTAAATAAGCTACTCAAAGCACCTTCTCATTGAAGAGTTTTTTTTTTGTTTTTCAAATTCTCATTAGTTTAATAATTTGCGATGGATGAAAACTCTCAAAGTGAGTTTTTAAAAACAAAGAGATTGTTTCTAAAAAAATGTGTGCATATCCTTAAACAATTAATATGAGACGGAGGAAGTATTTTACAATAACAACTATAGTTTTTGTTGCTCAAGTTGGAGATATAGTTAAGGGGGTTAACTTAGGCAATAGTCAATGATCAAACCTCTCACCACATGTTTACAAACTTAGCAACCTATCAACCAAGTATCAAACCAACGACCACATACTTAAAAACCAACCTTTCATGTGAGTATTTTACAACAACAAAAACAACTAGTCCTAATAAAGTTAGTATAAACATAACATCAAACAGCTGGTGTGCGCATTTTAAGTAAGGGCATATGTACCAACAAGTAGAACGAGGCGTTTAGCAGGGGCAGAGAATCGAGGAGCAACAAGATCGACACCACGAACAATGGGAGATTTGAAGTAAATATCGAAAATGCTAAGCATATAAACAGCGTGAAGAATCACTCCCAGTACCACCAACCATCGCTCCCTTCTCTTCAACCCCTTTATTCGCTCACTCGTGCCAGCTTTCACTCCTTGCTCATTCGTGTTTCCTAAGATCCCATCGCTGCGCATTTTTTATTCTCTTTTGGTTTCGATCCAGCTTTGTTTCTTTGACTTCAACACTGAACAGTAAGTGATGAGTGAAATGAAATGTGTGCAATCGAGTGTTTTTTCACGTATTCGGTGTAGTGTTGTTGTGTTTAGTTGAGATTTTGCGTTTGTTGGTTGGTTGATAGATTGATTGGGGTTCGTTATGAACCGGGAAGTTGGGAACAACCCATGACTTAACTTTGTGCAATGTATGCAGGCCCGATCCATTATCTAGCAACTTATGTGCTAAGAGTCATAGGTCTCTCAAAATTCTAAAATGCCCTTAATAGAAAAACACTTTCTAATTCAATTTTGCTACCTACAACCCCTTGTTTTGCTACCCACACCCCATTAATTTAAAAAAAAATAGAATACCAAAAATATCCTTTGCTATTTCACTTATTCTTAAACTCTATTTTGTTTTTTTCTCTCTTCATCACTATCACTCACTTCATAATATTTCACACTCATATCCCATACTCATAATTCACACATCATAACTCATACTCATTCATAACTAACACCCGTCACTCATAACTTACATTTCATAACTCTACTCTTCTTATTATGGTTAAAGCCACCAATAAGATATGTTTCCTATTCTATTGAGTTAGTATTTTTTTTTTCTTTCAAAATCTGATAATTTTACGTGATATGAATTCACATACGTGGTAAATTATATATTGTACACAAACTTAAATCATGTATCCTTACGTATTTTGTGTTCACGTAAATGTAATACATGTACTTAAATGGAGTTCAAGTATTTATAAAACTTTGCAGTAAGTAGGGAAAGTGCGTACTTGAACTCAGTTCACGTACATGTATGTAAACTAAGTTCACGTAAATGTACTTAAATTGAGTTCAAGTACATGTAAAATTTTGTAGAGTTGGGAAACTATGCACTTGAACTTAGTTCACGTAAATGTACGTAAATTAAGTTCAACTACATGTAAAATTTTGCAATGAGTAGAAAAGATGCGTACTCGAACTTAGTTCATGTAAATGTACGTAAATTAGATTCACGTAAATATACTTAAATTGAGTGTGTACTTGAACTCAGTTCATGTTGTTCATAAACTAAGTTCACATACATGTACTTAAACTAAGTTCAAATACATGTAAAATTTTGCAGTGAATGGAAGAAGTGTATACTTGAACTCAGTTCACGTACATGTACGTAAATTGAGTTTACGTACATGTACATAAATTGAGTTCAAGTACACATAAAATTTTACAATAGGTAGGAGAAATGCGTATTTGAGTTCAGTTCACGTAAATGTACTCAGTTCAAAGAAGGTTGTGGTTTCACGATGGAAGAGAAAAGGAAAAGAATGGTTGACAAGTTTGATTTAATGACAAGGGCAATTTAGTATTTTCAACAATGACATGGGTGTAACTAGCAAAAGAGGAGGTGTGAGTAGCAAAATTGTTTCTAATTTTGGATTGACCAATTCAATAGTATAAAATATTAATATTTTACACTATCAAAAGCATCTTTCCAATAATGTAAAAAATTTCGATTAATAATTTACACTTAGAAAATATTTCTTTTGAGCAAGTGTTTCTCTAGACCTTAACCTTATGAACTCTAATGACTTAGGAAATTTTGTGCTTTTGAGTTCGCTTATTTTCTTCATCAGCCTCAAGTATCTATTTATAGAATAGGTTAGGATTTTTCCTTTGTCCTTGCAAAATCTGAATCATATCTTTGCAAATAATAAATGTATCTTCTTGTCAGTGTTTCTTCTTGTAAATAATTCTTGATCATATCTACTTGTAAATAATTCATATCTTCTTGTAGATTCTAATTAAATCTTCCTGTATATAATTCATATTTTCTTGTAGATAAATCATGATCAAATCTTCTTGTAAATAATTCATATCTTCTTGTAGATAAATCTTGATCAAATCTTCTTGTAAATAACTCATATTGTCTTGTGATACATCTTGATCAAATCTTCTTGTAAATAATTCATACTTTTTGTAGATAAATCTTGATAAAATCTTCTTGTAGATAAATCTTGATCAAATCTTCTTGTAAATAATTCATATCTTCTTGTTGATAAGATCTTGATCATATCTTCTTCCAAACAAATCTTGACCATATCTTCTTTTCAATTTGGTCAAAAAATTTCTTCAAGTATAAATCTAAATAAAATCTTATTTTATATTATCTTCAAAAACAAGAATCTTCTTTAATACTCTTGCTTGATTTGAGTTGGAATGTATTCGGGTTGTTCTTGGATCTTCATAAGTTTATGATTCGGCTAAGTCTTCTTTTCATACTTAATTCTTTCAATTTCGTTTGTTGACTTTTCATCCAAGGCATTGACTTTCTTGTTGGATTGAGATGTTGTGTTGGTTGAATAATGATAGTCGAAGGTAGAATTGTATGACTTATAATTAGTGGCATTGAGAAAATCTCCTTGTTGAAAATTCAAAATCAGTGCAACATTAGAGGCTGCATGTAAGACCCTTAATTTTTAATTAAAATTATGGAAATTAATTTTAAGTGTATTTGGGGATATTTGTAAAATATTTAATATATGTATGTTTTGAGTAAATATATATATATATATAAATATTTATTTTGGAGGATGAATTAAAAAATTATTGGATTAAGAATAAATTAATTTAATAACGAGTAATTAAATTAATCGGACAGTTAATTAAGGGATTAGCGGCTAATTGCGACGAGATTGGTTAAGTACTGAAAATCAGACAAGTGTCGGGTGAGGTGGCACCACACAAGCCTATAAATAGGAGTGAGAAGGATGGTGAAATCAGAACACCATCTGTAACACCCCGACCCTTCAGCGTTATCGGCGGTGCTACCGTAACATCCCGACCTTTCAGCGTTATCGGCGATGTTACTCGGTCTTCTCACTCCCCCTAACCACCTCGTGGAAATAGTGAGTTTTTGCCTTCCATGGGAATCGAGCCCGGTACCTGGGGGATAAGTAACCGTCTCCTCACATTCCCACTACCAATTGATCTCCGGATGTTACGGTAGCACCGCCGATAACGCTGAAGGGTCGGGGTGTTACAGATTTCACCTTGGTCTTGAGGGCCGTAAAAGTCAAACATATTGTGTTGGTCTATTGAGCGACTGCACCTTGGTGATTCCAAGAAATTGTATACATGAGCATATACATATTGCATCGAGGGATTGACCGGTGGGTCACGATTGGATTATATGATGATGTTTGGAAATTGATGTGTGTGAGTACTTTACAGAATCTGAATTTCTGATTAATTATTGTGTTTATTGAAGTGTTGACTGTACTTACTACATATTTTCCATATGAACGGTTGCTGTTTGAAAAAGCTTATATGTCATGAAAATTCAAATGAGCATCCTTAGTTTTCATCATTGACATATATTATGCCATGAATATAATTGTTGTTGTGAGATATATGCTATGTGATTATTTGTTAATTTCGGTCGGTGACCCTTGCTATTATATTGTGGAAATTGGGCTTTGCCCTCAGATGTTACCCGAACCCATCCTACCGACGGATACACTAACGACGAAAACGTCGTTAGTTTCCCCTGATCTTTACGTACGGAGTATCCGTGGACAACGCAGAAGGACGGACGATTGGCTGAAGACGAGACTTATAGAGGATACGGTGGAGACCGTGCTACTGTAGCTTAGTGCATGATCAGACTAGACTTTTGTATAGGGTCTTGAGTTTTGGGGAAATGTAATTTATTTTGGGAATTAATGTATGACTTTTCCGCTGTATTTTCCGCACTCTGATACTGTTTAGTGGCCACAGGCCGGGTGTTCTCTTTTGAAATGAACTGATGAAAATTTTATTTTAATTCCTTTGACATTAATTTTGGAAAACTCATTTTAATTATTTATTGGAAAAAAAAATACACTCGCGCTGTGTTTTAAACTCGGGGTGTTACACTGCATATCAGAGGCAACATTTGAAGTGGGTTGCACCATTTTGATCAGCGGAATATGAGCTTTGAATTTATGGTTTGAAAAATCTCTTCAGAGTTAATTATACCTTGATATGAACTCTTCAGAGGAATGGTGAATTTGTGCACATCAGAGGCATGCTTCAACTTCAATCTTCAGACTCAGTTTCAAAGCCATTCTTTAGAGGCAGTCTTTAAACCCGGTTATCAGAACCAAACATCAGACCCAGACATCATAAGCAATCTTCGTAACCTTTTCAAGCATGTAACTTTCAAATGCATATGTTTAGAGGCAAACACGTATACTTTGTGTTCCTCTGATCTTAACCTCTGGTCACTTCCTCTAGTGACTTCCTCTGGTCGCTTTCTCTAGTACCTTCCTCTAATTTACTTCTTTCCATTTTTGCAAACCTTATAAAGCCATTAATCCAAATTTTATTGTTCTCATAAAATACTTTTGTTAATATCAAAACTATATGTGGAAAACCAACTTAGTTCCAACATTTTCATCAACATATTATTCTTCAAGCTTTCATCAGCAGAGTTCTTGTAATTGAATATTTTTTGGGCTTCCTCTTGTTGCCCTTCTTTGGGGAATCTCTCAACAGAATGTGCATCAATTGCTCTTTTCTTTACCGCCCCGCGTCTTCTTTTTCCATTGTAACACAATTTCCTTTGCACAATTCTAAAATCAAATAGGGGAAAAAAGTCTTCCCTTTTTCAAGAAAGCATTCCTTTTATCTCTCCATGAATAATATCTCTAAAGTTGATAGTCTTCTTCTTCATCAAACAATCCAGCAACACACGTCTTTCTTTGTTTACAATTTGGACGTCGGTAGTTAGCATAATGAATGTTCGGATAATGTGGTACCTAAGTTTTAGGATGGGTTTCAAAGCATTTCTAAAGCATTTAAGAGTGTTCACTCCTTTTGAAGATATCCATTTAGTTTCTTCAACAATTAAGATTTTTAACATTTTATTCAATTCAACAGGAATGAGTTTCTTCGAAAACCTTTTAAATTCATCTTTTGGCTCAGGATCCTAAAAGGTTCAAATGATACCTAGGTGATAGTTGACGGAAATGGAAGTGAAGTTGATTGTGCAGCTTTGAACCATGACTTTTTCTTGATTTGCATCTAGAATAGCTATATTGAATTCCTTGACAAAATTAGGGCAAAATGAATTCTAATGTTGCACCAATTTCTTCCATTTCATATAAGTAATCAGGTCAGTGATTTCAACAGGCATGGTTTAAGGAGTTCTATCCTTTAAAGGAAACCCTTTTTTTGGAAGCACTCATGTGTGCTCATGATGTCATCAAACCTATTTTTCACACGTTCGATGACAAATTTTTGAGCTTTAGGAGCAGGTTGAGTGGTGGGTGATGATGTTTCTTCTTCATGTTCAAAGACCATGTCAAAGTATGAATTAATGGATGGTTCAAAGGAAAGTTCTTGTGTTTTTGTTTTTCTTACCATTTCGAAGGGTTTAGGTTGAAGAGCAAAATTTTCTTTTGTGAAAAGGTAGAATGGGAAATGGGTTTGGATTGTTTAGGGAGGGATTTAGGGAATTTTTATGAGAAAATTATTCAAAATGTGAAAGTTTTTTTTTTATGAAATGAGACGGAGTGTACAAAAAAAAGTGTTGGAGTGTTTAAGTGAGAAACAAATTAACAGGAAGGTGAGTTTGAAGTGTAACGGGTGATGTGAACGGTTGGTTTAATAAGGGAGTGGGACATTTTAGGTGAGAGAAGAAAGTTGAGTGGTGAATGGTTGCATGTGTTAGGAGAGAGTGGGAAAGTGGAGGAATTACCAATACACACATAGGGAAGGCAAGTTTTTGTCTTCATATGAATTGAATTTAACCACAAAAATTCATTGGGCCCATAAAGAATCAAACAAGTGTTGGGTCCATTAAATCTCAACTGGAATTTGGGCCCAATACTATATCCATTTCACTTTTTGAGTTACTCATGCGCTATACACACTAATGCTATGACTGTGTTAAAACAACTCCCCCAATATAATACATTATATGATTTCCTGAATTCCTACACTACGGAAACAACTAAAATATAATAAAATTAAGGAGTATTTCTACTCCCTTTATTGTTGGGGTGCCTCCCAAAATCTCTTTGTTTAAAGTCCTCAATCAAAACTTGCAAATTAATCATTCATCATTAAGTATCGTGGAGGCCTTTGCTTTCTCCATAGGATCTCCTCAATAATGCTTAATTCTCTGAACATCAACTTTAAATTCTTTACCATATTCTTCCTTCAAATCCACAGCTCTTGAAATTAATTTGCAAGGTTTGAAATTAAAAAATGTCTTGACCATCCAATCTTAAGATTTCCTGGAAAAGTTTAAGCCTAGAACTAAAAAGTAAGACTTTCTCTCCCACATGGAAATTCATATTTTGAATTCCTCTCGTCATGGCATTTTTTCATTTTGGATTTATATAAATCTGAATTTTCGTAAGAACACATTTTTTGTTCCTCAAGCTCATCAACTTGCAACATTCTTGCTGCACCAACTTGATGTAAATTCAAGTTTAATTTTTTGTTTGGCCCAAAATGCTTGTGTTGCAACTCGATGGGCAAATGGCATGCTTTGCCAAAAATTAGCGTATAAGGAGACATGCCTAAAGGTGTTTATAGGTATTCCTATAAACCCACATAACATCTTCCAAATGTAGAGATCAACCTTTCCCGGAGGGGCTTACATCTTTTTCTAGGATTCTTTTGATCTCTCTATTTGAAAGTTCAACTTGTCCAAAATGTCCTTCGCATGGAGATGCATGACAATGCTTCAATGTTTTAGGGACCTCCTATTTTGCATCATATCTTCTTAGTAACTGATCAGGAAATCACTTGTACACGTACGGTTAATCCTAGTAGTAAGCTTTAGCATTATGAAGAAAACTTTTTCTTTGTTGATAATTCGAATCTAGAGGAACAAATCCACTTGCCAAGAAACTCACTAAATCAAATATCCCTAATGAATAATTTTTTACCTCTACACTTTCAAGAATCCTAGAAAGGTGGTCTGCAATATGATTTTCAACGCATTTCCTATCTCTTATCTCCAAATCAAATTCTTGCAACAATAACACCCACCATATTAGCCTTGGTTTTGCATCCTTATTTGCAATTAAACATTTAATGCAAGCAATGTCTATATAAAAAAAACATTTTCTCCCGCTAAATAAGATATGAACTTGTCATATGCAAACACCACAACCAGTAGCACCTTCCCAGTGGTGGTGTAGTTCAGTTGAGCATCAATCATAGTCTTACGACTATAATATATTGAATGAAATACCCTTTGAAGCCTTTCACCAAGCATTTTCCTCACAACATAGTCACTAACATATAATTTCAAATGGCTTCTCCCATTCTAGAGCAGTAATGACAAGTGTTGTGATGAGTGCTTCCCTAAAAGTGTCAAAGGCCTTAACAAATTTAACATCAAATTCAAATGTTACATCATGATATAGCAATTTTCAGTAAGGCTTGGAGATTTGAGAAAAATATTTGATAATCTTCTATAGAACCCAACATGTCCTAAGAAGCTCCTTACCCCTTTCACATAAATAGGATAATGCAATTTTGCAACACTTCAATCTTTTACTTATCTACCTCCAATCCTTTTTTGGAAATTTTATGTCCCAATACAGTGCACGGTTTTACCATAAAATGGCATTTCTCCCAATTCAGTACCAAATTGGTCTTTTCGCATCTTTCTAGCACTTGTTCTAGGTTAGGTAAACATTTATGGAATGATTCTCCAAAGGCTGAAAAATCATCCATAAAAATTTCCATGGATTTTTTCAATTAAATCACAAAATATTGACATCATACACCTTTCAAAAGTAGTAGACACATTACACAATTCAAATGGAATTCTTCTAAATGCAAAAGTTCCATAAGGGCATATGAAGGTTTTCTTTTATTAATCTTCAAGTGCTATAGCAATTTGGTTGTAACTAGAGTAACCTTCCAAAAAGTAGTAGTCTTCTTGTCTTGCTAATCTATCCAACATTTGATCTATGAAAGGCAGTGGAAAATGATCTTTCCTAGTGGCTTGGTTGCCTATTATGTAATCCATGCAAACCCTCCAACCATTGACAGTTCTAGTTGAAATAATCTCATTCTTGTCATTTTGAACCATAATGGCTCCTCTTTTCTTTGGCACATATTGCACAGGGCTGACCCACACATTGTCTTATACAGGATAAACAATTCTTGCATCCAGCCACTGGATGATCTCCATTTTAAAAACATCTTCCATGATAGGGTTCAAGCTATTTTGGCTTTCACTGTTATTTTTAGAATTATCTTCCAACAAAATTATGTGCAGCCAAATAGTGGGGCTTATTCCATTGATGTTTTCCATTTGTCAACCCATCACTTTTTTATGCTTCTTCAACACATACAACAACAACACCTCTAGTGTGGAAGTGTGTCATTCTCCCCAAGATATATATACTTGAAGGGAGATGGGAGCTGCTGCAAATCATGTTCAGAAAAGGATTCAATATATGGCACATTATTTTTAAAAATTTCATAAGTCAGCTTTAATGATTCATATCTTCTAGTCTAGAGTCTAGGTGGAGGCAACTCTTCTCTTTCAACTCTGCAATCTCACTTTGCAACTGATCCATCTCATCAAAATAAGCAAAATTAAGCAGTTGTTGTTGTTTGCAAAACTACTTGTGCACTAAAGAACCTACATATCTGATGAGTAAACATTCCTCTAAGCCTTCATCAAGGTATTACATGGCTTTTTTTTTTGTAGAACAAGAAACACAAGAAAGAAGGGGTTTGAATTGTGTTTTGAAAAAAATGGTTTTAATAGAAAACGTTTAAAAAAACAAAGATAAAATAAAACAGAGCGACAAAGTCGATTAATACTAATTCACTACCAACTAGGTAGTTACGTCAAGTCCCTTCAACCTGAAGGATTCAATCCACAAATTAACTAACTAAATTACACTTCCATGGAAAACCGACTAGTCAAACGGACTGTGTTAAAGTCTTCTCCACCTTCTAGCTTAGTACAGTCAAGCGGTTGAGGGATGCAACCACTACTGAGCTATGTTACAAAAGAAAGGTTTAAGGGTTTTCTAAATAACTCTCACAAGAAGTTGTTTACAATGTTGTATTCTCAGAAAAATATTTCTCAACACTTAGACAAGATAAAGGGAAAGAGAAAAAGTGTAGAGACAACTATAAATGGCTTATTGTGGTACGTTGTTGTCTTGTACTTTTCAATGAGAGTTGCAAGTTCTTATATAGAGATTTGATCAAGATTTATCACAATAAGATATGAATTATTTACAAGATTTTATCAAGATTTATCAACAAGAAGATATAAATTATTTACAAGAAGAGTTCATTAGAATCTAAAGAAGATATGAATTAATTACATGAAGATATGATCAAGAATTATTTACAGGAAGAAACACTAACAAGAAGATACATTTATTATTTGCAAGGATATGATTCAGATTTTGCGAGGACAAAGGAGAAACCGTAACCAATTCTATAAATAGATATGTTGGAACCAAGTTGGTTTTACATTTAGAGTACTGATGTTAACAAAAGTATTTTATGAGAACAATATATTTGACTTGAAAGAGTATGAAAGAAGATTCATATTTTTGAAGAAAATCTAAAATAAGATTTGATTCAAATTTATAATTGAAGAAAATCTTTAACCAAGTTCAAAAGAAAATATGGTCAAGATTTAAAGATTTAATTAAAATTTGATCAAGATATGAAGAATATTTAATTAAGATTTGAAGAACATTTGATCAAAATTTGAAGAAGATTTGATCAAGATTTGAGGAAGATTTAATTAAGATTTAAAGAAGATTTGATTAAGATATGAAGAAGATTTGATCAAAATTTGAAGAAGATTTGATCAAGATTTGAAAAAGATGTAATCAAGATTTGAAGAATATTTGTTGAAGATTTGATCAAGATTTATCTATAACAAATATATGAACATAATCAATATGAAGAATTTACAAACTCAATCTAAAGAAGATACAATTTAGAATTAAACAAGGACTAAATTGAAGCCCAAATTTTAACTATAAATAGATACTGAGGGTCAAAGAAGAAGCTCATCGAAAATCAGAAGAGAGTAGAAGAACTCAAGCTCAAATTCCAAATTCATCTTAGAGTTCAAAGAGAGAAACACTTGTTCGAAGGAGAAATATTTTCTAGTGTTCTTTCTTAGAGTGTGGGAGTTATTATTTTTATTATCAGCTTTGTTAGAAGCAACTACTCAAGTTCCAATATTTTGTATTCAACCCGATAGTGGTTCAGTTCCTTCTTTAATCTAGGGTTGTCAGGTTGTTAGGAGAAGATTTGGCTTGTAGGGTCAAGGTAGTGTTGTTCCTTAAAAGTCTGGGGTTGTCAGGTTATTTGGGAAGACTGGCTTAGAGGGTCCAGATGTTTTGTAATTCAAGGTATTTGAATTATTGGATGAAAGCCTTTTGAATGAGGGGACTGGATGTAGCCAAGTTAGTGGTGAACCAGGATAAATCTATGAGTCCAAATATTTTTGATTTCATTAGTCGCTGCCTCTAAATCTAATTGCTTGTTGTCCAAGTAATTCATATCAGCCTTCATCAAACCAGCAAAAGTTTTCAACTTTGGCAAACATAATTCAACCCGCCTTCTCGTGTTTGCACCTTCAAGATACTCAAGGTTGAAGAAGAAAATAAGAGAACTCACAAGCACATAATTTCCAAAGTCATTAGAGTTCATAAGATTAAGATCTTGAGAACATTTGCTCAAAAGAAATATTTTCTAAGTGTTTTCTGGTGTGAGAGTCATTGTTACAATCAATTTGTTAGAAGCAAACCAATTTGTTCCAAACCATTGTAACCTAGCCCAATAGTGGCTTTGGTGTTCCTCAAGCAATCTATATATTTTCAGGTTGTGTTGACAAGACTTGACTTGTAGGATCAAGGTTTTATGTGCCTTCAACAATCTGTGGATTTCAGATTGTAGGGAGAAGACTTGGCTTGTAATGGATTAAATACTTTTGAGTGAGGGGATTGGACGTAGCTGTTCGAACCAAGTTGGTTTCTTCAATTAAAGTTTTGATGTTAACAAAATTATTTTATGAAAATCATATTTTGAGTTAGAAGAAGAATGAAAAATTAGAGGATATGAAAAATCAGAGGATGTGAAAATCAAAGGATGATGTCACTAGAGGATACACCAGAGGATGACGTCACCAGAGGATGTCATCAGAGGATGACGTCAATAGAAGATACAACCAGAAGATACTCTAGAGGATATCAGGGGATACCTCCAGAGGATACCAGAAGATACCTCTAGAGGATACCAGAAGATACCTCCAGAGGATACCAAAGGATATTACCAGAGGATCCCATCAGAAGCAAGAATCAGAGGATGTCATCAAAGGCAAACATCAAAGGATATCATCAGAGGGAAGAAACAAATACATTATTACAGGATATTATTCATGACCCAGATCAGAAGGAAGCATAGTCTAGAAGGAGACTTGGTCCAGACCACAAGGAAACATGGTCCAGAAGGAGACTTGTTCCAGATTAGAAGGAAGCATGTCCAGAAGGAAGCATGTCCAGAAGGAGACTTGGTCCAGACCAGAAGGAAACATTGTCCAGAAGAAGACTTGATAAGACCAGAAAGTAATCTTGTCCAGAAGGAGACTTGGTCAAACTAGAAGGAAACAGAATGCATAAGATAACTCAGTCCAGAATAGAAGACATGTTCCAGACTTGGTCCAGAATAGAAGACTTGGTCTAGACCAGAAAATAGCATGGTCCAGAACAGATCACATGGTTCAGATCAGAAGTTCACATGTCCATATCACATATTCCATATTAGAAGGTTACATTATCCAGATCAGGAAATAGAATGGTACAATCAGATCACATGGTCCAGACTTGGTCCAGATCAGCAGATCATATGGTCCAAATTTCAATTTTGATGCAGATCAGTGAAGACTTAATTAAAATTTGACGAAGACTTGATTGATTTTTGATAGAAATCTGATCAAAGTATTAAGGAGATTTGATTCAAAAATCACAGAAGACTTGAAGGAAATTCGAATGAAATCTGAAACAAGAAGATACAGTTCAAAATTAAAGTAAAATAGGATTGGCCAATAGAACTTTCAAAGGAAATATGAGCAAGATTTATCCCGAAAATAAGCTTGGAAAAAGCCCTAATTTCAGCTATAAAGGAGGCTTCAAGCTGCAACATTAGGCACTGAAAAACACAAGAACTCAAGCTTACAATTCAAAGTTATCCAAGAGTTCAAAAGAGAGAAATACTTGTGCGAAAAATAAATATGCTCTATGTGTTTTCAGAGAGTGAGAGTCAATGTTATAATTAGCTTTCCAAAAGCAACTACTCAAGAGAAGCATCGTTATAATCAACTTTCCAAAAGCAACTAAAGAGTGTGAAAAACAGTGCAACAATCAGCTTTCCAAAAGCAACATTGCAGAGTTACAAACCCTTGTAATCTAACCCGATAGTGGTGTAGATTCCTTCTTCAATCTGGGGTTGTCAGATTGGAAGGAGAAGGCTTGACTTGTAGGGTCAAGGTGTTGTTATCGTTCCTCAAAAGTCTGGGGTTGTCAGGCTGTTTGAGAAGACTTGGCTTGTAGGGTCAAGGTGTTGTTATTCCTCAAAAGTCTAGAGTTGTCAGGCTGTTTGAGAAGACTGGCTTGGAGGGTCAGGTACTGTAATTCAAAGTGTTTTGAATTAGTGGATTAAAGCCTTCGGAGTGAAGGGACTGGATGTAGCCAAGTTAATGGTGAACTAGGATAAATCATTGTGTTCTTATGTTGTTATTATCTGCTCTTGAGTCTGACTAATTATTCATCAAATAACTCACATCAACATTCAACAAAACAGAAAAAGAATTCAAGTTTGACAAACACAATTCAACCCCCCTTCTCGTGTTTGCACCTTCAGTAGCTACCAAGTTGGTGGTGAAGCAGGGTAAATTCTTATGTCACTTTAATTATGCAATTCTTGTTTTACTTCTACCTCTGATCACTTAACCCGATTGCTACTACTTTTATTTTAAGTAAGTCACCAAATTCGAACCACTATTAAATAAATTAGCAAAAAATAATCCAGCATAGTCAAACACAATTCAACTCCCTTCTCATGTTTGCACCTTCGATAGTCATAGAGAATTCAACCATGCTTTAGATATGTCCTTGGGTGAATAAGGAATCAGCCTCAATCTGAAACAATTGTCAAGAATTTCTGCTATTTTAAAGTTGCGGACAACCTCCACAAGTTGTATGAGATGCAATTGAGGGTCTTCAGTTGATGTCCCTCCAAATTGACCAATTACTTGAAGCATATGGAACATCATAGGTTTGAACTCCATCTATGCCACTTCAATGTCAAGTCTCAAGATGCTTGTATCAAGGGTTAAAGGATCAAATACATCATACTCCCTTATTCCTCTAGCCATATCATTAGCCATTCAAATTACATCAAATGGCCCATCACTTATCGTTCTCCCTTATGTGCATGAGAAACTTTCTACTGCAAGTGGTCATCAAGATCAATGTCAATAGTATATCTAGTGAGTCTCATTATGAAGAATCTTTTTATCGCATACAATTTTATCGCAGTCTCAAGTTTAAATTCAGGTAATGATCTAGACGTGTGCATACAATTTTAGTACCCGAACTTTACCATAAATCACCACATTGTTAGTAACAAAAGACAAACAAGTTAAATGGTTTAGAAAACACTTGAAATAATTGACACAGTTTAATCCTCAACAAAAACTTCAAAATTTTTTTGCGATAAAATGCAAGTATGCAAGTATACACAATTGTGACAAGTAATAAAGTGCAAGTACAGTATCGATCCCATGAGGATCGGTGTGGATGAGTTATAAGTATTCTCAAATAGATTAGTTTAATTAGTTAAAAACCAAAGTAACTAGTAATACAAATATTTTTGTTTATGCAAATAAAAATAAATTCAAGTTTAAAACAAGTAAATAGTATGATGGAAGAAAATCTAAATTCAAAGTTTAATCAATAGTTAATGAACCAACTATGTTGCAAATTCAGTTTATGGGTATGCTATATGCTACAGACATGCTATAACTTTCATGAGACCATTTAACCTTGGGGGTTTTCCAACTCAGTTATCTTAATTTTTTCAAATGCCCTAATACCATCCAAGGGTTCATCTTCTCGTCCAATCATGCAACATTACTAGCACAAAGCTTCCCTATGGACTTAAATGTTATTCCTAGCATTTAACATCAACCATTTTTCCAAGCATCTTGACTATATCCATATTAACCAAACATTTCCATCTTTATCCCTTTCCCAAGTTCAAAAGATTAAAAAGTAAAACTCAGGTGACCAATTTAAGCTTCAAAGATTACTAAACATGCCTTATGTATTAACCGATAAATCTTACTTACAAAAGCATTGTTCCTTAACTAATGAAGGTTTAACTCATAATGATCTTAGAAATGGAAATAAAAGAGAACAATAATGAAGTCATTGCAACAATAGTGTTACATCAAGAATCAAATGAGAAAATTGAAATATAAACCACAACAAAAATTGTCACAGAGTAAGCTGCATCAATCATATCTAGCTCTCATTCTTCATATTCAAGCTTCAATGGCTTACAAATAGGGTGGAAATGAAGGATGGTGATGAAGGAGGCTATGTCTACTAAAAAGCTCTAAAAAATAGGTTTTACTCCCCCTTTTTAGGTTTGCAGTTGTTGTCCCTTATATAGGACAATTTTGGACCACTTTTATTTCTCTTTTTGGGTCTTCTTTTGTCGTTTTATGCATAAAGCAAATTTGGCATAATGGAATAAAGTGAATGGATAACAGGAATATTTCTTTAATGTAACCTTGAGTGGTGAGGTGTCTCTTGTACTCATATGATAATGACATATGAATAGTTAATACATCTAGATGGTTCTATATCATGAAATTGTATGACAAATCATTTAAAATATGTCAAATTATCATTTTTTTTTGTTAAAAAATCTTAGGGAGGGACCAAAACTATAAAATTTTAAAATAGAGCTACCAATTATGTGAATTGGTAAAAACAGAGAGACACTAGTGCAATTTAACCTTGTTACATCGGTTCTTATATACATGTTAGATCGGTTACTTGTCTGATCTAACATCAAGCGTTGTAATAAATAATTAACTATTAAATTGGTTAAAATGAACCAATCTAACAAGTCAAATTCAAATTGATTTATTAGATCAGTTAAATTTGAACCAATCTAACAAGTCAAATTCAAAATTGATTTATTAGATCGGTTAAATTTGAACCAATCTAACAAGTCAAATTCTAAAATTGATTTATTAGATCGGTTAAATTTGAACCAATCTAACAAGTCAAATTCTAAAATTGGTTCAGTTTGTTCAGTTTATTCTAAAATTCTAGAATTTCCTGATCGGTTAAATGCCCTCCAATGTTCACCGGCGTATGAAATCCATTTATTTTTCAAAAATTCAGAATCAGGAACATCCGATGTAATAAATCAAATGCACTTAAATTTTATCCTTTTTAACTTTTGTATAGGATGATAGATAATATTTTTTAATGATTTTCAGAGTTAAAGTCACATTGAACCGTTAAAAAACTTGTATGACATTAATGACTTTCAAAGTATAGTAAGACACTTTACAAGTATGACACAATTTTGTGCCAAAGTAGGTTGAACATATAGCATTTCGGTTACCAAAGAATCCTAGTAAAAAATTAACTAAAATGAACATAGAACTAATCAATTTCTGGGAAAGGCATTCTCCAATAATTCCAAGAGTTGAAGTCCTCCTGCCACAAATTGAAATTGCAAACCAAAATTTATTAGTTTTGAAGTTCAAAAGTAGCAAATCTACCTGTTGTTTCGGAGATGCTTTCTCACCTGTTCAAGCAAAGACGTAGGTGGGAACATGTCATTGACGAGTGTATGTAGGGATGTATAAGATTTTGCATCGATATGATGACTTATTGCCACCTTGCCCTATTAGTTTTCATAAGCATTTAGTTAGTGTCATATGAGAACTAAAAAAAAATACTAATTGTCAGAAGTAACAATGATCCAGGGTGGATGCACACCTTAGGATTAATGATAAATATTTTGCCCTTCGGAGTTCCTATCTTACTGTAACTAAGTTCATTTGTGTCTCTATTGCCGAACCCTGCGTAGAACGGGTTATAATCGGAAGGAAAAAGTCTTTTGATATCCTGCAAAACATTATTATACAAACATGTAAGTAGTTAGTAACAAAATTCCCTTTAATAGAGCTTTCAAGTTGGGCATTAATGATAAGGATTTGTGTCTAGGAAATTACCTCTAGACAAGCAATCTTGAACTCGTGAGGAGCTCTTCTTATTACTTCCATAAGTAAATAAGACAATATTATACAAGTCAGATATGTATATACATATATAGAAAATCAACCTTAATTTTTCTCACATTAAAAGTTACTCACCTTCTCGGTAAAGGGAAGGAAATAATCCATCAGGTGAAATAACAACAAGTCCATTTGGTAAGGTTTTTCCATCCTGCAAATATACAAACTTATGGTGTCAGCTAATCCAGTAGGATTGTATATGTCAAACTTATGGTTGTTTCAAACCTGTTTCAGGTTAACCAAAAAGTTCCTTGTTAGATAAGCCTGGGCAATAGCACGGGCACTCAAAAACAGTAGCTGGTATCCATTTTCCTAACACAATCAAGATCTAGCATCAGACATTAATCTTCTTTAAATAGTAGAGAAAAGAGCCATTATCTGAATGTACAAGAAAATACATACCTTAATAGCAGAGAAAAGTCTTGCCACACCAGTCTGGTTCCAATCTTTTCCAACTAAAGGCATGAACTGCCCCAAAACATCAGATCTGAAAGGAAGAAATTAGTAAAATACAAATATGATCATGTTTAAGAAGGGATTGATTAGGCATATAATATGTATGTAAACGTACGGAGTTGAAAGACACCTTGATGAATCTAGCATTTCTTGTGTTAGTATTATAAGTGATTAACAAAATTGGTACTTTAAAAAAAACAAAAAAGCAAAAAGATAAATATATTTCTGAAATCATAGCGCAAATCTGCCCTCTATTCCCGCTGCAACATTTCTTAATTTTGTTCAACTTTCACAAAGATATGTCTATTTAATCTATTAGCAAATGCAATCAAGTAGAACATTTTTTTTTTGAAATTTAACTATCTACATACGACGCAGAGCCAAATATTGCTAGAGTAGTTACTAGTCAACTACCCTTCACAAAAAACGGCCCAGAAAAAGATAACGAAGATGACAGTTCTTTTCAAAATTTAGACAAAGGATCACCAGGAAAATGTTATATAGCGTACAGACAAATTACTGATAGATGTTTAGGTTCATCTCACTCTGAAAATCTGATTGAAGATATTTTTAATATACCATAAGATTACTCAAAGCCAAACCATAAACCAGAACCTGTAATACATTTTCCTATTTTCATGAGATAAAGTATATTTTGAAGTATCAACAATTACCGAAATTTAAATGGCAAGTCCAAACTGGGATTTCATTTTCTAAAATAAATGTCCATTTAAGTAGGGAAGTGGCATACAGAGATAAGGTAAAGAACAGTAGCAACGGCAAAGCAGTATTTTTGTCAAGTTCAAAAGAATTATTAATAGCCTAAGAAGTATTTTCAGTAGTCTTACTTGGTAATAGTTCCATCCACATCTGAAATTACAACTCTTGCATTCCACTTCCATAAGTATATATGAGCATCAACCTGTCATGTAATTAAACGTTCATGCTAAAATAAGCAAAATCCCCAACCAATGAATAAATAGTGATATGGAAAATTGGATTCTTAATGAATGTCAAACCTGTTGTGTTCCTAGAACCCTCGTAGAGAAATTGAATGTTACTATATTTTGACCATCTTTGAGATTCAATGATGCTACCATCTCATTAGTAGCAACATTCGTCCTAACAAATTGCTTGCGAGGAGACTCACGTCTACCAGAGCTTGGAGCTGGCTCGACAACAGAACCTAGCAAATCAAATTCGGAATCTACAAATATATCCTCGCCTGATTCATCGCTACCAGTGTGCTCAACTGTCTTTACTTTTCGAAAAGCCATAGGCCAGAGTCTCCACCAACGTCCAGATGAAGATGGTCCCGGATTATCATCCCTGGACTTCAATGCATCATCTTGTCCAATAGGAATTGTATCTTTAGGGTTAAGAGGTAAGTCATAATCAAATGCAGCCGTTCCGAGAACAAGATGAGTGGCCTTTTCCCACAGAAGATACCTCTCTCTGAACTTCACAACAAGATTTTTATTCTTAGTTATAGATGGTGCATAGCGTCTAAATTCATCTTCAGATATTTGATGTGCTTCAAACACTTCAGCAGCCGCGGTAAAACCCATACCCGCCTTAAGTTCGTGACCACAATGTGAGATATCAAATCCTGTGAATTTTAATGATAAAAGTAAATAGTCAATTGACTTAATCAACTAAAAGCTACATAATAAAAGAGAAAATAATTTGAAGCACAATTCTTAGTCCTTACTCGAACCAGAATGACTTTGATCCCCATCATTGGAAGTTGTTATCTGAGATACCATTACCTTATCTTCCTCACTAGTACTTTCGTGTGCAAGGATTTGTTGATTCTCATTCCATTCCATGCCGTTAGTACCACTGCCAGAAGTAGGTGTAAGGGTTGATGCCTCATCAATATTTATAGATTGTTTGGTTCTATCTTGTTCATTTTCATCAACAACTGAACAATTTTCATTAGATTCCCCTGCTGAATTTTGGTCCACCAATGTGGACCCTTCATCTTAAGAATTTTCATTTTCAGCCTGCTGCTGAGCAAGTTCGTGCAAGTCCAAACAACTTTTAAAGACACTATCCCTATTCGTACATGATGCAACTTCTTCTGTGTCGGTTTCCCCTGTGTAACAACTAGGTCCCTCCTTACCAATATTAGAGCTGTAAATACTGGATGGAACATCAGCTGTTGAAGCATCCAGCTGACTAACAAAATCAGTAGAGCACGCATCTTCGCCAGTACTAAACTCCTCATTTCCTTCATAGAATTCAGTCCCTTCACCTGGTCCCAAATGAAACTGAGGAATTTTTAACTGCAAATTCTCCTCAGTCTGCTCTGATTCTGATATAGGAGCTGTCAATATATGACCATCAACACTAACCAAGACCACCTCCGGAAGTGAACCCTGCAAGTCCACAAAATACTCTCCATCTAGATTGTCATATCGACTACTCCCGTAGTCCAACAAATCAGCCGAACCTTCAATTGTGGGTTGATCATCTTGAAAATCGTAAAAGCTCCTACCAATATCAGATTCCGCCTTATGAAGTTTTGGCAAAACCAAGGAACAATCTTCACCTTTCAACAGAAGAACCCCCGGATCACATACGCTATGCTCAAGTGCATTTGATTAGGTGTTTTTATTTTTTTTTATTTTTATGCTTTTTAAAATGGAAGAAGGAGGAAGAAGAAGAAGCTGATGTAATAAAATTTAAGTGCATTTGATTAGGTGTTTTTCTGGGAATGGATTAGTTTTCCTTAGCATCTACAACTACAATTTCAGCATGCATTATCCTCCTACCTATGGAACACATGTCCATTCCTAAGAAGAATTTATCATTAAAATAGGGAAACAGTAAATCCACTACATTGCGAGTAATGTAAATCCACTATATTGCGACTTCTTTCAACTAGAAACAGTAACATTCAAAACCCTAAATCCACTACATAAATTGCATAACATAATGAAAAAGAGGAATTAATTGTATGAACTCCACTAATAACGTCAATCAATATATGAATATTCCATAAGCAATAAAGGTTAATAATAAGAACAATTAATAGTGAAACAATTTGAGATTGCTAAGTAATTAGAAAATTACCAGAGAAAGCAACAAACACTTGCTCACAGAGGGAAACACTTCTCGTTGGTGAAAGAAATTGATATTATTGAAGCTTTTAGGTTTTTCAATGTTGTTAGTATTGGTAGAGTTTCTGACCGGAGACGGCGGTGGCGGAGAAATTGAAGTGAAACTCGGTGACGGCGGTGGCGGAGAAATTGAAAAGAAAAAAAGGTGGAGAGAGAAGAGAAGAAGAAACTATTGATATAGGAAGAAGAAGCTGATGATATTGATTTATTTAGTTTTTGATATAGGAAGAAGAAGAAGCTTAGCCACTGAGAAAGAATGTGCCTCAAAGTATATTTCGCGCTTAGCCACAGAAGAAACCAAATATGTGAAGGAAGGAAAATGCATATTGCACCTATTTTCTATCTTCTAATGTTAATTTAGGGGAATTTTTTTTAAATATTTGTTAGATCGGTTTAATATAACAGATTTAACAAATCATTAAAATTTGTTTTAATATATTTGTTAGATTGGTTTAATATAACAGATTTAATAAATCATACAATTTTTTTTTTAAATATTTGTTAGATCAGTTTAATATAACAGATCTAACAAATCATTTAATTTTTTTAAAAAAATGCTTGTTAGATCAGTTTAATATAACAGATCTAACAAATCAATCATTAAAAAAAATGCTTGTTAGAACGGTTTAATATAACAGATTTAACAAATCAAACAATTTTCTTTTAACATGCTTATTAGAACGGTTTAATATAACCGATTTAACAAATTAAATAAATAATAACAAATTTGTCACCACCCTATTTATTACATCGGATGTATAACAACCGATTTAAAATTGCAGATGTAATAACATTAAATTGCACTAGTGGGACTATAAGTGCAATTAAACTTAAACATTAAAAATAAAAATAAAAATCAGTATAAAATGCAGTGTATGACTATCTTCTAAAATTTATCTAATATACATGTATTTAAACTAAATATAATCCAATAAAAATAAATATATTAAAATATTTAAAACAAAAAATCAATAGTTTGATGTAAAAAGATAGATATTGGTTCGACAATTGTAAGTATTGAGTGAGTTCTAAGATATTTCCTAGGGTTACTAACTTACCTTACACTCATCAAAAAATTTATTAGCCAAAATATAAAGATCTAAAAAAAGTGAAACTTTAGATACCTAGTTTGAACCGATGAGGACCTTACTGTGGTAATCTCAGCGAACTTGCAAAATTAGATATATGAATTGAATATAAGAATAAAAAAATTGATTAAAGAAACCAAAAATTAGTTCACAAAAATATAGAGAAAAAGTAGCACGTAGAAGAAAGAAAACGTTTAATGAACGGAAAATCTAAAAGAAAAAAAATTGTATAAAAAAATATGTTAATTATTTGTCATTATATATAAAATTACTTTTTTGAAACATTCGGTTTTTTTTAATCATATTTTGTAAAAAAATGTTTTTTTTATCACATGATTTATACGGGTTAAATGAGGTCATGTGATTGGTGATTTTATTTGGGTGCATTTGGGCCAGAAAAACCCATTTTATTTATATGTTTTAATGCACATTAACAACACTAATTTTTTAGAGCTTACATTTTTTTTTTGTGAGAAAATATTCAATGTTTTTTTTAAATACAAAGTATTCAAATTATGAGTCTATTTGAAAAAAAGGTAGCATATGCTTGAAAGATACTATTTCAAATTATGAGTCTATTTGAAGAAAAAAAGTAGAATATGCTTGAAAGATACAATTTCAAATTATGAGTCTATTTGGAAAAAAGTAGAATATGCTTAAAATATACTATTTTTTATTTATTTCATTTGAAAATAAATGCTTTAAGTAGAAGGTTAGTATCATAATAAATGAATAATTTGCTAGATGAATGTCATGTGTACTATTTCATTTGAAGCAAGACAATTGTTTACAATGTAAATTAACTAATCTAAAGGTATATTTTACACGTTTGGATTAGTCAATTCAAACATATATTTTTATATATTTGAGAACAAAACATTGAAAGATGGGAGAAGAAACTATTGGAACCAAGTTGGTTCTTTCGATTAAAGTTTTGATGTTAACAAAAGTATTTTATGTAAATCGTATTTTGACTTAGAAGAAAAAATCAGAGGTTGTGCAAAATCAGAGGATGACACTACTAAAGGATGTCACCAGAGGATGACGTCACTAGAAGATAAAAATGCCACCAGAAGTTTCGGCCAGAGGATACATCCAGAGGATACCAGAGGAAACATCCAAAGGATACCTCCAGATAATACCAGCGGATGTTATCAAAGGCAAACATCAGAGGATATCATCAAAGGGAAGAAAAAATAACATCATCAGAGGATACTTTACTTGGCCCAGATCAGAAGGAAGCAGAGTCCAGAAGAACACTTGGTCCAGACCAGAATGAAGCTTGTTAGAGGGAGAATTGGTCTAGACCAGAAGGAAACATAAGTCAGACTTGGTCCAGACCAGAAGATAGCATGGTCCAGAACATAAGACTTGGTCCAGAACAGAAGATAAAATGGTCAAAATCATAAGACTTAGTCCATACTTGGTCCAGATCAGAAGATTAATGGTCCAAATCAGAAGATAAATGGTCCAGATCAGAAGATCAATGGTCTAGATCAGAAGATAAATGGTCCAGATTAGAAGATCAATGAGCCAGATTAGAAGATCACATAATGGTGCAGATCAGATCAAATGGTCCAGAGTTGGTCGAGATTAGAAGATCATATGGTCCAGAATTTAAATGATGATGCAAATCAGTGAAGACTTGATTAAAATTCGAAGAAGACTTGATTGAATTTTGATAGAAATTTGATCAAAGTATTAAGGGGATTTGATTCAAAAATCACTGAAGACTTGAAGGAAATTTGAATGCAATCTGAAGCTAAAAGACATGGTTTGAAATTAAAAGAAATAAGATTGGTCAACAGAATTTTCAAGTGCAATATGAAGCTAAAAAGATACGGTTTGAAATTAAGTGAAACAGGATTGGCCAACAGATTTTTCAAAGGAAATCTGAGCAAGATTTATCTCGAATTTAAGCTTGGACAAAGCCCTATTTGTAGCTATAAAAGGAGGCTTCAGGCAACAACATCATGCATCGAAAAACACAGAACTCAAGCTTCAAATTCAAAGTTATCCGAGAGTTCAATAGAGAGAAATACTTGAGTGCAAAAGCAATATTTTATAAGTGTTTTCGAGAGAGAAATTCAGTGCAACAATCAGCTTACTAGAAGCAACAAAAGAGTGCAAGAATCAGTGCAGCAATCAGCTTTCCATAAGCAACTTTGTAGAGTTCCAAACCCTTGTAATCAAACCCGTTAGAGGTGTAGATTACTTTTTCAATTTGGGGTTGTCAGATTGGTAGGAGAAGACTTGACTTGTAGAGTCAAAGTGCTGTTATCGTTCCTCAAAAGTCTGGGGTTGTCAGATTGTTTGGGAAGACAGACTTGGAGGGTCAGGTGTTGTATTTCAAAGGTTTTGAATTAGTGGATTAAAGCCTTCTGAGTGAAGGGACTGGATGTAGCCAAGTTAATGGTGAACCAAGATAAATCGTTGTGTTCTTATGTTGTTATTATCCGCTGCTGAGTCTGATTAATTATTCATCAAATAATTCACATCAACATTCAACAAAACAGCAAAAGAATTCAAGTTTGGAAAACACAATTCAACCCCCCTTCTCGTGTTTGCACCTTCAGAAACACCAAATTTTTTTCGTGATGATGTTAGAGAAATAGTTGCAAACTCTTTGTCTGCGGATAATGCAAGGTCGACCAAACACATATTAAGACACGGAGCAAATTCTAGAATGCGGCCTTTTTTTATCTAATAGTAAAATTTTAGTTAAATTACTATATTTTTATTAAATTTTTTGTTTTTACGAGCTTTTGAGATGCAAAACCATTTATTCAAATATTGTAATCAATTTTGTTAAATTTTTTCTTCAATCGATAATGAAGTCAATCCATTTAATCTTTGTCGACACATTATTGATTTTAAATAAGATTTTATTAATTTTAATTTGACTTAAATACATTTTTTGTCCCTCTATTTTGTCAAAATGAAATTTTAGTCACCTATTTCTAGAATCAATTTTTTGGTCGTCCTGTTAACTAATTATTGAGATTTATTTGGTTCCACTATTTTTGATTATGTGATACTCTCATTAATACTGTGATATTTGTGATCTCGATAAAATAATTTTCATGTAATTATTCTTGTAATTAATTTTAGGCTTAATTACAAATTTGTTTCATTTATTTTCATCAATTCATGAAATTGATCACTCTATTTTCAAAGTCAATAGCTTTGGTACTCCATAAGATTTTTTAATTAAAAAATGACAATATGATATATTCTAAATGATATGTCATACGATTTCATGATATAGAATCAACTATATGTATTAACTATTTATATGTTATTAATTAAATACAAAAATGAAAAATTTCCAAAGTTAACAGTTAAGTTTTTAGAGAATTTTATTGCAATTTCATGGGTATTCATCATTCTACGTCATTATATCATATAAGATTTTATTTAAAATATATCGCACCGCTATGTTTTAATTAAAAAAAAAAGAGTGAATGGCCAAAACTATTAGATTTTAAGATCGATTTCGTGAGTTGGTAAAATTAGATGACTAAAACTGCAATGAAACTTTAATTTTATTATTTATTTTATTTATATATTAAATATTAAAAAATAAAATAAATAAAATTTCAAATATTGTTTGATAAAATAAATAAAATAGATTTATTTTTAATATTCTAATATATAAATGTAATAAATATTAAATAAATACAAGTATTAAAAATAAAATAAATAAATTTTAGATATTTATATTAATATTTTTAAAATTTTAAATTATTAAAAAAAGGTTAAATAAAATAAGTAAATTTTAAATATTTAAAATTAAAAATTTAATTTTAAATATTTTAATATATAAATAAAATAATATAAAATTAATTGATTTTTAACATTTTAATATAAAAAAATTAATTACAACAATAATTATATGAAAAATATTTTATCAAACTCACAAATAATATCTAAGTGTCCCATCATAAAAAATGATAGGGGACAAAAAAATTCTTATAATTAGTTAATAGGAGTACCAAAAAATTGATTTTAGAAATAAAGGGAGTAAAAGTTCATTTTGAACAAAATAGAGGAACCATTGGTTGATTTCAATATCAATTTATCATAAATGCCAAATGAAGAGATAATAAATTGGGAGTGATGCATAAAATATTAATTAGAATGTAAAATTAGGAAGAAAAAAAATTAAAGTTGCATTGAAAACAAAAAACGAAAAATTATTGAGACAATTTTTTTGCAAATGCAACAATTATTATTGGACATGGGAGTATAGTAGTTAAAAGAGAGTTTTGAAAATGAAATTAAAAAACCACTGTATTTATAGAGTGTCGCAGCTTGGAACATTCAAAGAGATTCTTGAGGAACTCGCTCCTCGATAAATCTAACGGTAAAAAACGATCAATTTTGTGCAAAAAATGGTCACTATTGTGCTAGAATGGTTCATCGGAAATTCAATAAAGTTTCTCGAAAAATGATACGCTCAGTAAATGTCATCCTGTAAATGATTATAATAGTCAGAATATTTCAGCTATTTCGTAATGTGAAAATTCAAAATAAAATGGCACTAAAATTTTTTTTTAAGACCCTTTTTCTTAGTAATTTATTTCGCAAAAATATTTTTTTTTTAATTATTTATGAGAAATTTGCAAGAGTATTTTCCTAAAAAAAACATTTTTTGAGGAATTCTGGTTCTTCAGAAAAACTGGAAGAAAATTAGGTGAATTTTTGTATTGAGAGTCTAGAAATTTGTTGAGTCACATTGTTTTATTTTTGTGATTCTATTAAAATAGTTGGTGCTCCTATCACAACCCATAAACCACTTGACTCTACTCTTGTCCTTTAAATATCTTGTATTGTAAGAGCATTGTCCAACTGAGTCTAAGCCCGCTTGTCCTGCCTAGCAAGTTCATCATAAAACTAGTGTCATCAATTGCAGTTTGGATAATAAAATAACATATTTAATTAATTCCTCCAAAGTAAAATTCAACCAAGGATTGATCTTACTAACTTTATTCATCCATGGTAATTGATAGTGGAAATTCCAAAATGTTGAAATTTCAGCCTCAATGTGGAACATATAGTAGAAAAGGGCCTTCGGTTGTTTCTGAGTTTTATTATACTATTTCTGTAAAGACATCAAACACTTCAAATGTATTTAGATAAATTTTCATAATTTGAAATGGTGTCAAATGTGCTTTTCTAGTCTCAGGAAAACATACGAGTATTTTGTGGTTGTTCTTAACTTGTCTGAAACTAATCAGGAGAAATAAGTTTTGGGTTAATCTTTCATGCTTCATACATCTAAAAATTGATGCTACATGCAAAGGTTTGAAAGTTGGAGTATGCAAGTAGATAAGATTGTGCTACCAACTCCCACTTATTTAGCTACTTATATCACGAACTACAATTTAGACCAGGATATTAACCATTAGATTCAATTCTAGTGTTCATTAAATGTTCAGAGCATATTAATATATATTGATTCGGAGAGAAACTTTGGTGATAAATAGAGACAATTGATTAGCGATTAAATTTAATTAAATTCATATTTAGATAACTATCTATTTAATTAATTGATATGAGCTCAAATATAAATAGATCTCACTCATGATCTATTTGAGAATAATGAAAATTCTATATATAGACTATGATATTCAATATATTGGACATACATCATATTGTCTCTTCTTTCCGTCTGAAGAGTGATTAATGTAACACCTCAATTTTTATAATAAACTATTTTATTAATGAAATAGAATTTTAAATAATTAATATGTTGTTAAAACTATTTTAGAATATATGTTGATAAATTTTGTGATTAATTTTCATTATATGTGTGTTTTCTATGAAGTGTTAATCTTGTACATATTAGACTAAATGAGTGATTTAAATAAGAAATATTATATTTTATTATTTTTTATATATATATATTTTTTAAAATAATAGTATTTTAGGGAAATATTTAAAAAAATAAGATCTTATACGATTTTACGTGTATATGCGTGTAAGTAATTAATGTGATGATTTCATGTGCGTTTTACTAATGTTAAGTGTGTACATATCTATATTTTAATTATTTCTAAGTATCTCTTATTTTAATTATCTTGGAATAATAGTAATATTGATATTAATTTTATTTATTTTTATATAGTTTCTATCGCATGATGATTTTATACATATTTATTATGATTTAGTAATTAATATAAAGTGTTGATATTATATTTATTTTATGATTTCAAATATTTTTTAAAGATGATAGTAATTTAACGTGATTATTTGGAAAAATAAGTATAATTATAGTGATTAATTTGAATATGAGAGTTTTGGTTATTAATGTATTTTAAAAGATTAAATACTTTAATTATTTTATTTTATATACTATTAGTTTTAAAATAGTAGTAATATTTTATAAATTAAATTGTGTTAAAAAAAATTAATAAAAAGTTAGTTTTGATAATTGTTGGTTTATTTTAAATAAAATAAAATAAATGAAGAGACTAATGGGCTTGGCCCATGTGTGTAAAGGATGTAAATCCCTAATTGTATTGATAAAATAAAAGAATAAGAAAGAGAGCTTATGCATATAGCTGCCCTAAAAGCAAGAGGAAATCAACGACAAGCCTATCGTTTGACATCGGTGATTGATAATTTTAGTATGTTGTTTCAATCATTTAGTTAGTCAATTAAACACACTTTTTCAGATTTTTAACCATCTTATTTTCTTTCTAAAATACCCGACTTCTACATTTACGGAATTCGTTATTTTTTACCGTTCTTCTTCACCGTAAGTCCGATTTGAGTGAAACTAACGCCAAAACGATCGTGTGAAAAGTGACTATATTATCCACTGATTGGTTTTCTGATTTATGGTAAGTTTCCTTGACCGAATTTCGAAATTAGTTTTTAGAGTGTCTTCTCATAATTTATTTTTGACGTTTACCCATAAATTGTCGAGTTAGATCGATTGAAGGACAAAGAGTCAAAGAACAAAGGTTGTTTGCTCATAGAATCGTATTCGTGTGTGAAAGTGTCGAAATAAGGTAAGAGGTGATAGAGCGTTTCAATTCATGAGTATAATATATTGTGAGATGAACGGGAAATATTATGAGTATAATATTTCCCAACGATTCATTTGGGGCTCGCCACGTAAGGCAGTAGCCCTTTGAGAGATAAATTAATTAATGTGCAAATATGAAAATTGTGAGAATAAAATGTGGAATAGAAAAATTTATAAGTTGTTGATTGATTTAATTTTGTTATATGTGTGGTATTTGATATTGTTGTTATATTGGGTGTCGAATGAATTTTATGTATATGATTGAATAGACAAGTTTCTGTAATGTGATAATAAAAGATGGATGCATTTTGATAAGTTTATGTGATTATAATGATGTGTAGTGTGATGATGTATGATTAATGATAGTGATGATATAAAATTGTGATGAGTTTATGTGATGAGATATGATTGATGATAGTGACGTTATGAATTTGTGATGAAATTATTGAAGTACCCCATAATTGATGAAATATAGATGATTCCAACTTGTGCTAAAGATGATACTCTTAATGGAGTAGTCTATGCTAACGAGGGGAGAAAAATAGATGTTTGGAATATTTGAAGTTGATGTGAATTTTGAAGTGGCGATTATTTTGTCACCATATAGGTAGGGCCTGACAAGCCTAGTGATTCCGGGGAAATACAACTGAATGAGCCTGATCGTGGCGGTCTGCTGTTGAGACTTAGGGCAAGATTGTTAGACCTTGGAGGTATTCGGGTGGGGAATGTTGGAACCAAGTTGGTTCTAAATACTTAGGATTTTGATGTTTACAAAAGCACTCCATGTAATCTTATTTTGTACCTTGAATTACTATATTAAAATGCCACCAGAAGATGAAGTTATCAGAGGATACACCTCCAGGAGTCACCAGATAATGCATCCTGAAATTACCAAAGGATACACCAGGATGTCAAAACACCACTAGAGGATATCTTTACTGGCCCAGATCAGAAGGAAGCAAAGTCCAGAAGGAGACCTCGACCAGACCAGAAGGAAGCCTGCTAGAGGGAGACTTGTTCTAGATCAAAAGATATCATAAGTCAGACTTAGTCCAGAAGTTATTCTGACCAGAAGATAGCCTGGCAGTGAAATGATAAACAGTCCAGACATGATCCAGACTTAACCAGAGGATAACTTAATGGGTCCAGAACAAGAGATTTAATCCATATTTGACCCAGACCATAAGATAGCATGGTTTAGAGTATGAAACTCAGTCAAGATCAGAAGAAATGATGTCCAGATTTAATCCAGACCTGATCCAGATCAAGAGGGAAATGTCCAGAATTAAATATCCTTTGTCCAGATTTAATTTCAGTTCAATCCAGACTCAGTTCAGAATTAGTCCAGATCATAGGGAAAAGGTTCAGATCAATGGTCAAGATTTAAGTATATGGCCCATTGTTGGCCGAGATCTGAAGATCATACCATGGCCCAATGTTGGCCGAAATCAGAAGGTCAGAATGTGTGGTCCAGCATTGGTCGAGATCAGAGGATCACAGCAGATCAGTTTGCAAGTCAAGGTTGGCCGAGATCAGAAAATCAGAAAGTGTGGTCCAGGGTTGGCCGAAATCAAAGGATCACAGCAGATCACTTAGTATGGTCCAGATGTGGACTAGCGCAGAAGATCAAACGGTTCAGATTTAATCATGATGATAAATCGGTGGAGATTTAATTAAATTTGATCAAAGTATTAAAAAGGATTTGATACAAAAATAAATTGAAGTCTTGTGGAATTCAGAAGCTATTGGCAGGAAGAAAGATTTGTTCTAGAATTAATTAAAGTCAGAATTGGTCAAAGTTATTTTTGAAAGGCAATCTGGAGCAGAAAAATATATGTTTTTTATTTAAGTGAAGCCCGATTGGTCAAAGTATTTTTGCAAGAGTATCTGACAAGATACAGCTCGAATTTAAACTTGGAAGATACCCTAATCTGCATCTATAAAAGGAGGCTCAAGGCAGAATACTTAGCATCGAAAATCACAAAAGAGTCATACACTTCCAAAAGCAAACACTCGAGTTTTCAGTGAGGTTAATTGTGAGTTCCAGCTTTCCAGAAGCAAGCACTCGTGTTATTTTCTTTCCCTTGTGTTAGATCTAAGTTGTTGAAGTAGAGTCTACAATCTGAGGGAGTCAGAAGGGGTAGCAGATTACTTGGCAATTAGATTCAAGGCGTTGTAATTCCTTCTACAATCTGGGGTTGTCAAATTGGTAGGAGAAGACTTGACTTAAGAAGTCAAGGTGCTGTATTCCTCAAAAGTCTAGGATTGTTAGACTGTTTAAGAAGACTGACTTGGAGGGTCAGTGGTATTGTTGTAATTCAAGGTTTTGAATTAGTGAAATCCTTCAAGGTGAAGGGACTGGACGTAGCCTCGTTAACGGTGAACCAATATAAAATTCTGTGTTTTTATTTTTACTTTATATCCGCTGCTAACTCTGTTTTATTCATACATCAAGTTTTGTTTGAAAACTGCAAAAACAGAAAAAGTATTCAAGTTAGTCAAACACAATTCAAACCCCCCTTCTCGTGTTTGCACCTTCAGGGAATTTCTAAGTGACTTAGAGGTAGCGCTCCAAATGTCGGGAGCTACCATGCAACACACGTTAACCTCGAGTGTCGCGTGTATATGTCTCGGGTTGAGTTGATGAGATCTATGAGGACAAGCACAATTTGAATTGTCCGTCCACCGGGATGGTGGCATAGAATCAAGCCTCATAACCAAGTACTTCAGAGTTAGAATGGTACCACACAATGAAGTAGATGAAGTAGCAATTTACAAGAAAGGGGGTTTGAATTGTAAATTAACCTTTTAAAAATTCCTGGAAAAAAAATGGAGAACGTTCTTGGTTCTGATCCAGAAACAGAGAACGTTCTTAATTAGTTGAAAATGACAGTTTTAGTTAATCTATTAAACTTGATATTTAAAGACTTAAAAGTAAATAGATAAAGGAAGGAATATAACACACAAATATATCCTAGTTCACCCAACTTGCGCTACGTCCAATCCTCACAACTGTGAGATTTTCAACTAAGTGCTCCAAGGCAAGAACTCTCTTGACTTTTACACAAACATTCTGCAGATCTATCTTGATCTTTTACAACCAATACCTTTTAATCTAGAAAGGATTTTTTACTGATCTATCCTTCAATCTTTACAAAGGATTAATCACACTATCTTCTCTATAACAGAAGGATTTTTACAACTTCTTAAGACTAGCTTTTACTCACTTTATCTTGAGATTACAATGGAATGATAAAGTGTTTGATAGAATCTAAATATCCTCAACTCGTGTTTGAGTGTTTGATTCTGATCTTTGGAACTCTGAGTGATCTTAGAGCACAATAGTAATTGGATGATGCAGTTTCTAAGTACTTCACAGAACTTGAGAAAATGTGTGTTAAAAGGTGGAATTTGTTAAACCTAATTATGAATGATGAGATAATTGCTTTCGTGAGTTCTGATTATTGCCTTCATCTTGAGTTCTCTTTTATAGACTCAAAAAGTGCTTATGACAGCTCATTTTCCCGTTGGGAACAGATTGGTTGTCCTTTGTCAGTGATTATGTGAGAGCAGGCCAAAAAGAAATAATGTTCTTCATTCTGCTTCTGATGTTCAAGAGCATACTTGGTTCTTCCTCTAGGTGGCAAATGAGTCTTGATCTTAGTGATGCCTATTTTTGGCTTTTAAATTTGTAGAGGGATCTTCCAATACTGACTTGCTCTTAGCATGATTGAGAGAGCATGATTGAATGAGCATGATTGAATTGGAACTGCAGAAAAATTGAATCTGGAACTGCATTTGCATTTTCGCATTTCTAGAGCACCTCAAGAATGTTGTCCGTTTTCTTCAAAATTGACTAGAACGTTCTTGATTTTGCTGACTTAGCTTGTTTCTTCTTTGATATAATTTGTTTAAGTTTCTTGGTACCTATCTTGATTAATACACTCAAGCACACTTATTAGATACAAAAACATGCTTTAGAATCATAATTATAATTCTTAATTAATCTTTGTTTATCATCAAAATTATTTAAATAGGGGCTTTGTCTCAACAATCTCCCCCTTTTTGATGATGACAAACATATTAATTTAGATTTTAATTTTGATTCTAAAATAATTAGATAGGGGTTTTTAGATAAAACTCCCCCTCAACATGTGCTATTCTTTTTATAAATATCATAAAACAATGCTCATAAACACTAGTTGTTTAAAACAGTTTTTAGCATATTAATTCAAGATAGCATATGACATCATGGATTTCTTCATATCACAACAGACTAGAGAATTTATCAGAGTATTACATGAAGTAGAATTCATCAGATCAAACATAATATCCCAAAAAGTAATATCAAATGGTAGTTCATGTGTTAACAAATGTGCGAGAATTAGCAAGATATTACACAACTTCTATGTTTGAAACTTGAAACTTAAAATCTATAAAAATTACTTCTCCCCCTTTGTCACAACAAAAAGGGGACAGAAGACACTAAAAACAGCTAAGCAGAGAGAGATGATGAGGACCATTCGGAGGATGACGAGAGAGGCGGTTGTGGGATAGGTGGAAACATAGGGGGCAGATTTGGCATGGGTGGCTCTAAGCCTAGCTTCGGAGCCAACTGAGTCGTCATCCATTCACGGAGAATAGCTTGCTCTTTTTCCTGATGGATTTGCCACGCCATGATTGTCTGAAGGCAGTCAAAGATGGCTACGTTGGTTTTAGAGTTGTGAGAATCTATCTTTGACTTTTTCAGTGGAGGCTGAGAACCTTTTGGAGTTGCTTGTGGAGGAACAGTAGTAGTACAAAAGGTGGAAATGGTAGCAAAAGAGGAAGAAACACGTGGAAGGGAGTTTAGAGTATTGATGTTTGAAGGTACAAGTGAGCCATCTTTTGGAAAGGCCAATAATTGGCTAATGCCAAAAATTGAAAAACAAGTTTTTTATGGGGGAAACAAACATGGGTGACATTGTGGATGACTGTGGATTAGCCATAGGAGGACATATATTATGAGGAGGTGATGCTGGAGGAGTGGTTGGTGCAGTAGTAGTGTGGTTTCGATCAGGAATTGGTGATAGTTCAGCAGAAGCAAGAGAGGCTGATTTTTGTGGGGAGGGAGGAGCGTTCCTTTTTCGTGTGGTGGAGAATGGAGCTGATTGGGTTTGTTTCATGTGAGCAATATTTTTGAGGGAAAATTTTTGATAGTTTGATGTTGGAAATTTCATAGCCCAAATCAACAAAGAAGAACCTAAAAATTTGAGAGAAAACCATACCGTAGGGAATGGTGTTGCGCTTATAATCTTTGCAGATTGTAGAGATAATATGATGTATGATCAAATGGGGCAGATTGAGCTTTTTCTTGTGAAGAAGATGATAAATGACCAGAGCGTCATTATCAGTTACAAATTTGTGGTTTCCACATCTAGGTAGCACATAATGTTGGCTAATACTGTTGAGGATTTTGGGAACCAGCTTCAAATTAGCAGACAGAAAGCTCGTGGAATTAGCAACAATCATCTCCTCAAATACATCATCTTTTGAAACATCAAGGGCAGAATACTAGTCTGGACCAAAGACTGCAAACCCTATAGTAGGTAATTTGAGAATATTAGCAAGGATGGGTGGAGTTAGTTGTATTTCATTTCCCTTGATTTTGGATACACTGAGGGATTTATCAAGAAAGCATTCAGCCTTGCAACAAAATGCCTTCATTACCTCAGGGTAGTAACAATCAGAGATTTTGAGGAAGTTGGGTCAACCTAAGGCATCAGTGTGATGCTGAATATATGTTTCATCAATTTTCAAATTTTCAAACACAAAGACTCGACCAATGCCAATGGGTCGCTGAGCCCATTTGTCATTGTAGATTGTTTTTCATTTCGAGAGAGATCAGGGGGCGAACAATTTTGTTTGATGGGGATGGTTTGTTTTTAGGCTTTGTGGTTCTCTTCGAAGAACGTTCTGGAGGGTTTGCAGATTTAGGGTATTTCAATTTTTTGGATGAAGGTTTGATTGTTTGCTTTGTTTTTGTTTTGATGGATTGAGGCTTTTTGTTGGACTTAGGATTTGGTAGTACTGATTTGGAGGGTTTTTTTTGGAGTAGCTTTGTTGGAATTTCTGTTGTTTGAGTTGCTGGCGTTTGAGTTTGTGGTGTTGGTTCAGAGATGATATGTTCTGGTGCGGGTGTGGAGTCAGAATCATTATCAGAGATGATGTGTATTGTGTTGTCTATTTTCTTTATTTTAGAGGTACCAATGCCAGCAAGAACGCGCATTGATCTTCGTTTTGATGGTGGTGGTTTTGGTCGACGTTTGTACGTATTCTTCATATGTGGTGGAGTCTGAGTAATGGAGGGAAGTCCACATTGATAAAATGGTGGAAGGATAGTTGTGAGAGGTTTGAGAGGCAGAATGAGAGGAGATGATTCACGAGAAGATGACATTAAATTAGAGAAGGTCTTTTTTGAGGAGGAATGAGGAGGTGTTGGTCTGGGTGGTGGTGATGGTGAGCGAGTTGGAGATGGTGAGAGAGACGGTGATGATGATCTGGGATGTTTTCTTGCAGAGCTCTTTGTTCTTGCCATTGTTGAATGTGAAAGAGAAAACGTGAGACGTGTAGAACGATGAGGGGATTTTTCAGAAAAGTAAAAATTTGTTGTATAGTGAGAAGTGACTATTGGTTTACTTTACGATTGAGTATTTGTTTACTCTACAGTTGCCATGCGTGATGATGATGGATGGAATGGACATGCATTGGGAAGGATGAGGTTGCAGTAGCCGTTACTCTTTTGATGTTTGACAACTGTTCGTGTGCAGACGTTGACTTTTGAGATTTTTATTTTTCCTAAAGAACGAAGAACGTTCTAGAGCTATTTTGTAGAGAGCCATTCCAAACGGAGAACGTTATGCGTTTTGTTTAGAATGCTTCTGGCTTCAGTTTTGACTAGGATTTTTGATGATTTTTAGCCTTTCTTTGATAGAAATGAAATTTTCTTCAACTAGAGGCTGATTAAAGATGTCAGCAAGCTGATTCTTTGTATCAACAAAAATTTGTTCTATTTCCTTTTTACTAACATGATCTCTAACAAAGTGATGTTTAATTTCAATGTGCTTAGATCATGAATGTTGAATAGGATATTTTGAGAGATTTATGGCACTTGTGTTATCACATTAAATCGGAATTTTAGAATAGCTTACAGAAAAGTCTTCAAGTTGATTTTTGATCCATAAGACTTGTGAACAACAATTGGTTGCTGAAACGTATTCTACTTCCGTGGTTGATAAGGCAATCATGTTTTGCTTTCTGCATGACCAGCTTATCAAGGCTTCTCCTAGGAACTGGCATGCACCACTTGTGCTTTTTCTTTCAACGTTATCTCCAGCGTAGTCCGCGTCACAGTAAGCTGCAAGATCAAAGTGAGAACCTTTGCTATTCAAAAGGCCAAGATCAGTAGTACCAACAAGATATCGAAGGATTCTTTTTACAACAGTAAGATGAGATTCTTTTGGTGCAGATTGAAATCTTGCACACAATCCTACTGCAAATGCAATATCTGGTCTACTTGCAGTTAAATAAAGTAATGATCCAATCATTCCCCTATATTCTTTTTTCAGAAATTGATTTTCCCGTTTCATCTTTGTCTAGTGAGGATGATGGACGCATGGGAGTAGTCATGATTTTAGCTTCACACATCTTATATTTTTTCAAAAGTTCCTTTGTTTATTTTTCTTGAAAAATGAATATTCCATCTTTATGTTGTTTGATTTGAAGTCCAAGAAAGTATCTTAACTCACCCATCATACTCATCTCAAACTCACTTTGCATAAGATTTGAAAAATCATCACACATTTTTTTATTTGTTGAACCAAAAATGATATCAGCAACATAAACTTGTACAATGAGTAAATCATTTTTGTTTGTTTTCTTAAAAAGTGTTGTGTCAATTTTTCCACGTGAAAATCCATTTTTGATCAAGAATGAGCTTAATCGTTCATACCAAGCTCGAGGAGCTTGTTTTAAACCGTATAAAGCTTTAGTGAGTTTAAAAACATGATTTGGTTTAATTTCATCTTCAAACCCGGAAGGTTAATGGACATACACTTGTTCATTTAAATAACCGTTTAAGAAGGCACTTTCTACATCCATTTGAAAGAGTTTAATGAATTTGTAAGATGCATATGCAAGAAGGATTCAAATTGCTTCTAACCTTGCTATGGGTGCAAAGGTTTCATCATAGTCTATTCCTTCTTGTTGATTATAGCCTTGAGCTAATAACCTTGCTTTGTTTCTAATTACCTTTCCTTCTTCAGCAAGCTTATTTCTGAACATCCACCTTGTTCCAATAACAGATTGATCTTGAGGATCTGGAACAAGAGTCCAAACTTCATTCTTTTCGAATTGAAGTTCTTCCTTCATTGCTTCAATCCAAGATTTATCAATTATGACTTCTTTGATATTTTTGGTTCTAATTGGGATAACATTGCCATGTTGTTGTGAACATCATCTTGAATGATAGCCTTGTGCTAATGCCATCAGCTGTGTCACCAATTATTTGATTCTGAGGATGATCACCTACAAGTTTCCAACTTCTAGGAGGAGTTTGAAACGGAGATTGTTTATCAATCTCATTTCTTGGAGAACAATCTGCTGTGACTGTCCAAATTGTTCTTCTTCCTCATCATCCTCTTTTCTTAGATCAAGATCATCAAACTCATCAAATAACACATGCATACTTATTTCAACAGTTTTATTTTTTAAATTAAACACACGATAACCTTTAGATTCTGTAGCATATCCTAAGAATATTGCCTTGTCAGATTTGGCATCAAATTTTTCCAAATTTTCTTTGTCATTTAAAATGTAAGAGTAGCAGCCAAACATGTGGAAAAATGAGATATTGGGTTTTCTATTTTTCCAGATTTCATAGGGTGTTTTGTTTAAGATTTTTCTTATTGACACTATTCAAAATGTAGCATGAAGTGTTTATGGCTTCAACCCAAAAATACCTTTCAACATTGGATTCTTCTAACATTGTTCTTGCCATCTCTTGCAATGTTCTATTTTTTCGTTCAATGACTCTATTTTGTTGAGGAGTCCTTGCATATGATAAATTGTGAGAGATGCCAAGTTCGTCAAAAAAATGTTTTAAAAGATGCGTTTATAAATTCTCCTCCATGATCGCTTCTCACAACAATTATGTTGGATTCTTTTTCATTTTGAACCTTTTTGCAAAAAATTTTGAAGGTAGTGAATGCATCGTCTTTATTTTTTAAAAACAACACTCATATCTCAACGATGACAAACCTATATCTCATGCCTCCTAGACTTATGGTTTTGATAGGACCAAATAGATCAATGTGGAGCACTTCAAGAGGTTTTTTAGTTGGGATGAACACTTTTGTATGAAAACTACTTTTAACAATTTTTCCTTTTGCACATGCGTCAAAGATCTTGTTTTTATCAAAGTTAATTTTGGGAAGTCCTCTCACCAAGTCTGATTTGGACATTTTTGAAATAGTTTTTAAACTGATGTGTCCAGCACGATTATGCCATATCCATTTATCTTTATTGATGGACATGAAGCATGATTCAACTGATAATTCTTCAATGTACAAGACAAATATTTTTCTTTCTAGATGCAGAAAATAAGATCTCTCCTGATTCTTCCATTTTGATTTTGCATATGTTTGGTTTGAACACAACTTCAAAGCCATTATCACAGAGTTGGTTGATGCTTAGAAGATTGTGTTTCAGCCTTTCAACATACTGAACATCATTTATTTTGGCAGAATTTTCCTTACCTATCATTCCTTTACCTTTAATCTTGGCTTGGTCATTGTTTCCAAATGTTACTGATCCTCCGTCATATGCCTTGAACAACCACTGTCCAAGAACCATGGCTTTTTCTTGACACTTTGACACTCATGCTGCATATAGGTACCCCTTTTTCATTGGGTCCATGGAAGTCAGTTTTAAAGCTTGATTTTTTAAAATAACATTTTGACTCAAGATGGCCAAGTTTAGAGCAGTGTGAACATTTCATTTTTGGTTTTGGAGAACATTTGACATTTTGATTTTTTGAGATTTCAGAAACAGCTTGGAATGTGCCTCTAGAATGTTCTCCCCCTTATTTGCTTTTTGGAGAACATTTTGCTTTTGCTTCAGAACTTTCTCTCTTTTGTAAAATACTTGGAGAACGTTCTCCCTTTTAAACATTCCTTCTGTTTTTGATTTTCTCATCCCTTTTTTTAAAATAACATGCAAATTCAAGATGTCCTATTTTTCTGCAATATGAACATCTAATTTTGCATTCTTCTTCTTTTCTTTATGGCACAAAGAAGATTTCATACATATTTGTTTTTTGTGTTTTTGTCAAAACCAATGCCAACTTTATCAAAAATTCCTATTTGAGAACCCATGATTTTTTGAAAAGATTTTGTTGCTTTAATGAAGTTAGACAAATCATTCTTAAGAAGTTCAACTTCAGATTTGAGAAGATCATTCTCCTTTTATATCGAAGAACATTCTTGATTTTCTTGTCTCTCATCATTAAAGTTTTTGGTTTGTGATTCTTTCAAATTTTGAATGATTTTTTTGAGCTCATCATTCATTTTTTGAGTTTTTTCTTTTTCTTCTTTTTTGTTATGAAACTTTTCATTTAAAGAGCTGCATTTTTGGATAAGTAGGTTTGAATCATTAAGTAAGTTATCAAATTAAGTTCCCATTTGGTCACACAAAATACAATGTTTAGAATTTTTTACCTCTATTTCTTCCATGGCTGCCATGAGACATATGTTGGCCTCTTCTGTTTCTTCTCTATCTGAATCATCAGAGTCATCCCAAGTTACCATCATTGACTTTTTCTTGAACGAAAATTTCTTTGGTTCTCTTTTGTTCAGTGGACATTCAGCTTTGTAATGCCCTTGCTTGTTGCAGCCAAAGCAAGTGATGTGGCTATTATCAGTTTCAGTTTTGAAGCTTTCTTTCTTGCTTGGAAATCCCTTCATGATTGGAAATCCCTTCTTGATTTGCTCTCTTCTTCTCATCATTCTTTGGATTTTTCTTGTGAGGAGAACTATTTCTTCATCTATTTCTTCTTATCCTTCTTCTTCGATTTCTCCTTCAGATTGTGATGGCATGCTTTCTTGAGAGACTTTTAAGGAAATTGATTTACCTTTCTTTGTTGGTTTGTCTTCCATTAGCAGCACTTCATGTGCTCGCAAGGTTCCTATTAATTCTTCTAGCCCAAGTGTTTCAAAATTTTTTGCTTGACTTATGGCTGCTATCATTGGCCTCCACATAGCTGGAAGGCATCTCATGATGTTCCTTACACGATCTTGCACAGAGTAGGCCTTGCCTAAGGATCGCATTTCATTAACAATAGTTATAAATTTGGAGTACATTTCATCTATTGTTTCTCCTTTATTCATTTCAAATAACTCAAACTTTCTTATTACTATATCAATTCTTGTTTCCTTTACATGACTGGTTCCTTCATGATGAGTCTGCAATGTGTCCTATACCGTTTTTGCAGAGTCACATTCATCGACTCTCTCACTTTCTTCCCTACTTAAGGCACATGATAAAAATAATTGAGCTTTTGAGTTCATTAGTACCTTAGATTTTTCTTCTGTTGTCCAATCACGTTCTTTCTGTTCAGTAGATGTTGGATCATTTTGATCAACCCTTGGTATGAAGTTTCCTTTTGAAATGATGCGCCACATTCCTGTGTCTTGGGACTTTAGGAACAACTACATGTTGTTTTTCCAGAAGTAGTAATCTGAGTCATCAAAGTAGGGTGGTCTATTTGATGACCCTCCTTCAGCAATATACTTTGCTTTTGACATTTTCTTCCTAAATCTTTTCTCTACACTATTTAGGTGTTGTTGTTAGAAACTGTGCTTTGATGCCAATTGAAGTAGCAATTTACAAGAAGGCGGTTTGAATTGTAAATTAACCTTTTAAAAATTCCAGGAAAATGATTAACTCAAGATTGATCTTGGTTGTAAATCAGAAAAATGGAAAACGTTCTTGATTCTGATCCAGAAACGGAGAACGTTCTTGGTTAGTTGAAAATGACAGTTTTAGTTAATCTATTAAACTTGATATTTAAAGACTTGAAAGTAAATAGATAAAGGAAGGAATATAACACACAAATATATTCTAGTTCACCCAACTTGGGCTACGTCCAGTCCTCACAACTGTGAGATTTTCAACTAAGTGCTCCAAGGCAAGAACTCTCTTGAATTTTACACAATCTTTCTGCAGATCTATCTTGATCTGTTACAACCAATACCTTTCAATCCAGAACGGAGTTTTTTCACTTATCAATCTTTCAATCTTTACAAAGGATTAATCACACTACCTTCTTTGTAACATAGACAGATTTTTACAACTTCTCAAGACTAGTTTTTACTCACTTTATCTTGAGATTACAATGGAATGATAAAGTGTTTGATATAATCTAAATATCCTCAACTCGTGTTTGAGTGTTTGATTCTGATCTTTGGAACTCAAAGTGATCTTGGAGCATAATAGTAATTGGATGATGTAGTTTCTAAGTACTTAACAGAACTTGAGAAAATGTGGAAGCTGTTGAAACTGATTATGAATGATGAGATAATTGTTTTCGTGAGTTATGATTATTGCCTTCATCTTGAGTTCTCTTTTATAGACTCAAAAAGTGCTTATGACAGCTCATTTGCCCGTTTGGAATAGATTGGTTGTCCTTTGTCAGTGATTAGGTGAGAGCAGGCCAAAAAGCAAGAATGTTCTTCATTCTGCTTCTGATGTTCAAGAGCATACTTGGTTTTTCCTCTGGGTGGCAAATGAGTCTTGATCTTAGTGATGCGTATTCTTGGCTTTTAAATTTGTAGAGGGATATTCCAATACTGACTTGCTCTTAACATGATTGAGAGAGCATGATTGAAAAAGCATGATTGAATTGGAATTGCACAAAAAATGAATCTGGAACTGCATTTGCATTTTCGCATTTCTGGAGCACCTCAAGAACGTTCTTCGTTATCTTCAAAATTGACCAGAACGTTCTTGGTTTTGCTGACTTAGCTTGTTTCTTCTTTCATATGATATGTTTAAGTTTCTTGGTACCTATCTTGATTAATACACTCAAGCACACTTATTAGATACAAAAACATGCTTTAGAATCATAATTATAATTCTTAATTAATCTTTGTTTATCATCAAAATTATTTAAGTAGGGGTTTTGTCTCAACAGTAGAGTCTAAGCTAATGCATAACATTGCATCTTCTTGTGATTGTTTTGTTGTGATTAATATTTATCGTGTGCAATAATAATTTCTCTCAGATGATTTGACTTTATAATGTGATGTTTTTTGTGTGAAGAATGTTTGTATAATGATACGGTTTATTATGATTGATTGCATGTTCTTTTTACTTATATTATACTATCAACATGATTTCGAAACTCACCTCCTTTGTTGTTTGTGTTTGACTGGCTTGGCCCTGCGTTTGCGAAATCGCAGTTATTACAGGTTAATGAGTCTTGAAGTTGAAATTTGGGAGAAACCCCGCTCTGATAGGTGATACCGGGAATTAAGAGTTGTAATTTGTATTTTACTTTCACTTTTTTAATTTGAAAAGACTTTTTGTATGAAAACTTTATAAGTTCTAGTAAGTTTTTGGAATTAAATCAAGAAATTGTAGTTAAGTCAAGTTCATTGAGATTGCACTGTTTTAATTAAGGAATAAAGTTGAATTTTTACATGTGTATTTAGAGGAACGTGATATCCTAAATTAGTTATAAAATTCTTATTTTCTTGGAAACATATTTTCTTTATCCACTGCGAATTTTGTTCAAAAAATCTAGTATAAATTACTATATATGTTGTTTTGGGATTTATGGTGTCAGATTAGTGGTATCAGAGCAGGTCTATCCAATCAGGCCGAGTGGGTCGAGTGTCGGTTCAGTGTTAGTCTAATGTCTATCGTGTAAGTTGTGTTGCTTTGCGTATTAATTATTTTGTCTATCATGTTTTTTTTCCATTATATTATTATGTTATGTGCTATATATTTTTGTATCATTGTACATATTTTTGAAGTTACTAATTAACTATTTACGATCTTCTTACTCTGACTGTGTTGTGGATTCTAAGTTATTACCTAAGTGATTAAATATACTAGGAAATTATTTGTTAAAATTTGCGTTAATTTGAATTGTTGACATGATTAAGTTAATTACCTTTTGATTGGACTTGTGTTTCTAACTTTGATTATATGCTCTTTTGTTATAGTGGATAGTTAGAAATAAATTTTTATTTTTATTTTTTGATTGACTAGCTATATGTTTGGATTATTAATTTAATCAAGGTAATACTAATTATCGATTGATATACCTTGTCTTTGGGGTGGTAACATGATTATTAAAGTTTTTATCTTGCTAATGAAATTAATTTAGAATGTTAGTAGTAGTTTTGAAACATTAGGAAATTCATATTAATAATAATAATAATAATAATAATAATAATAATAATTCTTGAATATTAGAGATTGGTAAAACCTAGAATTTAAAAAAAAAATGACATTTTGAAGGAGTTAAAGTTGACTTATTTTGTAAAATGAAAATAAATTTTGTTGAATTACTCTTGATTATTTTAAAGAAATTAAATTGAGTTGAATTTTTGTTGATTTATAAAAGAACAATAACTATATACTATTGATTTTATTTAATGTTTAAAATAGCTGAAAATTTACACCATATTTTACTATGCGTCGTTTTTAAGAAAATCAAAAAAATTTGTTGTTAGATTCGTTTAGAGGGGGCTAGTGTGAATATTGAATCGTGAGCGTGTTGGGATATTTGTTTGAAATGATTGATTTACTGATTCTGTTATTTTGAACTCATTTGAGTTTAACTTGATGTTAGAGTTTTAGATTTTAAGGACACATTAGTGATTTATAATAGTATTAATGAAAAAAAAAGGTCAAATGATAAAATGTCTACTAATTGAGAAAGAGAAGGAAAACAGGAAGAAAAAAACAAAAGTTTTTAAAAGAATTATCTCGATAGTGAAACTCTTTTTCAAAAATTATCTGAATTATGGATTCTATAACCCATGTATTTTATGAGTAGAACGTTTTATTTTTGGGTAAAATTGTAGTTGTTGTGTTATTATTGTCGAAATGTATATTTGAGTTTAATATGAGAAGGTGACATGTTGTTTGTACATCTTTTCTTGTTACATGAATGAAACTAACAAAATGGTATGCATCATGTAGATTGGAATTTTGTAGAGTGCATCATGTAGATTAGTATGTGAACATAGACTAAAATTTATTTTACCAATATTTTTATTATTATAAAATTGTATGTTTTTAGGGATACAATTTTTAAGATTTGAACAAATCTCTAACATCTTTAAAATTGCTGGTGTGTTATGCTATAGACCAATTTAGTGGCTTGAAAGAAATTGAGGATGTATCTATAAACATATTGAGTAGTTGGTGTGAGAGGAAGTTCCTATTTTGTAGATTTGTCAGTTAATGTAATTCATTATCATAACTAGAGCTGTCAATTCATTATCATAACTAGAACTGTCAATTTGTCAAGCCCCATCTATATTGGCCCCAACCCACATATTGGAGGGGGCCAAAAAATCTTATAATATAAATGCCCATTAAAATAAAGCCCTTAATGTAAAAAAGCCCCCAAAATTATGTGGGCTTAGAGGGCCCATAAGACCATTAAAAAATTAATTATTTTTTTGAAATAAAAAATATTTCAATTTGTTTTTCGATTTTTTTTCGATTTTTTTTATGTTCTGAATAAAATTAACAAATTCAATAATTTTTCAATTTCGATTTTTTTTCCAAATTTTGTTCGATTTAGAAATTGTCGATTTATTTGTTGATGTTCTGAATAAAATTAAAAAATCAATAATTTTTCAATTTCCATTTTTTTTTTTCGAATTTTATTTGATTTAGAAATTGTCAATTTTTTTTATGTTCTAAATAAAATTAACAAATTCAACAATTTTTCAATTTCGATTTTTTTTTCCAAATTTTGTTCGATTTAGAAATTGTCGATTTATTTTTTGATGTTCTGAATTAAATTAACAAATTCAATAATTTTTCAATTTCGAATTTTTTTCGAATTTTATTTGATTTAGAAATTGTTGATTTTTTTTTATGTTCTGAATAAAATTAACAAATTCAATAATTTTCTATTTTTGATTTTTTTTTATAAATTTTATTCGATTTAGAAATTGTCGATTTTTTTTTTATGTTCTGAATAAAATTAACAAGTTCACGAATTTTTCAATTTTTTAATAATTAAAAAATCTAAATAAAATTAAACTATGTCATTAATAAAAAAATTTATTAAACTATTTCTTACATGTTATTTCATGTCTCTATCTTAATGAAAACATGAAATGGGCCCTAGGCCCCCCGGCCCAAGCCCACAAAAATTAAAAAATAAGGGGCTGGGGCCAAAGAAAAAAATTTATTAAGAGGGGCTTAAAATTTGGGCCTAATAAGAAGTTTATCAAAGGGAGCTTTGAGATTATGGGCTTTTTTTACAGCTCTAATCAAAACTAAATATGCCTTATGCTTTGTGTCATGTGCATCATCAATATACGGTTTTGTTTTTTTCTTGTAAGTATTGAGAAAATAAGAAAATAAATTGGAACTATTTTGGAAGTGTTAATTAATTGGAAAATTTTCTATCTATCTGTATATATATATATATAGTTTAAATTTTCATTAAAAATATAAGTTGAAAATAATAATTTTTATAGCAATTAATTATTTAGAAATGGGTTTTTAATGATTAAAGTATGAGTGAAATTTTAGAAATCTTATAGATTTTAAAAATACACGTTATTTATTTCATTTTTATTATATTTAGAAACGTGATTTATTTTAGTAACGTAATTTATTTTAGTTGTTTTTATTTAGACGTGATTTATTGAGAAGTAATTTAAGGAAAATCTTTAAATTCTTAATGATTTTTTGTGTGCTAAATGATCAATGATATATTTTATGATAATTTAAGTCTTGAAATCAATTTTTAGAATGATGTGTAACCTTTAAAGTGGTTTTTGTACTATCTGATTCAATTTAATTTGGTAGCGTGTTGTATCTTCTAGTATATAATTATTTATCTTATCTGTTACTTGGAAATATCTGCTTTAGTTTATTGTAACTTTGAAGTGATGATTAATTGAAAAGAAAATTTAATCGATATCAATTTGGAGTAGTTAGTTTTCTATGAGAGTATGTTGCATGTGTTAGAATCATCGTTTGAGTAATGAGATAAGCGTAAAATCTTGGTGTTAACTTTTGGATTAATTATGTGAATGTGTATATGATTATATAAATACTAAATTGTTTGTGTTTCAAGTGTTCTAATTGATGGAAATTAGTGTATACAGTTAGAGGAGTTAAAGTAGTCGAGAGCATCTTAAAGTGAAATAATTTTATATTTCTTCAATCGGATTATTGATTACATATTGAAGTAAGTGTGTTGTTACTACTTTTAAGTTACAAATAAATTATTGTGAATATGTAATTAAGTGAACTTTTAACTTGAAGTAAAGAGTAGAAGTTTTGGCGCCGTCTTCGCACTCCTGAACCATATTAAAAATACTTTTAATTACTCATGTTTGAATTTGAATGACTATAGTTATAGTTGTTTTAACTAATTGACTTCATGAGTAAGAGGGACTAGTTGAAGGTGCAAACACGAAAAGGGGGGGTTGAATTGTGTTTGACAAACTTGAATACTTTTCCTGTTTTTATACTTTTAAAACAAAACTTGATGAATGAATAAAAACAGAGTTAGCAGCGGATATAAAGTAACAAATAAAACACATAATTTTTATACTGGTTCACCGTTAACAAGGCTACGTCCAGTCCCTTCACCTTGAAGGATTTCACTAATTCAAACCTTTAATTACAGCAGTTCTACTGACCCTCCAAGTCAATCTTCTCAAACAGTCTAACAATCCTAGACTCTTGAGAAATACAACACCTTTCTTCTCCTGCCAATCTGACAACCCCAGATTGTAGAAGGAATTACAAGACTTTGAATCTAATTGCCAAGTAATCTGCTACCCCTTCTGACTCCCTCAGATTGTAGACTCTACTTCAACAACTTAGATCACACGAGAAAGAAAATAACAAGAGTGCTTGCTTCTTGAAAGCTGGAACTCACAATTGACCTCACTGAAAACTTGAGTGTTTGCTTTGGAAGTGTATGAATCTTTTGTGATTTTCGATACTAAGTATTCTACCTTGAGCCTCCTTTTATAGATGCAAATTAGGGCCTCTTCCAAGCTTAATTTCGAGCTGAATCTTGCTGGATTCTCTTGCAAAAATATCATGACCAATTGGGCTTCATTTAAATAAAAAACATATCTTTTTTAAGCTTCAGATTTTCTTTCAAAAATAACTGGCCAATCATGTCTTTAGTTTCTTCCCGCCAACAGCTCCTGAGTTCCACAATACTTCACTTTATTTTTGTAACAAATCTTTTTAATACTTTGATCAAAATAAATTAAAATCTCCACCGTTAATCCTCATGATTAAATCTGGATCATTTGATCTTCTGCGTCAGTCCACATCTGGACCATACTAAGTGATATGCTGTGATCCTCTGATTTCGGCCAACCCTGGACCACACTTTATGATCTCGGCCATCCTGGACTTGCAAACTGATATGATGTGATCCTCTGATCTCGGCCACTGCTGGACCACACATCCTGACCTTCTGATTTCGGCCAACACTGGGCCATGGTCTGATCTTCTGATCTCGGCCAACACTGGGCCAAATACTTAAATCTGAACCATTGATCTGAATATCTTCCCTCTGATCTGGACCAATTCTGGACTTGGTCTGGATTAAACTGAAATTAAATCTGGACAAATAATATTTCAGTCTGGACATTTTACCTTCTGTTTTGGATCAGTTCTGGATCAATTCTGGAGATCATTTCTTCTGGTCTGGACTTAGTTTCATACCCTGAAACCATGCTATCTTCTGCTATGGGTCAAATATGGGTTGAATCTCTTGTTCTGGACCCTTTAACTTATCCTCTGATTAAGTCTGGATCAAGTCTGGGCTGTTTATCATTTCACTGCCAGGCCATTTTCTAGTCAGAATAACTTTTGGATTAAGTCTGACTTTTGACTTCTAATGATCTGGATCAAGTCTCCCTCTCGCAGGCTTCCTTCTGGTCTGGTCCAGGTCTCCTTCTAACTTTGCTTCCTTCTGATCTGGGCCAGCAAAGATACCTTCTGGTGATGTTTTGACATCCTGGAGTATCTTCTGGTACCTTCAGGATTCAATCTCTAGAACCCTTTGATCTTCTGCTTTGATTACTTCAGCTTCTGATGGCATTTGTTTTAATAAGATTACATGGAGTGCTTTTGTAAACATCAAAATCCTAAGTACTTAGAACCAACTTGGTTCCAACACTAGCTACCCCGATGACTCATTGTCGATGAAAGAGGCAATGATAACCATTATTTTGTTAGAAATACTTTTTAATTTTATTCTTTAAATAGTTGAAAAAGTTCATTGCTTATGTCAATTGAATGAATTTAATTATGAAATGTATGTTATTGTGAAATAGTATCTCTATCATTGATTGTTTTTCTTTCTTTCTCCTTGATTATATATAAAGTATGTTTTTATAGAGTTATTGATTGTAAATCTATTATAATGTTGTTAAGTTTTTTGATGTGTTTAATATTTTAAAAATTGCTCTCTTTGTCATGTTGGTGATAGGATCTAAACTTTATTTTACGGAGTAAAACTAGTAATATTTTGTTTCAAAAAAATAGTTGAAATTGACAATGTGCTTGGAATGTATTTCATTTAATCCAACAAAATGAACTAAGTTATTATTAACTAAATCTATATTTTATGTTTTATATGTAAATTATAGTGAGTAACTCTATGGTATTTTCTTTCATAATTGAGTGACAAATGTGATATGTGTTTAATTGATTTATTGTGTCATGTTAGCATATCATGCTAACTTAATTGATTTTTGACACATTGTGTTTAACTGAATAGTGAATTCCTGATATATGTTTATTATATCTTTGGAATACTAAGTTTGAATATTGAGGGTATTGAGTTAGATATCAGTTTGCTAATTGTTCACTATAAATATCGAGGACGAAATTTCTTTAACGAGGGGAGAATTGTAACACCCCAATTTTTATAATAAACTACTTTATTAATGGAATAGAATTTTAAATAATTAATTTGATGTTAAAACTATTTTAGAATATATGTTGATTAATTTTCTTTATATGTGTGCTTTCTATGAAGTGTTAATCTTGTACATATTAGACTAAATGAGTGATATAAATAACAAATATTATATTTTATTATTTTATATATATTTTTAAAAATAATAATATTTTAGTGAAATATTTTAAAAAATAAGATTTTATGCGATTTTACGTGTATATGCGTGTAAGTAATTAATGTGATGATTTCATGTGCGTTTGACTAATGTTAAGTGTGCACATATCTATATTTTAATTATTTCTAAGTATCTCTTATTTTAATTATTTGTTTTATATATAATTATCTTGGAATAATAGTAATATTGATATTAATTTTATTTATTTCTATATAGTTTCTATGGCATGATGATTTTATACATATTTATTATGATTTAATAATTAATATAAAGTGTTGATATTATATTTATTTATTTTATAATTTCAAATATTTTTGTGATAAATTTATAAATAAAAAATTAGTAGCTATAATTGGGGTATCAAAAATAGCTCCTAATGGTGTGGCTAAGTCCTCTTTTCCATTACTAAATTGCTCACTCTACAATTTGCCCAATTGAAAACATAGATCCGAGAGAGCATGTGATAGTTGATTTCATCTCTCCTACAAATGTCTTTAATATTTGACTCAACTCATAAATGAAGATATTGTAAAGCGGAATATCTGATGGGAATAAACATAGAAACACGATAACAAGTAATATACATCATATATAAAATTCTCCCAACTTGTAAGAATCCGCGAGGAGCAACAACAAATATATATAACAACAAATTGATTAAAATAAAAGAGCGTAAAGAACACCAATATTTTATCGTGGAAAACCCCTCAATGCAAAGGTAAAAACCACGGGTCATCCAGACAAAAAAAAAAAGAAGCTTCACTATAATCAAATAAAGGTACAACTGAGTTTCAAAAATGATGTGCAAATTGTGCCTACGAGCGGCCAAAATAACAAAGCATTCAAGCTTACAAATGAAAAGCAAGAGAGTTTCAAACGTTGTTTTCCCTAATCTGACCGTTGAAAACAAAGACTTGAAAGTTGCGAACATGCTGTCCAAAAATCAGCCCGATCTAACAGTTAACTAATGCGTAATTGATGTTTTTCTGAGACTGATTTGACAAAATCGGGAATAGGGTTTACTCATCTCTTTTCTCTTTTGGTGGCTGCCTTTTCTTTCCAAATAGTCTTTCTTTTGCAACCCTAATTAGACCCTCTCTATTTAAATAAGTGAGACACATGAGCTACAATATTTGGGCATTTCTTCACATAGGAAGGGAGCCCAATATCCAACATATCTCCCTTTTACGACTATGTGGAGATAATTGTCAAACTGACGATATCACAACAAGTTTCAAGCTTCCCTCTTGGTAATGTGGACTTTAGCCAACTCCAACAACTTAGCTTCTCAAGCATCACGTATCCAATTATACCTTACATCAACTTGGAAATGTTGAATTCTTATCAAGAAGAATAGCACTTTGACTATCGACAAATAATACATATTTGTCTTGAATAAACCTAAGCTCCTGCAAGAATTTCTTCAACCAAGTCAACTATTTGCATGCTTCGGTAATGGCAATGAACTTTGCCTCAGTTGTAGACAATGCTACATATTTTTGTAATCTAGACTGCCAAGCCACAACTCCCTCTGCAAATTTAATCATGTAGCCTAAAGTGGACTTCCTCGAGTTAATATCTCTAGCCATATATGAGTCGGAGTACCCCACCAAAATAGGTTTGTCACCTCCAAAATAAAGCCTCATATATGTAATACCACAAAGATAACTCAAAATCCATTTTACAGCATAACAATGCTCTCTACCTGAATTTGACAAAAATCTACTGACTGTACCAATAGCATGTGCAATATCTGACCTTGTACACACCATTGCATACATCAAACTACCCACAACAAAATCATAAGAAACTCATTTCATGTCTCTTTTCTCATCTTCACTAGAAGGACTTTATTTAGAACTCAACTTTAATGAGTAACAAGATGAGTACTTACAACCTTAGAATTTTCCATTTGAAACCTTTGCAAAACTCTCTCAATATAGTGTTCTTGTGACATCTAAAGTTTCTTTTCCTTTCTATCACACATGCTTCTTATGCTAAGAATTTGTTTAGATGCTCCCATGTCTTTCATGGCAAAGGACTCACCCAATTGCTTCTTTAACCTATCAATCTTGGAAATATTTTTCCCAACAATAAGTATGTCATCAACATATAATAATAGGATAATGAAATCATCGTTAGAAAACTTTCTAACAAATACACAATGGTCAGAAGTAGTCTTCATGTATCCTTGGTCACATATAACAGACTCAAACTTTTCGTACCATTGCCTTGGAGCTTTCTTCAAACCGTATAGACTCTTTATTAGCCTACACACATAGTCTTCTTTGCCTTCAACAAGAAAACCATCAGGTTGCTTCATGTAAATCTCTTCCTCCAAATCACTACGAAGGAAAGCCATTTTTACATCTATTTGTTCTACCTCTAAGTCAAGAGTAGGTGTCAAACTCAACATAGTTTTAATCGATGACATTTTTACCACAGGTGAGAAAATCTCATTAAAATCAACACTCTTTCTTTGACGGAAACCTTTCACCACTAATATGGTTTTATACCTCTGAGACTTTGAGTTACTCTCAAGCTTCACTCTATAGATCCACCTGTTTTACAAAGCCTTTTTGCCTTTTGGCAACTTCACCAAATCATAAGTGTGATTATCATGCAAGGATTTCATCTCATCATGCATTCCATGCAACCACATTTGACTTTCGTCACGCTCCACGACCTCTCAAAAACACCCAGGTTCTCTTTCATCAGTCAAATTCACATACTTATCATACATATACCTTGTAGATGATTATCTCTACCTTTTAGACCTCTTGAGTTGGGTTTGAGATGATTCAGATGCATCACTAAGATTATCATCGTGCGACAACTCATGATCTTCACTTGTTGGAATATTACCTGATCTCTAAGTTGATGATCATCAACACAATCATATGGCTCATCATTTTGAACATTACCATCAGTAGTATCCAAATCAGGAATAGGTGACCGAACTGGATCACCATTAGCCAATATGTTATCTCTCTCAGGTGTAGTCTTCTCCACCTTATCAATGTCTTCAATAGTTTGGTCTGCCATGAACACTACATCACGACTTCTGATAACCTTTCTGTCTATAGGATCACACAACTTGTAGCCAAATTCATCTACACTATAACCAATGAAGACACCCTGCTTTGACTTTGCATCCAACTTGGATCTTTCATCCTTTGGAACATGCACAAAAGCCTTGCAACCAAATACTCTCAAATGATCATACTTGACATTCTTGCCAAACCATACCTTGTCTGTTACCTCACTATTCAAAGCGACGATAGGAGTAAGATTAATAACATGCACCTCCGTGTATAGTGTCTCACCCCAATAATGTTTAGAGCACCTTAGCTTCAGAGAGCATACACCTCACTTTCTCAAGAAGTGTTCGATTTATCCTATATGCTAAACTACTCAGCTGAGGAGTTTTAGGAGGAGTCTTTTAAGGTGTTATACCCTATTGTTTGCAATAGACATCAAATGGTCCACAATACTCACCATACTTATCAGTACAAACACGTTTCAGCTTCTCGCCTGTCTGCCTCTCAACCAAAGCATGAAATTGTTTGAACTTTTCGATCACTTGGTCTTTTGTCTTTAAAGCATAAACCCATAGTTTCTTGGAACAGTTGTCAATAAAAGTAACAAAATGAAGTGCACCACTAAAAGGTTTTACCTTTAGAGGGCCATAAACTTCATAATGCACTAACTAAAGCAACTCTGACTTTCTAGAGGGAGGATGCCTTTTGAAGCATACTCTAGTTTGTTTACCAACCATGTAGTGAGAACATTTCTCTGAATCTACATTCTTCAATCATGGAAGCACATCCTTTCTGGATAAACAATTTAACCATTTTTCACTTATATGACTAAGCCTTCGGTGCTACAAAGATGTTTCCATATCTATGGCATTTACACTATCTTTAGCAACCAAAGCTTTTGTGCAATACATTTTACTAATTTTCTTCCCTATAGCCACAAACAAGTTACTTTTACTGAGTTCCCACTTTCAAGAAGCAAAATGATTATCAAAACCACTTTCATCAAGCATATGCACAAAGATCAAATTAAAGCAAACATCTGGAGCATGTTTGACTTCTTTAAGAAACAATTGCATTCCCATTTTGGTTTGCAAACATACATCACCAACACCAATTATCTTAGATACACCATTATTACTCATCTTCAAAACTCCAAAGTCACCTAAAGTATAAGATGTGAGGAACTTTTTCCTCGATGTAACATGCAGTGTAACACCACTATCAATTATCCACAAGCTCTCATCAGATACAAGATTAATTGACTCATAGTCACAATGAATAACAAGATATCACTAGTAGCAGTAGTAACACGATCATCATCACGACCCCTTTGTTTCTGCTTACCCTTCTTGCCTTTATTCTCATTTTTCGACATAAAACAATTCTTCTGTATGTGCCCTGTTCTATGACAATAATGGCACCCCACATTTTTGTATCTAGACTTAGACTTGCTTATGCTATTTTCTCTACCACCATTCGGTTCTTTTTTCTGACTTCTCCCCTTATTTTCAATGACAATAACTTCTTATCGAGGTGAATAACCTTATGCCTTCCTTCTCATCTCCTAATTCAAAACATCACCTTTAGCCGTTTCCAAAGAAACAACTCCTTTAGGAGCTGAACTCGTTATAGAAACCCGAAATGTCTCCCACGACTCTGGTAAAGATAACAATAGAAATAGTCCCAAGAGCTCATCATCAAACTTGATACCCATTCCTGACATCTAATCAAGGAGCCCCTGAAATTCACAAGTGGTCTGAAATAGAAGTCATTTCCTTATACTTCTAACTTATGAAACTATTCAACAAGAACAATTTATTATCCCTCATTTAGAGGCAAACAAAGTTTGTATTTTATCCCACATAGTTTTTGCATTTGTCTCATTAGCAATATGATTATAAACATTATCTTCTACATATTGCCTAACAAAACCACATACCTGTTGATGTTCAAAATCCCATTCTTCCGTTGATTTATCATCCGACCTTTTAGAACTAAAAGTAAGAAGATGCATTTTCTTCACAAATAACAAATCTTTCAACTGCCTTTCCACAAATGGTAATTATTACCATTCAAGCATACAATCTTTATATTCATATTTGCCTTCATCCTTCAAGCAAGTCAAATAGCCCTTTAACCAAGAGTTGTGATGTCACTCTGACGGGGAATAAACACAGAAACACAATAACAAGTAATACGCAGCGAATATAAAATTCCCCCAACTTGCAAAAACCCGTAAGGAGCAACAACAGATATATATATGGCAGCAAATTGATCAAAATAAAATAGCGTAAAGAACACTGATATTTTAACCTGGAAAACAACTCAATGCAAGAGTAAAAACCATGGGTCGTCCAGACCAAAGAAATAGCTCCACTATAATCAAATAAAGGTACAAGAAAGTCTAAAAAGTGATGAAAAAATTATGCCTACAACCAGACAAAATAACAAAGCACTAAATCTTACAAATGAAAAGCAAGAAGAAGAAAAACACCCAAAAACCCTGCTGCTGTGCGAGCACTATTCCTCCCTCTTCATATGTCCTTTTTCCGATCCGACCGTTGAAAACGAAGACCTGAATGTTGCAAACCTTCTGTCCAAAATTCAGCCCAATCCAATGGATAACGAATACGCAATCGATGTTTTTCGGAGACTGATTTGACAAAATCGAGAATAGAGTTTACTCTTCTATTTTCCCTTTAGATGATCGTCTTTTCTTTCAAGATAGTCTATCTCTTACAACTCTCATGAGACCCCTCTCCACTTAAATAATTTAGACATATGGGCTACAAATTGGGTCTTTCTCCACATAACAAGGGAGTCTAATACCCAACAATATCGTGTTCAGCGTTGGAATTTAAGACCTCGCATTTAAGTGTGTGAGTTTCAAATGGTATTTATTGCTTCATCTACATAAAAAAAATCTATGTTCTAACTTCATATAATGCATGTTATTTAAAATTTTATTTACTTATATAATAATAATAATAATAATAATGATAATAATAATAATAATAATAATAATAATAATAATAATAATAATAATAATAATAGTTATTATTTCCCATTATAAACCTGGAAGGCAACCTTCCTTTTGTACATAAGAAATTTCCCTCAACATGCATGTTCTCAACTATAATACAAAACAAATTGAACATAATTAACTTTTTAGGAAAACATACTTTTTTATAGCCACTCCAAATATCATTCTTCTTCTTGTCATGAAATGCTTACCACTTGTCACTCAGTTCTAACATTACATTGTCCATAGTCGGTCGGTCATGGGGAGATTCATGAGTGCAAAGGCAAGCGATTCTCGCCAATTTTTCTGCCTCTGAGTCTCCGAACTTCCCTTCAAGATTCTCATCAATAAGATCTTCCAAACGAGCAGTTTCTATCCATTGGCGACTTAACTGAGTGATATCATGTTTTCCAGCAAGAAGCTGGAAAACTATCACCCCAAACGCATACACATCACTCTTTTCCGTGAAACGACCCGTTGTTGTGTATTCAGGAGCTAGGTAACCCTTTGCAGCACTAGCTTTGAGGGTGGAGAAAATAACATCATCTTCAAGGAGTTTGTGCAATCCAGAATCCGCAAGTAACGAATTGTACCGAAAATCGACAAGAACTTTTTCAGATGATATATTTTGATGAACTAGAGAGTGTTTGCTTCCCTTTTTGCCATGCAAATAACCAATACCTGAAACAAACAACTTAAATAAGCACTTATAGCAAAAATACTTAATTCTATACGTGTTTATGTATAAATTATTTATATAAAAAAAAAAGATAAAATAAAGTCAAATTGTTTTCAGAGAAAAGCTGACCTTTGGCGATACCGTGGATTATGGATACTCTCATGGACCATTCAAGTACCTCATGATCACTTCCTCTCTTAACATCAAGATACTTTGACAAACTTCCATTTGAGACAAAATCATAAATCAGAAAACATTCTCCCAGGCCTTTCGAACAGCAAAATCCTCTCAACCGAACTACATTTCCATGCTTCAACGATGTTAACACCTTCAAACCTTTCAAGAATTCAGTTTCATCAGACTTGCAACTTGTCTTTGCAATGCACTTTATAACCACAACAGATCCATCTCTCAAGATACCCCTATAGTTAGCCGAAATATTATTCTTCGTCAATAAATTCATCTCCGAGAAGCACTGCGTTGCGCGCTCTACTTCTTCTAGATTGAACATAAAGCTCTGCAGAAAATCCTCATTAACACCTTTCGATAACGGATCCCATCCACTCGAATACTCCAAACTTATAAGCGGAGATGCATAGTTTTTCCGATATACCTTCTTCATCTTGCCACTACTTTCATCAGTGCTTCCAATTTTTTGTTTCTTATGACGATACCATAAGAACAGAAAAACTCCAGTAACAGAAAAAACACTAACAACACCAATCATCACAAAAGCCAATCCAATTGTTGAAGTTTCTGATCGCTTTATACAATCAGCATCGCTGCAGCTTTCAGCCGGAAAATCTCGTGTAGTAATATTATTTTTTGGTTCATATGGTTCAGGTCTAACTGGATCTGAATTGCTTACTATTCGGCAAGAATCTAAATCCGAAAATCCAGTGCCACATAAACCATGATTATTAGTATACTTGAACCCTCCTTTCAGTCTTTGCAGTGCTGCATTATTACATTATATCAAGTAGACATTAACATATAAGTTTTGTACACAAAATATAATTTTAGTCCCTGCAATTATAGCGTTTTTTAATTTTAGTCCTGTAAGTTTATTTGTTTGAATTCAGTCTCTGCAAATTCAAAAACTAATATCGCATCATACATGTTCCAAGAAAATCACGTCACATGGCTCAATAAGCCGACTTCAGAGATTAAAAGTAACAATTTTTGAATTTGCAAACATTGAATACAAACAACATAACTTATATGGACTAAACCCAAAAAATGCTATAATTACATGGACTAAACTCATATTTAAACCTAAAATCAACGTGGTAAGCTAACAAACTATGCATACCTGTAGGGACACTGCCAGAGAGTGAATTGTTTGTTATATCCAAAGTCTGCAGTTTAGGTGCATTGGCCAATGTCACTGGAATTGGACCAAAAAGGGTATTGAAGCTGAGATCCAATCTTTCTAGTGTCTCTAGCTCACCCAAACTTGCAGGGATTGCGCCGCCTAAGTGATTATTTTGGAGTGCAACAATGCTTAGCCTCTTTAATCTTCCCAGTTCGCTGGGTATACTTCCATTAAGCTCGTTATAACAAAGCTGCAAAACTGTAATTTTTTAACAGGTTAGATATTTTGAATAGATGACACAAGAGAATGTTCAAATCTCAGTTTGTAGCTTTTGAGTATCCTAAATTTTATGCTGTAGTGCATCTCCGGCACACATTTCAACTGAATTAATCAGATATAAAAAAACATTGATTTGAAACGTGAGCTGTCATTGGAGATACGCAACTGCAGAAAATGCTTAAAATCGAAGTCCAATTCACAGGACAAGAACACATAAAATTAGCTTATCTGCAACTTCAACTACTTTATGTGCTACTAACTAGTTCATCAGCTATCAGCTATAAGCTCATCAGTATCAGCTTATTTTGACCAAACAAAGCTTTAGTTGTATTCTAAAGTTTTGCATCACATAGAGAGCCTAAAATCCAAAATTTGGGTATATGGATTCCCCCACTTATGGTATCTTTCAGGTCACATTTTATTCCAGTGCAACAAACACTTCTTATTCAGACTTCTACTGCAAAATGAAGTTTAATAGGGTTTTGTATGTTTTTTGTAATCAATCTTCTCTTGTATATCCCTCCTGCTAATTACTATCATTTCATACTCTTTTATCTATCCAACTAAAGTGTTCAAAATGACAGAGTAAATGAAAATAATTATTAATAAATGCTTCAATAATAAAGAAAAAATTCAATATTCGTCGAAATAAAATCAATATATACAAAAGAGAGAAATGAATATTCACCCAAAGTACTAATAAATGTAATTAAGTCATTGAAGTCAAGTTGTTAATGAGTTTCAGTGAATGACCGTTCACAAGAATATACGTTCGAATTTTAACTAAAATAATTATTGGTCAAATTTTATCTTTGATTTATGAGGACGCATTTCTCAATAAACTACGTATGGTTAAAACAAAACAAAAATTACTGATAAATGTGAAAAATGACCACAAATGCAGCTAGAAAGGCCTAATTATCCTTAATTAATTTTCACAGATAAGCTAACAAAGCAAAGATTGAAAAAAATTAACAATAAAAAATAAAAATGAAGAACCAACCAACCTTGAAGATTTAACATGTTACCAATCTCACGAGGGATATTACCGGAGAGATTATTAAAACTAAGATACAAATCACTAAGCTGAGTCAAACTTGCAATCTCCTTTGGCAAAATCCCATTCAAAGCATTGAAGTGCAGGTAAACGGCTTTCAAACTCTTAAGACTACCAATCACTGAAGGTATTTTACCATATAGTCCCTTTCCTTGAAGTGATATATTACTAACAAAACCTTTCTCATTACAACCTATACCCTCAAAAATTCCACTACATGGGTCAGAATGACTATTCCATGAGATTAAGATACGGTTTTCTGGGTCCAAAGACTCTTTTATAACCATCAGAGTTTCAAGTTCAGCGTTGTGTATAAAAGGCAGAGACGTAGCTAACGCCAGCTGATAACTTTCATGTTCACTGTTAATGGAAAAGGATTTAGACCAACATATGAGGAAGATTTGTAGTTTTAGAAGTAGGAATAAAAGAGAAGACATGTTTTCTTTTTTTGGTTGAGAAAGGAAAATATGAGAAATAATTAATTGGCTGTGGAATTTATTAATATTGGTGAGTTGTGGAACATAGACACATGCTTGCTTGGGGTGAGCAAATCTTAGTGTGTGTGTGTGATTGTGAATAATTGTTTTAAGGGGAAACAAGTCATGTGATTTTTTGTCTTTAGGAAAAGTTAAGTGTGGCAACAAAAAGTTACGAACATTAATAATAATAGTAATGGATGCATGGGAAAGGTACATGTGTGGAATGGGAAAAAAAACTATTTATTTTTTATAACCATGTTAATTATAATAGGAATTTTCCAATCCCGTTTAGTAGTGTGTAATTTCGATAAAAAAAATTTGATACCAGATATTTTCTATATGAAAAAGTTAAAGATATAGCTATTGACCACTTATTTAAAACTCTCGGTCCCTTAAACAATCATACGTTGGTTCTAAAAAGATGTTACTAAAAATAATATCTGTTTTAATATAAATGTTTTCATAATAACTCTTTTCATTTAGATTAAGACAAGTTATAGATAAATAAAAGAAATTGTAATTCTACCAATAATTTTTGTTTATGATTGATTATTAATCATTGTTATGATAGTATAGTGAAATACTGCCGATATTAAATTTTGTTAGATGTAGAGTGTAACAATCCCTAACTTCAAAGCTAAATTTATTATATTATTTTCTAAATAAATGTATGTTCTAAATTTCAAATTTAATTTTATTGTAATTATCTTTCAAAGTAAATGTATATTTTATTTTATTAAAATTATGCAATTGAAATTTCATGGTTGTGATTTCTAACTAATTGAGAAAAGGAAAGACACGAGACATTCATGAATATTAGTATATGTCAGTAATCAAGTAGAATATTCTAATAGATAGAGAAGTTGGAATAAACCAACATAAGTTGGGTCTAGTGAAAGGGGTTAGACTCTACAATGTGGTGAACCTAGATTCGAATCTCTGCTGAAATAGGTACTATGTTGGAGTTGAATGATATGGATGTTTGGTTTTTTTGTGTGACTAATATGGATGTTTGATTGGTTCAAGGAAGCTGATCTTGAAACAAATAGAAGATGTCATCGTCATTGAGATGAAAAAGGGGAGGGCAACTCTTATTATACAGTAGCCCCAGGTTGCCCTTGTCAAATTACTAGAACATATAACTTGTGATTTATGTGAAGCGCACATAAAAATGGAGCTTTTGAAATTTTATATGATGACTCAGAAAAATCGAAAAATGTGAACTTTGTGGCCAACAATGGAAACCTCCAGCAAAATTATCGTTACTCCAATACCTAGAGCTCGAGATGAGTAATCACCCGCATTTCTCATGGAATTATCAACTAGTTGGCCCTCAAGGTAAAAAGAGGGTTCACCGAAAAATCAAGAGATGTCCAATGCAAGAAGATGGAGTTGTGAAGGAACAAGCCACCACAACACCGGTTCAAGAGGACATTATTCATGAGAACATAGAAGAACCTGTTGTTCACAAAAGAAGGATTTGCCAAAGCTTAAAATTTGACTTCCATTTCCTCAATGACTTTAAAAGGAGGAAACAAAAAAATAGTTTGGTAAGTTTCTTGATGTTTTTAAAAAATGGCAGATTAACATTCTTGATTCAATAACTGAAGAAAGAGTGCAAAATAAAGTACCAACTCACTCGAGAGGGTCTTTTAGGGTTTTCTGAATGGTGCAAAAAACCGTTGCACCATTCTCGTACGCCTATGATTTGTAAGATTTGTACTTATTGTACTATAAAGGATATTTCGCGTGAATTTAGAAAAATATGATTTTGTCCCTATAGCGCTTCATTCCTTTTTAAAAAAAATATTTTTATGTCTTGTCAAAATAATCACGAGATGTGATTATCAGAACATTCTCATTTCATATACACTTGTATCAGAGTATTTAAAACAAGTTGTTGTAGATGCTTCAATCAAAGGACTGACTTGAGTTAAACTTGTTTTTCAAGGAGTGCTTAAATGTTGGGATTAACAAATGATTGACTATCTTCAGAGCATTAAATCAGAGGATAAAAAAATCTCTTTTGTTGTGCTTATCAGAAGCATACAAATCAGAGCAAGCGTTGAAGCGTGTTGATCAAAGTCATAAAGAGACGTGTTGATCAGAGTCTTGAAAGCACGTCACATAGCGAATAGAGTATTTTACTCAAATAAATATTTTGAGAGTTTGTATTAAAGTATGCACACTTAGACAAATACATTAAAACATAAAATTGTTCTCACATATATTTTTGTTATCACCAAATCATACATTAAGGATAATTGTTTTTCAAACCAATTTGGTTATGACAACTCCCCCTTTTTTGATGATGACAAAGACTTATATATGTGAACAATTTTTCTTTGCTCTTCATGAGTAAGAGTAGGAGTAAGTTTATCAATATGTGAACATTTGTATTATTTAACATGTGCACATTTTTCTTTTAAAAAGTTAAGAACGTTCATAGGTTTTCTAAAAAAATAATTCTCTCTTTTTTTCAAGTAAATCTTAAATACTTCTCCAAAAACAAAATTTCTTCTCAGATTTTTCTCCCCCTTTTGTCATCGGAGAAAAAAAGAGTAAAAAGGTAACAAGATATAACAAGAAAAACTCGAGTAGAAGAAATCAAATATATTCATAAAACAAATGATGCAAAGTACAAAACTTTACAAAAAAAATGACTTTTAGAAAAAAAAACATAAAAAAAATCCTAAGGGTTTGGATTGGTTAGGCGAGCTAAGATAAGGATGTTTTGTATCTACTCTTGATTCTTAGTCATTGATTCCATGAAATCCTCAATTTTAGCTTCTAGTCTAGCAAAATCTTCTTTTAGATAAGTTTGTTTCGGATCCATATGAAACATTGATAATGTTTTCTTTGGGTTGGTCAGAAAAAAGAATGGTGCTTGTTGTTTCAGAGTTTGGTTTAGGGGTATAGGATGGTTAAGTTTTAGGTTTGGATACATCAATAATAGTTTCAAGTTGAGTTTGGGGCTGTTTATCTGTAGAGGGAAAAATAGGTTCGCAAGTGTCTGTTTCAGCATATGATGAATTTAAAACTACACTACTACTAACATTAATAGAAGCAAAAACATAATAAGACTCAAAAGCAGGGATTACCTTTCGTCTTCTTTGCATACTAAGGCAAGCTTCTATTGTACATTAGAACACTATTCTTAAAGTATATGTAGTCAAAGTATTATTATTAATTAGAACGACAATAATACAACGAGAATATTAAATGAGTAGACTGATGATCACATCTCACATGTCATGGATATGAGATATCAAGTCATCACACATGTATACATATTATGAGTAATAATTATACTGGATTGACCCGCCATGAGAATACTACATAATTGTTGTGTGAGTGTCATTAACAATTCTCGTGTGACCGTAGTGAGTAGTCCTTCAACTTGAGTCACTACAATTTGTAGGCTTTAAGGCATTCAAACATTGTCTGTAATAGGACAATTATAAAGTTTGTTATTGGGCCTACAACAAACCATGTGGAGGGATGTGAGTGATGTATATATGATATGTCTATCCTACATAACATGAGTTATGTCTTGGGCCACTTGATAGAATGAGGCTGTGGAAATGCATGACCATGCTAGAATGAACCTATATGTGATATTAAGTCCATTGGTTTTACACTTCTACTTTGAGATAGAAAAATAAAGAATTGAACATTGCAAGAATGATATTGTGACTTGAGTTCAATTAGACATTTGGACGAAGGGACAATTACTACACAATGAATAGCAGTCGCAGTAAGGTTTAAATCATATCACGATTTGGGTAGCAATGGTGCGTTCTTAGATGTCAATCATTGTTTATAATATTTTATAGACTTAAATGCACATTTGGTCCCCTTATTTTTCTCAAAATGAATATTTAGCCCATTTATTTCTAAAACCGATTTTTTAGTTCCTATAATTAACTAATTCTTGAGTTTTTTTGCCGCCACCC